>VDFB02047397.1:56167420-56376774 GCA_007258455.2 Sequoia sempervirens
CATGGGTAATGTTAAGTTTTGTCTTAGCTTTCCAACGATATAATTTTTTTCACTTTCTGATAATGTTAGGCCTTTCATCCATAATTTATTTTGTTTGTATGTCTGTTTTTTGTCAAAAAGCAATGTTTGGTTTTTTTTCGTTAGAAATTAACCGTTCATCAAAATTTCAAATAAATTACATTTTTAGAAACTAGACTCCATTCTACAAATTTAAAAAAATATTTTTTTTAAAAAATCTATTACTTTCAAAAATTTGTAGGGGGAGCACGGCCAAAATTCTGCTTTTTATGAAGTGCCCACTTAGAAAATTAGTAAAAAATCAAATATTCATTAAAAAATTATCAGATGCTATTAGCTAACTTCTGACTATAGCATTTTAAAAATACTACAAAAAAGTTCACCGTGCTCAGGTCGTACAAGAGTTGCTATGTTATGTTTTTCTGACAAAAAACAACACCAATTTGTGTACATCCCTCTGTTGAACCCCTTAATCTCAACCATTTTCAAAAATAAATTAGTAGTTTAGAAAGTAGACTCAGAGCACTTTGATCCTTGTTTTTGTTCCATCTCAAAATTTTGAGTGTAACTATCCTCAATTTCACGTCCAAGGTCAGCATTTCCTGATTTCAGAAAAAAAGTGGCCACTTAAGCCCCCTTTTTGGGAACCATCTCGGTGCACTTACCCTATGATGCATATTTTTTTATAATTTTTTTCCAAGTAAATAATTAATTATGAATTTTTTATTACAACTTTTAAGATATATAAAAACTCGTATGTCTGACCCCCTTAACTTGGTAAAAACTTCATGAATTTTTATTTTTAATCCTATAGTATGTGAAGCATAAAATGTGACACATGTTTCAGATTGAAAAAATGTGATACTATTTGAAAGCTATAGATGTTTTTCAATCAGCCTATCAATCAAGACTGTAGTCATAATTCAAATAGAAAATGAATAATAATTATTTATTAAATTCAAAGTAAAGCATAATTTATATTGGTGGAAAGCTAAGAATCTCCTTTAAAAACCCTTTTCATTTCATCAATTTTGGATAAAAAATAATTTGTTAGCCACATACCCATCATATCGCCACTTTTTGGCCCATTATGATCTTGTACATACCCGTTCACCAAAATGTGGACAAATATTTTGGCACCTTAATGCTCTCTAAAACTTCTATGGTTTTTCACCTAAAAGGAGAGAGGTATGCCAAAAGTTGCAATGTCCCCACTCAAGACTAATGCAATTATGAATGAAATATGCCTAAATGTAATGTCCTAGATGTAATAAACTGACAAAAGCTATTGATTAATGAATGAAAACTAAGGAAATGCAAGGTGTTTGAAAACATAGTGTTGTATGAAGAAACACCTAGAAAGATGAATAGAAATGCAATCAAAGTAGAAAAGAAAAGAAAAAAAGAAAGCATGTACCTCAAAATGTGTTGAAGACTGGAAATGCTGCTAATTCTAAAATTTTGGCCTACTGGGACACTTATGCCATTCTGGGTGACCTAGTCCCACATCTAGAAAACTGCACCAGATCTCGTTTAAGCCAAATGGGTATGCAAATCTATAGAAAACTCTTAAAAAAATGTACAGTGGAACTAATTCACCCAAGGTGGTGACTTGGTCCACCTTGGCTTTTTTGAAAATCCAAAAGTGGAAACAGAAGCCCTCGGTCTACACATTCTGCTCCTCTAGGTGTCCAGTTCTGAAACTCTAATTTTCAGCATTGTGAATTTTTGTGGATCTTTTGACCTAGGTAGTAAGGAGATATCTTCAAAAAAATTGCAACCTATTCTCCAATGATTTCCAAGCCTTCAAGATACCTAAATCTACAAACACACAAGGAAAGAGAGAAAAATGACCAATGTTAGGGCATTGGGAGTTTGCCTTGGTCAAACCCATTTTAGGTAAATAAACCAAAATGAAGAAATAATGTAATGAGAATTGAAATAATGGAATTAGAGACTTTCCATGATGATAGATCTTAAATTTCTACAACAATGGATGAAGAATTCTCCTTTGAATGCCTTAGAAAGCTATCTTGATGACTTAGAATGTTAAAACCCTAGCTTGCTTGACTTGAGAGATATGATGAGTGATGAATGAAATAATTAGGTTCATGAATTATGGTTTAGAAGCTTGTTTATATAGGAAATCCACCTAAAATGGTTGTTAATTTGATCCCCAAGGCTGACATGAAGGAAAAATACACTTAAAATCCATTTTTTCTCACTCAAACTTAGAAAATAGCCCAAATAGGACTAAGTTGCCAAGTTGGGTGACTTAGTCCCACTTGGATGGGACTAATTCACCCAGATGGGCAACTTGGTCCCATAGGGGCTCTTTTGCCAGTTGTATTGTCGGGGAGTGAAGAATTTTTGTTTTTATGTTGATTTCATCAGGTCTTTGATCAAATTAAGCCTCAGGACACACAATATGGGGTCACAGGGGCCTATTAATGATGATTTAAAGGGTAATTAGGGCTAGGGACACAAAGTTCAATGTGAAAGTGTGATTAAATACACTTTACAACATTAAAATGAGGTCTACATAGCCTAGAAAGGCACAACATCCAATGTGAATGTGTAAGACACATTACAACACTAGATTAAAACTAAGTTTAATTTACAAGCCTTCTAGATTAATGTGAGAATGCAATTAGGGTATGTGCAGGATCATGATGGGCCAAAAAGTGGTGATATTATGGGTATGTGTAGGGTATGTGGCTGATGACTTTTTTTTACCCAAAATTGATGAAACGAAAAGGGTTTTTAAAGGAGATTCTTAGCTTTCCACCAATATAAATTATGCTTTACTTTGAATTTAATAAATAATTATTATTCATTTTCTATTTCAATTATGACTAAAGTCCTGATTGATAGGCTGATTGAAAAACATCTATAGCTTGCAAATGGTATCACATTTTTTGAATCCAAAACATGCGTCACATTCTATGCTTCACATAATATAGGATTAAAAAAAGAAAAATTAAATTTCATGAAGTTTTGACCAAGTTAAGGTGGTCAGACATACAAGTTTTTATATTTTTTAAAAGTTGTAATAAAAAATCATAATTAATTATTTACTTGGAAAAAAATTACAAAAAAATATGCATCACATCCACATGAGTCCTCTACATATATATAAAATCTTATAAAAAATATTATCATTTTATTGTGGTTAGGGTGGTCAAACACACCTACTTCTTATTTTTTCCCTGAAATTTAAGTACTACTGGATTGAAATTTCAAATTTTCACCAAATAGTTTAAAAAAAAAAAAAAACCTAGTATTTTAAAAACTACATTCAATTTGCCACATATTCTATTCTTACATATTTTTGAAATAATATAGATAACTTATTCAAATTTTTACATCAAGTTGTCTAACTCTAATTTTTCTGAATTTTTCACCACTTAAGGGCCTATTTTTTCCATGATAATCCTGCACATACCCATTAAATACATTTTACAATATTGAATTAAGGGAGAGATAGTTCCATGAGACTTAATTACTTAATAAAATTCTATAAAAGTGTGAAAGTTATTTACAACACTTTACAACACATTTTCAAGACATGCATTTTATTCATTTTGCTAGGGTCCAAGACATTAAATCAAGGAAAAATCAAGCCAAAAGCACAATCAGGGCCTAAATGGGAAAAAGTAGAAGGCTTATTTTTTTTGTTTCCATAGTTACCACCTCCATCAAGAGCTCACTATCCAATGATGGAGAAAGAGAGCTTGAACAATCACCATAGCCTCAATTGTGATGGAGGGAAGTGTTGCAACCCTTAAGCCCTTGCTGCAATGGCTTGTTCCACACTTGATTTACAAAGTTGGAGTGTTGTTGCTGATACTATGGAACTTTGTGTCCCTAGCCCTAATTACCCTAAGGACTATTGCTAGGGGCCTAATATTGCTAGAGGATGGAATGGAATGAGAATGAATCAATTTGAAGGAAGAATGAGCAAGAATAAGGAATTTTTGGGTCGGTTGGTTGAAGAGGGACGTTAAAAATTGACCCTAATGGGAAGTGTAATGCCTCTACCAACTTTAGACATAGGAATCCGTTAGGGATGTAAGCATGTTGTGTTGAAGTCTGTGTGTTGCACAAGAATCCCCAGCAAATATTCTCCTATCGATGCAAAAGATAGATGCCAAGTGGAACGAAGGTAGGAGGTTGATGTGGAATTTCGCCTATGGATTTGGTTTTCTAAGGTGGGGAAGTGTAAAAGGGGAATTTTCATAAGGGGTGCAAATTAATGCCTATACATTTTTCCCCCACTTTAGCGATCATGAATACTTATGAGTGCTTTGATAAAGTAGATAAAAAAAATAGTAGAGTTAGAAATGTATACCTGAACCATCAAGGAAGCAAACCGCAATCTTGTGAACTCGAAAGTGCAATACAAGTAAAGGACTTCATAGCCCCACAAAACTATGAAGTTGTAGAATGAAAGAGCCTTACAAGCCTATAGACCTACAAGGAGGCAACCCCTAAGTTCTCTCACATGAAGGAAGCCCTAAGAAGTAAGCACCTCACATGCCTATAGACTTGCAAGGAAGGTATCCTCCATGATCTCTCACATGAAGGAAACCCAGAAAAGCACCTTATAGACCTACAAACCTAGAAGGAGGCATCCCCCAAGATCTCTTACATGGAGAAAACCTAGAAAAGTGCCTTACAGAACTGTAGATCTATAAGGAAGGTATCCTTCAAGATCTCTCACATGAAGGAAACCCAAAAAGTGTCCTATAGACCCATAGACTTGCAAGGAGGTATCTGCCAAGATCTCTCACATGGAGGGAAACCAAAAGAAATCGCCCTATAGACCCACAAACCTATAGGGGAGTGACCCCCAATATCTCTCACATGGAGGAAACTCAAAGGAAGTGCCCTGTAGACCCGTCGAACTATAGGGAGGTATCCCCCAAGATCTTTCACATGGAGGAAACCCAAAGAAAGTGGACTCCGTGGAGTCAGAAATTGGCTTCACAGGCGCACCCATAAAGCGACATGTCTACCTGCAAATAGAACATGTCATAAAATAGCCACATAGGAAAATAAGCTAATAGTCATGCAAACCATCAACAAGTTGGAAAATTTTCAAAGGGCTTCCTCAGGAACTTGGCATGAAGGAAGGGGTCCACTCAAAGGATGCACTATTTGAAAGTGCAGAAGAGATGTTTCTTTCTCAAATCGATTCATCACCAAGGAATCCTTTCAAAAAATGCTCACTTCATCAAGGAATTTGAAAGGAAGAAAATTCCCCCTTTCGAGGGGAAGGTTCTCAAGTTCTTTCTTTATGAACCCATGATGAAGGAAACATGTTCTATTAGGGTTTCAAGTTGAGAATTTGATTCTTCAAAAAGAATTTTGTGAATATTCTCAAGAAAAGATTTGTTGGCAATGAATGTGTTTTCTAAAAATTGCAATATCATAGAAGTTGTTTTTTCACACATGAGAGGGACAACTCAACCAAAGAAGAGAGAAAGATAAGAAAAAAGAAAAAAATAAATGA
The DNA here is from genome assembly GCA_007258455.2 of Sequoia sempervirens. Classification (NCBI taxonomy): domain Eukaryota; kingdom Viridiplantae; phylum Streptophyta; class Pinopsida; order Cupressales; family Cupressaceae; genus Sequoia; species Sequoia sempervirens. The sequence continues at coordinate 56,172,954 of VDFB02047397.1, forward strand.
AAAGAAACAAAAGGCATAGGGGTAGCTTGGTATTTTGGGGTTAGAACTGCTCATAAATATATATGTGTAATAATAGTACATAAAATGGACTTTCATCAACCCCCTACTATATCAGACCATGTGAAGAATGCACTAAAAGACAAAGTAAAAAATAAAAAATTGGGTCAACATGGAAGGGAAGCCTAAATTCCCCCAACACTTTGCATCATCCCCTATTTTGCCAAAAATCAATCACAAACTTGGAAGAATGATGAAACAGATAGAAGAAGGTTTATGACACAAAAGCCACACCTTTATCCAAGCACCAACAAGGGTGAAAAGGGTCATTCAGGAACACATATCATGGTCATGGGGGAACACATTACAACACACACACATCTATTCTAAACATAAATAATGGGCCTCCCCCTAACACTAATCGACCAAGAGGTCATCTGCTTCCCACTCTAGAACAATTTAGGGGGAAGGAGGACAAGCATGCAGTGGTGGAATGTTAAGAGGAGGAGCTTTCGACCCTCCTGCAATAAGGGCTAAGGAAGAGGCCCCACAATATCTCCTTCACTAAGCTCTTGTGGAGCTAAGGTCAACAATTTCGTGAAGATCATTGAAAGGGCCAAAACTTCATCTAGAGAGTTAAACATACACTTTACAGGAGTTCCATTTTTTACCTTAATGGATAGAGAAGGTTGTGCCTAAGATTCAATGCTAGGCTCACTAAGTGATTTGGGAGTAGTCAAAAACTCAAGAGAAGTCAGGACTAGTTTGGTCACTAGGACAGAACAAGTCAGCACGGGACCACCTTTCAGGGAAGGTGGACTTCTCTTACATCCTTCATCACTAAAAGGACCACTCTCCACCTTTTGCTCCATCAGGGGATGTTAACACCCCATAGATAATGCAAGAGGTGTAGAGGAAGAGGAGGATGAGAAAATTAAAGTAGATACCACTAAAGTGTTGGTCATATCTATGGGTTTCGGGAAAGGCGAGACATCCAGAAGGGAGATCAACAAAGGCATCTCCACTGAAGGAGCGATGAACTCTTGCACCTTTTTAGGGTTAGGTGCATTCATTCTCATAAAAAAATCTAGAATCGATATGAAGCTTGATTGAACAGAAGTAGAGGGGAGGAGAGAGGAGGATGTGGTAGGAGGCCCTGATATAGGGGCAGTCATCTCCTCTTCCTTCCTCTGTAAGGCAGCTTTCTCAACCATGAGATCCTTTCATTGGTTCTTGCACTCACATGCAAGGAATTTTTTGTAACTCTTCAAGCAAGAGGCTAGAGGCTGTGAAGGAACAAAAAGCTCTTGCTCCACCATGGGAGTGTCCTCCATAGTTGTTTCCAGCAGAGGGATAAACACCTAAATGGGAGTGGGAGGAGCAGGTTGAGAAGTAGTGGGAGGAGTTGGCTCTAATGCCTCGACAGTGGGCCTCTTCCCATTTACTACCTTGGAAGTAGGGATGGTAGGAGGCCACGAAGGCTGAGACATAGAGGATTCCCCATAGGGACATTTCTTCCTACTATACAGAATGGGCCTAGGCTCCATAGAAAAAATAGGAAGCTCAAATGCGGGACGCTTGGGCTTTCACTAAGCGGACACCATAGGATTCTCTCACAAACATGAAATGGAATATGATGGTGCCATAGTAGGGTGAGAGGAAGCGTTAGGATGAACAACAGAAGAGGAAGAAGGAGGATCTCAAGACTACTTCTCTTCTTCACTTCTACGTGCCTTCGTAACATCACTGTCATCTTTTAAGCAAGCCTTATGTGAAACAACATAAGGTGACTAAGGGTATCTCACTCTTGGCATCAAGAGCCCTCTCTTGTAATTCTAATAAGTCCAATACAAAATATCCTTCCTAGGTGGAAGAAGGCCAACAGGTGTAGGCCAGGAGTAGTCCAAGGAGTAACTATCATGAGCAACCAGTGGTTTATAACCAGTGTCAAAAATCACATGCACAAAACCCTCATGGATAAATTTTAGACATTTATGCACAATCGAGGGTACAAAATTCATAGCTACTAAGTAGGGGATACCCACATTTACTCTAAAGAGTTTAGATCCAGGGATTATGTTGAATAGAAGCTTCATGGATTTAGATCCAACCAAAACTGACAAGACAATACTACCCAAAGGGGGTATGTAAAGTTTTTCATGCATGTAGATAGTGCTTACAAGTGCATCATACCCATGTTTATGTAAAAAATTGATTAGTACAATCTCCTTAGTTATAATGTTTACTTAAGATGTCAGATTAATGAGAACACCTGCTACGATGTTTTTGTTGATTCACATAGGGATGTAGAGAGGAGATGGTTCCCTATTAAAACCCATTAGCAAATCTTATGATGTGAAGGTTATACTAGTACCACTACTCATAGGCTATGCAAAGGGGATAGGTTGATGTAGGAAATAGGCCATCACATGCAATAAATGACACTTGATCACAAATCCCCCCCATAGCTTGCAAGATAGGATAGTGACCCAACTAAGGTTTTGTTGCTTAACATTTTCAAAACCTTCCAACTACACATACTAGGGTTCATAGGTTGGGTTGTAAGGAAAAGGTCTCACAACATTCACACCTAAAAAGCTACTAGAATACGAGGAAAGGAGCTTTTAGTATTGTAAAATAGAACTAAAATGGTTCACGTTGGGTTCACCAAAAATGTAAGAGAAGGGGACCAACCATGTTCAAGGCCCCAATTCATGGATAGCCAAGAGTGGAAGGCTACCCTAACTTACCTCACTCTAAAGGGGTGTTTTGAAATGAGGTACGAGAATGATGAGGACTATAAAGGCCTTCGATCACTTTGCAAACTTGAAATTCAGAATGGGGCCACACGAGATAGTTTTCAGGTTTAACACTGTACCTCAGGTAGCTCTCTTCCTGAGGATGGAATCATGGTTCCAAGATGATAGCATGGTGTGCTGGTGTCTCTCAGGAGCACTGGTGTTCATACAACTAGAGGACCAAAAACATAGTACAAACCACCAGAAAACAAGTTGACAACCTAGCTAGTTATTTCCTAGGGGAACAAAATAAAACTATGAAATATGAATCTTGATACAAATGAATATGATAAAACAAATATATTAAAGATAAGGTGACAAAGATAGTCTCACAAAAGAGCTTGTTCTCCAGCTAGCTCCAAATGCATGTCCACCTACACACAAAAAAGAGGGAAAATTGTTGGGGGTTGTATAGGGATCTACCTTAGTCAAACCCTCATTTTGGTGTTTCCACCTCCACAGACAGCCAAGATAGAAATGATAGAGAAATGTATGATAAAGGAGAAAATAAAGTAGAGAACACAATAAACACTACAAAAAAGTAAAGTGATACTCAACCAAATCGTAGAGGAGAGGACTAAAAACATTACCACCTCTAGCAAGAGCTCACTAGCCAATGATGGAGAAAAAGAGCTTGAACAATCAGCACAGCCTCAACTACAATTAAGGAAGGTGTTTCAAACCTCAATCCCCTGCTGCAATGGCTTGTTCCACACTTGCTTTACGGAGTAGATGGAGTGTTGTTGATGCTGCTATGGAGTGCCAAAGTGTTGTTTGAAGGCTGAGAATAAGAGTGAAATTGCTAGAACTTGTGAAGAAGATTGCTAGAGGATGGAATGGAATGAGAATGAATCAATTTGAAGGAAGAATGAGCAAGAATAAGGAATTTTTGGGTTAGTTGGTCAAAGAGGGATGTTACAAACCGACCCCAATGGGAAGTTTCCTCTACTAGCCTTAGATGCATGAATCCATTAGGGACGTAAGTGTGCCACAGAGGCATCCCCTGCAAATATTCTCCTACTGATGCAAAAGATAGATGCCAAGTGGAACGAAGGTAGCAGGCTAATATGGAATTTCGCCTTTGGATTTAGTTTTCTAAGGTGAGGAAGTGTAAAATGGAAATGTGCGTAAGGGGTGAAAATTCACGCCTATACAACACCATATTCAAGACATCTTGGTGTAACCAAAATGTTGGTTGAAGTGAAGCCATTATATTTCTAGAAGGGTATGAAAGGAGACACTGCAAGATTTATAGCAAGTTGCTTAGAGTTCAAAAGAGTCAAGGTAGAGCATCATCATCTTGTAGGTCTTTTGTATCCACATAAAGTTCGAGAAAGTAAGTGGCAAGTTATTATTATGGATTTTGTGCAAGGTCTCCCTATGTCTAGGAACAAGCATAATGCATTCTAGTAGTGGTAGCTAACCAAAAGTAGCTCACTTAATACTAGGGAATATGACTAATAAGGCTCTTGTAATAGCATGAAAATTTATTCAGGAGATATTTAAATTGTATGGGATTCCTGAAAAGATCATTTTAGATAGGGATGCTCATGTGACATCTAGATTTTGGCAAGCCCTATTTTTTGCACTTGGAACAAAATTGAATATAAGCTCTACTTATCATTCAGAAATGGATGGAAATTTTGAAAGGGTGAACCAAGTATTAGAAGACCTACTAAGGATGTATTGCATGGATTAGCAATACAAGTGGTAGGATTACCTACCTTTGGGAGAGTTTTCATATAATAACTCATATCATTCTGTAATCAAGATGACTCCATTCGAAGCATTATAAGGTAGGAAGTGTCAAACTACTATAAGTTGGGATAAGTTGGAAGATAGGATAAGCCATGTGCCAGAAATGTTATTGAAAATGGAGGAACAAGATGAAATCATTAAGTAGAGATTAGCAGAAGCTACTGATAGGCAGAAAAGTTATGTTGATTCTAAGCGGTTTACCTTGGAATTTTATAGTAGGGGATAGAGTTTTGTTGAGAATTAAACCTCACAAGAGTTCTGTCAATTTTGGAAAATCATCCAAACTAGCTCTGTGCTACGCTGGACCTTTTGAGGTTCTTGAGGAAATCAACCTTGTTGTGTACATGATTGCCTTACCACCAACACTTTCCAGGATGCATAACATCTTTCATGTCTCATATCTTAAGAAGTATATACTAGGAAATAACCATGGTATTGATTGGAATGCTTTACAGGTATAAGATCAAGGGGTGGTAACAATCAAGCCACTCAAGGTGCTTGGAACACATAAGCTCCACTTACATAACTAAGAGCTTTTGCAATGCAAGGTCAAGTGGGATCAATATGTTATGAAATAACTTGCACAATAGAAGAATATGATATGAAATATGCTGCAAATACTTGATAATAACTGAGAATAACAAGCCACTTCGAGGGGGAAAACCTCCAAATATCTCTAATGAGAACACACTTCACAACTTGATGATGAAATAAGACTCACAACCTCCTATATATACCTATTTATGCCAAGGATATCACCTAGGCCGACTTAGACACACCTATATAAGACTTAGGCCGACCTAAACAACTAAATAACAATATACTAATGATAATATGACTTAATAGAGAGTTAAGATAGCCACAAGCTGACTATTCATAACCCGATGTACAATAATATTAAGGGCGTAGCATGCCCCCTTCTTCAAAGAAGCATTGTCCTCAATGCTAATCAAGTTTGGAAACTTTTGAATGAACTCCTCATCTTCCCATGTGGCATCTTCAACTGGTAAATTCTTCCATTGGATGAGATACTCAATGATAGTTCTATTCCTCAGCTTCTTTGTGCGTGTTTGACGAATGCACTCTAGTTCCAAAATGATTCTCCCTTCTTCATCTAGCTCAAGAAGTGTTGTTTGAGTGGGAATATTATGCCCAATTACCTTCTTCAAACAGGAAACATGAAAAACTAGATGTATCTTTGTTGTAGGTGGCAACTCAAGCTTGTAGGCAACACTACCGATCTTCTACATGATTTGATATGGACCATAATACTTTGGTGACAACTTATTATTCTTTCTTTGCTGCTTTAGTGAGATTTGCTTATAAGGCTACAATCGCAAGAAGACCCAATCCCCAACTTCAAAACTTATTTCACTACGATGTTGGTCTGCCTGTTGTTTCATTCGATTTTGTGCCATGGCTAAATTCTCCTTGAGTCCTGAAAGTACTTGTTGTTGATGAAGCAAGTGGTCTTCTACTACTTGAACTCTTGGGGACACCTTAATTGATGATGTAATGGAAGGAGGATGATATCCATAAAGTGCCAAAAATGGAGACATTTTTGATGAGCTATGAAAAGAAGTGTTATACCACCATTCCGCAAGTGGTAGCCAATCTACCCACTGGGACTGTTTCTCTGAAGTGAAACAACGTAGATATCCTTCCAAACACTTATTAACAACCTCTGTTTTCCCATCTGATTGAGGGTGGTATGAAGAGCTAAGAGCCAATTGAGTGCCCAAACATTATAATAAATCTTTCCAAAAGTGACTAGTGAAGATAGGATCATGATCACTAACAATAACTTTAGGTGTACCATGTAGCTTTTGGATATTCTCCAAAAAAGCTCTAGCCACTACACTTGTTGTAAAAGGATGTGCTAATGCAATGAAATGTGCATATTTAGTGAGCCTATCAACCACCACCATGATGACATTATGACCTTTAGATTTGGGAAGCCCTGTGATGAAGTCCATGGATATCTCTTCCCAACGCTGGCTAGGAATAGATAAGGGTTGCAAGAGACCTGGTGCCTTAATTGTCTCCCCTTTATGCCTTTGACACACCAAACATTCAGCCACAAATTTTTGAACATCACCCTTTAGCCCTTCCCAAAAGAAATCTTGCTTGACTCGATGATATGTCTTCAAAAATCCTGAATGACCACCCACTGGAGACTCATGCAACTCTGTGAGAATCTTGATTTTAAGGTGGAATTCTTGCAAGATACAAATGCTCTTTATACCAAAGAGTATCTCCCTTCCAACAAAACTTATCTGAACTACTAGGATCACTTTTTAATTGCTCGATGAGATTACTAGTCGCAACATCATTTTTCCACTCTACTTTGGCTTCCTCCACCCAATTTGCTTGTAATATTGAAAGGGCACACAATAAGGCTTCATCTTTCTCATCCTTCCTTGACAGTGCATCTGCGACAATATTTTCTTTCCCTTTCTTATATACAATCTCAAAGTCATATCCTAACATCTTAGTGACCCATTTTTGTTGCTCTTCAGAAGATAGTCACGTTCCAAAAAATATTTTAGGCTATCATGATCTGTCTTAACCTTGAAATGTCTACCCAATAGATAAGGCCGCCATTATTTCACTGCATGGAGTATTGCTAGCATTTCCTTCTCATAAATAAGTTTTAGTAGATTCTTACCTTTTAATTGATGACTCTCAAAAGCAATTGGTCCACCTTCTTGCATAAACACTGCTCCTATCCCATTTCCAGAAGCATCACATTCCACAATGAATTCCTTGGTGAAGTCAGGAGTGGCAAGTACCGAGTTGAACACATAGCCTCCTTCAATCTCTCAAATGCCGTATTGGCAGACTCATTCCAATGAAAAGAATCCTTCTTCAATAGAGTGGTGAGAGGTGCTGCTATACTACCATAATTCTTCACAAATCTTCTATAGTACCTACAATCCCAAGAATCCTCTCATTTAATGGTTTTGGAATAGGCCATTCCATGATAGCCTTAATTTTGTTAGGGTCCACCTTTACTCCTTCATGTGAAACTATGTGTCCCAAATACTCCACCTCTGTAAGACCAAAAGCACACTTGGATGGCTTAGCATAGAGTTTATGATCTTCAAGTATTTGTAATGCTTGGTCCACATGTTGCAAATGTTCTTCCCAAGTCTTGTTGTAAATCAATATATCATCAAAGAATACTAACACAAACTTTCTCAAGAACTTCTTAAAAATTGAATTCATCAAACTTTGGAATGTAGATGGTGCATTGGTAAGACCAAATGGCATCACCAAAAATTCATAATGACCCTCATGAGTCCAAATGCCGCCTTTACAAATATCCTCCTCCTTAATCCGAATTTGGTGATAACCAGATCTAAGATCTAACTTGGTAAAAAACATAGCTCCATTTAATTCATCTAACAAATCATCAATGACTGAATTGGAAACTTATCTTTAATGGTGTACATGTTGAGCACTCTATAATCTGACACATGCCAAGTATCATCCTTTTCTTACGCACTATCACCACCGGGCAGAGAGTAAGCACTTTGGCTATGCCTAATGATTCCTGCCTCTCTAGCATCTCTTCAACAATTTTTTCTATCTCATTCTTTGTATGTGTGGATACCTATAAGGCCTGATGTTCAAGGTCGGATCCTGGGACTAACTCTGTGATGGCATGATCATGATCCCTCTTAGGAGGAAGTCCTTTAGGCATATCTCCAAGAACAACCGAGTGACGATCAATTATAGCTTGCAAATCTGGATGAGTAGGAGTAATAGATTGAGAGACTTCTAATGAACATAGTTGGGCCACAAATCCATCCACTCCTTTCTTAAGCAACTTTTGCATTTGATGAGAGCTTACCATTTGTGGAGATTTTGCCTTCAACCCCCTTAGCTCTACTAGCCTTCCTTCTGATTGAAATCTCATGAATAGTTCTTGGAAGTTCATCTCAATTGTTCCTAATGTAGTAAGCCATTGTACTCCCAAAACAATATCTGCTGCACCCATGGATATTGCATACATTGGGGTATCAAGTTGATAATCTCCCATGGATAATTTAATGCTATGACACTTCCCTAAACAACTAACTGTACCACCATCTGCAATCAAAACTTGAAACTCTGGAGCTGGATATATGAAACAATTTAGACGAGTAGCTAACTTTTTGTTGATGAAATTATGAGTACTACCTGAGTCGATCAACACTGTTACCTTCTGCTTCTTTAGGAACCCCACCACCTTGAGAGTTTGTGGAGCACTGAAACCTAAGAGTGCATGACAAGAAATGATTGGTTGAGAATCATGTGATTCCTCATTTGACTCCCTTTCATCTTCTAGTATGGGTTCCTCCTCTTCTTCCTCATTGGGACCTTCAATATAAAACAATTTCTTTTCACTACATTTATGTCCTCGACTGTATTTGCTATCACAATTGAAACACAAGCCTTTGCTCTTTTCTCCTCAATTTTTGTGGAGTCAACTTAGTAGGTTGTGTTGAATATCCTTTCTCTCTTGTCACATTAGCCCCTTGCTTCTTAGGAATCAAATATTTCTCCTCTACCCTACGTGCTAAGATAAAAGACTCATTTATGGAACTAGGGCTAAACATACGACTCATGCTGAATGTGATCCTTGAGACCACTCCAAGAATAAATCATTCAAGTTTCCCTTCGTAATTGAATCCACCCTTAAGGATAGATTTTGGAATTGCTGAATATAATCCTTAACTGATCCTGTTTGTTGAAGTTTAGCTAGCTGGCTGAAGAAGTTGTCTGTGACGCTATTGCTATATTGTGCTTGGAGTTCCTCTGTAAAAATTGACCATGAAATGGTGAGCCCCTTTTTACCTCGATGAGTGCAAAGCCAACGATACCAAATGAATTGATATGGTTCTAAATATAGGGAAGCCATCGTGACCTTTTGTCTATTTGGGATTTGGTGTACTTCAAAAAAATTCTCCATTTGGTTTATCCATGTTAGAGGATCCTTACCATCAAACTTGCGCATATCCACCTTTGGAAATAAATTCCTAGATCCCATAGGAGTACTAAAGCTTGTGTTAGTAGTGGCTGACCTAGAATTCTCACCTTGGTCGCTTGAGAACTCCTTTCTTGATTCAGCTATGTAGGTGCTTAACATGTTTCGCATGTCCGACATATCTCCTCTTAGGTCACACATATCCATCTTAATTGAGGAAATTTCTTCATTGACCTTATTGTTAATTGAGGAAATTTCTTCCTTGACCTTATTGATTTCTTCATTATGAGTAATATCCTCGATTGTTTCACCATCCTTATCAGGAGTCTTCCCCGGAGTGACAACATTCTTTTTACCCCTAGTTGCAGGCCCTGTCATGATGGAAACCACTAATGTTGAAATAAATCACACAAATGAAACTTAAATTATCTCAAATTTTTACTGTAATCTCCTTTAGTATTTCTTCAAAAACCCAATAAAAAATTAGACTCCAATTCAACAAGATGTGCGAAATATGTAGATTCTAAAAAATAGTGTAGAAACCCTAATTCTACAATAATTCGCTTAATTATACTCCAATTCTTCTGAAATATTTACTGTAGATTATTCAATATGTTCTTCAAAAACCCTTTAAAAATTAGAAAAAAATTCGCCAAAATCTGAAAGATATGCTCTTCCCAAAATCGCCTCCAAAATTGAGAAAAACCTTGCCTCTATGGTGCCAAGATCATGCTCTGATACCACTTGTTATGAAATAACTTGCACAATAGAAGAATATGATATGAAATATGCTGCAAATACTTGATAATAACTGAGAATAACAAGCCACTTTGAGGGGGAAAACCTCCAAATATCTCTAATGAGAACACACTTCACAACTTGATGATGAAATAAGACTCACAACCTCCTATATATACCTATTTATGCCAAGGATATCAACAAGGCCGACTTAGACACACCTATATAAGACTTAGGCCGACCTAAACAACTAAATAACAATATACTAATGATAATATGACTTAATAGAGAGTTAAGATAGCCACAAGCCGACTATTCATCACCCGATGTACAATAATATTAAGGGCGTAGCACAATATGCAGAAGATTCTACCACATGGGAAGACTAGGCTGAAATGAAGCAAAAGTTTCTACAATTCTTGCTATATTTTTGAAAATTCTTGACAACAATGATGTTTTGTAAAGTTTTCTTTATAATATGGTAACATTTAATACTTAAAAAATATTGAGAATGATGATTCACAAGGAGGGGAACATGTTATTCCATGTTTGTTATTACATATTTACTATTACCTTCTTTGGTAAATTGCTTTAATAAATGTGTATGTTTTTTACATATACTAATTATTATGATGGAAATATGATGAATGAATGTTTGATTCTATTTAATATTTTGTGATGATTTTGCAAATGAAATGTATTTGATGCATATGAATGTATTGATTCAACTACCTACTTTCACGTGAACTAAACTTAATGCAAGAACGGGTTTAAGCCTTTGGAAGAGAGGGGAAGCATCACTCAAGAGAAGAACTTGATCTGGTAACCTCTAATTTAGTCTTACTAAGCATTCACACAATCACACCCTAGTTGGTCTTAGTTGAGTCAAGTCAGTTGGATAGATGGTAATTGATCTCCAGTTTAGTTGTGTGTGTTTATATTGATTTGTGATAGTGTAGTCTGAATGTTTGGAATGAGGTATGTGATGAAGTCTTGATGATAAGTGGAAATCCTCATGTGTTTATTGCTATATCGATGAGATATATGCATAAAATGTATATATATGTATATATGTATGTGTCTATGGTAAACTCATGCATATGAGCAAATATGTGAATGGGTATACATGGGTAGTTGTACCTGCACATGCTCATGGACGAATTACCCATATGCATGGGAATACCAATTGGACTAAGGTGGCATATATATGTTGATCAATGGAATTGTGTGTATGAGTGTTTTTATAAATATATTGAAATGATAATATGTATATATATCTATAAATATATTAATATATATTTTTAAATTAATATACTAACATATATATTAATATATATACACATTTATATATTATGAAATATATGTATATATACATGTAATAGTATTCTTTATATTTATATTAAATATATATGTTTATTTATTAAATGTATTTGATAAACTTTATGAAATGAATATATATGAATATATATATATTTATGAATGTATGTATATATATATTGATAGATATATATACATATATATTTTATATATATAAACAAAAGTTATTGTGATAATCTCTAAGCGCATAACATGGTGTTATTATTAAGTAAAGCAATAGATAGAATAAACTGAATAAGTTATGAGTAGCGTAGCCTTTAAAGGAATATAAACTAGTACATAAAGTATGTAAGACCAAGTCAAACCAAGAAATGAAGCACACATGAGTTCATGTGATGTTGTGTAAGCATTTGAAGGGAAGTGAAAACTTATTTAAATTCCATGTGAATCAGTCAAACCCATGCTATAAACTTGGGTTCCAACATATGAATGTGGCACCATATTAGCAAGTGTTTGGAATGCTTAAGAGGTTTTCAAAATTTGAATAAGTCTAAAAATAGCATTGGGACTTAGTCAAGAGCAAACTTAGCAGCATTATGTGAAGTAATTTGAATTAGGAAACTTGTTTTGAGCTGACTATCCCTTTTAACAAGTTGACTTAGCCATTTAGATGGTGAGGATTTTTATGTGTTGAAAACCTATGAGTTATCTTGGTGAGTCATTTCACGAGGATGGAAGGTGGCTTAAATACTAACTTGTTTGTAGCCTTTGGTTTCTCATAAATTAGTATAAATAGAGGTGCTCATTCTACCAAGTGCATCACTTGTAGTTTTGAATTCCTTGTGTTATTTTGATGGAATTTTTGTGCAAAGAGAGTTTAGAGTTTGTGATATTGAGAGTTATTTTTTTTTCATTAGTTTTGTGGAGAGAATTTAGTGAGAAGCTAGAAGTGGATTTTTGGAGATTGTTCTTAGAGGCAGTTGCAAGAAAGCTAAAGCCATTAACCTATGAGAGATAAGTAATTAGTTTGATCTATAAATAGGCATGTTGATTTCTATTCTTTTTTATATTATGTTGGAAAGATTGTTTATTGTGTCGCCATGTTGAAATATTGTCTTTTGCTTGTATGTGATACTTGGATATGCTTACATATCACTTGGTTTTTTCTTGTTTTGTAAAACCTTACTTTTGATATTTACTCATATGAGTACGTATATAGTGTTGTATTCTTATATGAGTATAAATACTATTTGTGCTATACTAAAATATAGAAAAATAGAGTAGGTTCACCAAAACATTAAAAAATGGGGGTTTATTACCAATTTTCCATGAATAGAAAGGTGATAAGTGGGGTGTGATGAACCTACCTTCTTCTATTTCATTCAGGAAATGACATCCTCCAAGATAGAATTAACATTCAACCCTTGGGTGAGTCTATAGACATCCAAATTCAACCACTTCCACATGGTCGAAGTCATCTCCTTAATCATCCTTTTGCTCATTTAAATCATCCTCTTCGCCAGTATTAATTGAATCATTCATTTAATTAATATTTTGGTATCTTACATGAGGTTTCCCAAAGTATTTAATTTAATAAATACTTTTCCCCTCTTTCCTCTCTAAATTAAATAAATGCATCACTTTATTTAATTTAGTCATATTATCTTTTGGAATTTTAAATTTATTTTTTAAATTCCTTATTTTCTCTCTCATTGTCACATCCTCCAACTTTTGCAAATTGGCCTATAATCCCTCTTAGCAATCTAACCCTCTTTCTTAGTCATAATTAATTTATGATTAAGATGTGCACACCCATAATCATCATTAGGGTCCCATCCTCCATAATTTCCCACTTGCCTCTAATGTGTCACTAACTAGTCTAATCAAGTACTTGCACAACCTTAATCACTTAATTAGGTCATCCCTAATTCCCATATCATTTATGGAATGTATCCTTAGTCAACTTCATTAAAATCTTTCTCTTTTTGAACAAGGCACTCCATTCCCCATGTGAATTTTTAATTCACATTTAATCCCCCAATGCATTTAAAGGCATTTTAAATTCTTTCTCTTATCCCCATGAGAGTATTTGATGAATTTTTAATTCTTCACATGTCCTCTCACCCACATGGGGACAAGTACCTCCTTTATGAAGAGGATCTTGTCCAATCCCAAGGTACTATGTACCACCTCCATGTCATATACTATCCTTCCACCTCATGTACACATCACTCTTTTTAAGCCATATTACATGCCACATGTTAACATGTGAGGGCTTGTGAGTTCTCAACTCACCTTAGCCCTACATCTTGATCTTGGTGGCTCAATCTTGACCGTCCATTTTCCTAGAAATTTTCAAAATCTCTATAAATACCCCCTCTTTTCTCTCATTTTAGGGGAGATCATTCATTATAGCCAAACTCTTGCAAAAATTTTGTAGGAGTCATACTTAGCCATTTTTCACACTTGCATCCACTTTCATCCATCCTCATATCATCTCATACATTTACATCTTGTGCCATCCAAGGAGCATACAACACCAAAGACCGAAGGGGCAACCAAAGGATCGATTCGAGACAAGGTAAAAGGTTTCATTTGTCATCTTTATTTTGTATTGAATCCAACTAGGATAATCTTGAGGTGTGGAGTGTTTTTAGTATTATTTTATTTCTCTTGTTTGTTGTTCATTTTCTAGCATTTAAATTCGCCCTATCACATTTATGGCACGCCCGGTGGGACCCACAAATGGGTCTCTTGCCTTCACATTTGCTATTTTTTGACTTTTTGTAGGTACATGTTACAGAGGGGCGGACCTGACCTACAAAGAGGTGGATTTGACCTTCCTGGGGCGGACCTGACCTGACAGACAGGTGAACCTGCCCTCCACAGGCGGACCTAACCTTTCCCAGGGGCGGACGTACCCTCCACAGACCTCAGAAGTTGTTTTTAGAAAAAAATTCATGGAGGGAGGACCTGACCTGACATACAGCTAGATTTTCCCTCACAGATAACTGGATTTTCCCTAGACAACTTTTTCCAGAAGGTAAAATTTCAATTTTTAGCAATCTTTTTGGCTATTTTAAGGGTTTTTAACCCCTAATTTAGGTACATAGTTTAACTAGGAGGTGTCAATCAACTTTGTTTGCCATGTTTTTGGGTGAGCTATTTGATGTATTCAATCCCCTTGCGTTATTCAAAAATCTTGGGTGACGAGAAATCGTAGCTTACCACATCCTTTGAGTCCACCCCTTTTATTTTTCTTAGTGGTACCTCCTTGGGGATTTATGTTATGAAATAACTTGCACAATAGAAGAATATGATATGAAATATGCTGCAAATACTTGATAATAACTGAGAATAACAAGCCACTTTGAGGGGGCAAACCTCCAAATATCTCTAATGAGAACACACTTCACACTTGATGATGAAATAAGACTCACCACCTCCTATATATACCTATTTATGCCAAGGATATCACCTAGGCCAACTTAGACACACCTATATAAGACTTAGGCCAACCTAAGCAACTAAATAACAATATACTAATGATAATATGACTTAATATAGAGTTAAGATAGCCACAAGCCAACTATTCATAACCTGATGTACAATAATATTAAGGGTGTAGCATGCCCCCCTTCTTCAAAGAAGCATTGTCCTCAATTCTAATCAAGTTTGGAAACTTTTGAATGAACTCCTCATCTTCCCATGTGGCATCTTCATCTGGTAACTTCTTCCATTAGATGAGACACTTAGTGATAGTTCTATTCCTCAGCTTCTTTGTGCGTGTTTGACAAATGCACTCTAGTTCCAAAATGATTCTTCCTTCTTCATCTAGCTCAGGAAATTTTGTTTGAGTGGGAATGTTATGCCCAATTACCTTCTTCAAACAGGAAACATGAAAAATTGGATGTATCTTTGTTGTTGGTGGCAACTCAAGCTTGTAGGCAACACTACCAATCTTCTGCATGATTTGGTATGGACCATAATACTTTGGAGACAACTTATTATTCTTTCTTTACTGCTTTAGTGAGATTTTATTATAAGGCTGCAATCGCAAGAAGACCCAATCCCCAACTTCAAAACTTCTTTCACTACGATGTTGGTTTGCCTGTTGTTTCATTCGATTTTGTGCCATGGCTAAATTCTCCTTGAGTCCTGAAAGTACTTGTTGTTGATGAAGCAAGTGGTCTTCTACTGCCTGAACTCTTGGGGACACCTTAATTGATGATGTGATGGAAGGAGGATGATATCCATAAAGTGCCAAAAATGGAGACATTTTTGATGAGCTATGAAAAGAAGTGTTATACCACCATTCCTCAAGTGGTAGCCAATCTACCCACTGAGACTGTTTCTCTGAAGTGAAACAACGTAGATATCCTTCCAAACACTTATTAACAACCTCTGTTTCCCATCTGATTGAGGGTGGTATGAAGAGCTAAGAGCCAATTGAGTACCCAAACATGAGAATAAATCTTTCCAAAAGTGACTAGTGAAGATAGGATCATGATCACTAACAATAACTTTAGGTGTACCATGTAGCTTTTGGATATTCTCCAAAAAAGCTTTAGCCACTGCACTTGCTGTAAAAGGATGTGCTAATGCAATGAAATGTGCATATTTAGTGAGCCGATCAACTACCACCATGATGACATTATGACCTTTATATTTGGGAAGCCCTGTGATGAAGTCCATGGATACCTCTTCCCAACGCTGGCTAGGAATAGATAAGGGTTGCAAGAGACCTGGTGTCTTAATTGTCTCCCCTTTATGCCTTTGACACACCAAACATTCAGCCACAAATTTTTGAACATCACCCTTTAGCCCCTCCCAAAAGAAATCTTGCTTGACTCGATGATATGTCTTCAAAATCCCTTAATATTATTGTACATCGGGTTATGAATAGTCAGGCTTGTGGCTATCTTAACTCTCTATTAAGTCATATTATCATTAGTATATTGTTATTTAGTTGTTTAGGTCGGCCTAAGTCTTATATAGGTGTGTCTAAGTCGGCCTAGGTGATATCCTTGGCATAAATAGGTATATATAGGAGGTGGTGAATCTTATTTCATCAAGTGTGAAGTGTGTTCTCATTAGAGATATTTGTAGGTTTTCCCCCTTGAAGTGGCTTGTTATTCTCAGTTATTATCAAGTATTTGCAACATATTTCATATCACATTCTTCTATTGTGCAATTTATTTCATAACAAGTGGTATCAGAGCTTACCATTTGTGGAGATTTTTCCTTCAACACCCTTAGCTCTACTAGCCTTCCTTCCGATTGAAATCTCATGAATAGTTCTTGGAAGTTCATCTCAATTGTTCCTAATGTAGTAAGCCATTGTACTCCCAAAACAATATCTGCTACACCCATGGATATCGCATACATTGGGGTATCAAGTTGATAATCTCCCATGGATAATTTAATGCTATGACACTTCCTGAACAACTAACTATACCACCATCTGCAATCAAAACTTGAAACTCTGGAGCTGGATATATGAAACAATTTAGACAAGTAGCTAACTTTTTGTTGATGAAATTATGAGTACTACCTGAGTCGATCAACTGTTACCTTTTGCTTCTTTAGGAACCCCACCACCTTGAGAGTCTATGGAGCGCTGAAACCTGAGAGTGCATGACAAGAAATGATTGGTTGAGAATCATGTGATTCCTCATTTGACTCCCTTTCATCTTCTAGTATGGGTTCCTCCTCTTCTTCCTCATTGGTACCTTCAATATAAAACAATTTCTTTTCACTACATTTATGTCCTCGACTTTATTTGCTATCACAATTGAAACACAAGCCTTTTGCTCTTTTCTCCTCAATTTGTTGTGGAGTCAACTTAGTAGGTTGTGTTGAATATCCTTTCTCCCTTGTCACATTAGCCCCTTGCTTCTTAGGAATCAAATACTTCTCCTCTACCCTGCGTGCTAAGATAAAAGACTCATTTATGGAACTAGGGCTAAACATGCGTACCTCATGTTGAATGTGATCCTTGAGACCACCCAAGAATAAGTCATTCAAGTTCTCCTTCGTAATTGTATCCACCCTTAACGATAGATTTTGGAATTGCTGAATATAATCCTTAATTGATCCTATTTGTTGAAGTTTGGCTAGCTGGCTGAAGAGGTTGTCTGTGATGCTATTACTATATTGTGCTTGGAGTTCCTCTGTAAAAATTGACCATGAGACGATGAGCCCCTTTTTACTTCGATGAGTGCAAAGCCAACGATACCAAATGAATTGATCGGGTTCTAGATATAAGGAAGCCATTGTGACCTTTTGTCCATTTGGGATTTGAAGCATGTTAGAGGATCCTTACCATCAAACTTGTGCATATCAACCTTTGTAAATAAATTCCTAGATCCCATAGGAGTACTAAAGCTTGTGTCAGTAGTAGTTGACCTAGAATTTTCACCTTGGCCGCTTGAGAACTCCTTTCTTGATTCAGCCCTGTAGGTGCTTAACATGTTTCATATGTCTGATATATCTCCTCTTAGGTCACACATATCCATCTTAATTGAGGAAATTTCTTCCTTAAACTTATTGATTTCCTCATTATGAGTAATATCCTCGATTGTTTCACCATCCTTATCAGGAGTCTTCCCCGAAGTGACATTCTTTTTACCCCGTGTTGAAGGCCCCTGCATGATGGAAACCACTAATGTTGAAATAAATCACACAAATGAAACTTAAATTCTCTCAAATTTTTAATGTACTCTCCTTTATTATGTCTTCAAAAACCCAATAAAAATCAGACTCCAATTCAATAAGATGTGCGAGATATGTAGATTCCAAAAAAGTGTAGAAACCCTAATTCTGCAATTTACTCCAATTTTTCTGAAATACAGACTGTAGCTTCTTTGATATGTTCTTCAAAAACCCTTTAAAAATCAAAAAAAAATTCCAAAATCTGAAAGATATGCTCTTCCCTAAATCGCCTTGAAAATTGAGAAAAACCTTGCCTCTATGGTGCCAAGATCATGCTCTGATACCACTTGTTATGAAATAACTTGCACAATAGAAGAATATGATATGAAATATGCTGCAAATACTTGATAATAACTGAGAATAACAAGCCACTTTGAGGGGAAAACCTCCAAATATCTCTAATGAGAACACACTTCACACTTGATGATGAAATAAGACTCACCACCTCCTATATATACCTATTTATGCCAAGGATATCACCTAGGCCAACTTAGACACACCTATATAAGACTTAGGCTGACCTAAACAACTAAATAAAAATATACTAATGATAATATGACTTAATAGAGAGTTAAGATAGCCACAAGCCGACTATTCATAACCCGATGTACAATAATATTAAGGGCGTAGCAATTTCATCACCCCAAGGGATGTTTCCAACTACGTGTACCAGCGGGGTATATAAAGGGGGGAGAGCAAAATTTGTACCTCAATCCAATTGCATTGTAGTTGGCAAAGCATTGGGATGATGTGAAGAGTTGTTCTGAGCCTTTAAGGTTCCCAACTCACGCTTGTAATGGGTTGGTGTTCATGATTTGGGCCTCACATACTGGGTGTATATCGAGGACTCCCTAGTGACCATGTTCATCCTAGATTAGAGGGATTTGTTGACCATACCCTTTCTACTACACTTAGGCTTGTGATTGTCTGAATTGTCTTCTTTGTACAAAACTAGTGATTGTCTAATTTATTTCACTTAGCCATATCCTTTTGATTGATGATTGTTGTGTTTTAAGTCCTTTGCCTTAGCCTTTTTGTCAAAAGTCATATTTAAAACTGTAGACAGTTGGATTTTCCCTCACAAACAGTCAGATTTTCCCTAACAGACAGTTAGACCTACCCTCTACACAACTGAATTTCCCTCCTTTGTAAAAAAATTTTCTCCTTGGGCAGACTTGACCTTTTCCAGGGGCAGACCTGACCTCTAAACTAGTCCTTTGGAGCCCGTTTTAGCAAAATTTGACCAACTTTACCTCCTTGGGCGGACCTGACCTTTACCAGAGGTGGACTTGACCTCTAAACCAGTGCTTTGGAGCCTGTTCTGACAAAATTTGACTAACTTTTGTTCCTTGGGTGGACCTGACCCATCTAGGGGTGGACTTGACCTGTTGACCTACCACTTTCAGGCCTGTTTTGACTAAATTTGACCAATTTTTGCTCCTTGGTTGGACCTAACCCATCTAGGGGTGGACTTGACTTGTTGACCTACCCCTTTCAAGCCTATTTTGACCAAAGTTTGACCAATTTTTTCTCCTTGGGTGTACCTAACCCATCGAGGGGCAGACTTGACCTGTTGACCTACCCCTTTCAAGCATTTTTTGACCAAAATTTGACCAACTTTTGCTCCTTGGGTGGACCTGACCTTTTCTAGGGGCAGACTTGACCTTTGAACATCCCTTTCAAGCCTATTTTAACAAAATTTGAACAACTTTTGCTCCTTGGGCATACCTAACCCATCCAAGGGCAGACTTGACCTGTTAACCCAACCCTTTCAGGCCTGTTTTGACCAATTTTGACCAATTTTTGCTCCTTGGGCAGACCTGACCCATTCAGGGGTAGACTTGACCTGTTAATCTAGCCCTTTCAATCCTGTTTTGACCAAATTTGACCAATTTTTTCTCCTTGGGTGGACTTGACCTTTGAACCACCTCTTTCAGGCCTATTTTGACTAAATTTGACCATCTTTTGTTCCTTGGGCGGACCTGCCCTTCACAAGGGCGGACCTAACCCTTGACCTATCAAATTTTTCATCTGCTTTATCATTTGGGAGCCTCGTTTCACTATCTCAATCACTTGTCTCCCCATTTTGAACATTTGTACACCTATTTCGGAAATCTATTTGCCATCCTAAAATGTTCATCCCCTCAGCATGTACATTCGTTCACCCATTTAGAGTCCTTGTTTACCCATTTCGAACCCACATTTCAGACCATCGATATCCCATTGAAACCTCATTAGAGCAGTTATCTAAATTGACCTAGGTGTTCATCTCTAATCATCATCCATCAAAACCAACTTTAGATTGGCATCTGCCCTAAGTCAGTCATCCTTTTCGGCCCAATCAATCCACTTCTATCTCAAGTTGGATTTGGTGTCGTTATCATACATCCCCCCTTTAATTGATTAATCAACACCTAGCATTACCAAGGATCACTCTTGAACTTGGTTTCAGATTTTGATTTCCATCATTCATCCTAATCAATCATCATTCCAAATCAAATCGTTATATCATCCAATCCGGATCGACTCATTATCTACTGATCAACCCAATCCACTTCGGTCAAATCAAACCAATCCCATTGATCCCTAGCCTCGGTGGCTAATCAATCATCCAATCAAATCAATCCTTTCATCACCAAGGTCATCCTAATCCATCATATCGTCTTGCATGCCCGTTAAGACTTGGTCACAAATAAGAAAAATGGCCGAACAACAATCCCAACCAAACATCCCTCAAGATCCGAACAACATAGCTAATGCCTTACTAACAGTGTGAACGTCCCTCGGGATCCACACAATGGCACATCATCAAAATCCAATATCGATGATCAAAACACATCACCCCCCGAGGATGAAAACATGGTCATTCAACCTGAAATTACATTTGAGGAACACTTTAGTAACCCAGTCAATGTGCAAATGATAGATTGCCTTCTTGAAAAACATGGCGAAGAAATCTTGGCTCACTTAATTGACAAGGGTGTCAAACTTCCATCAGGTATCAACCTATCCAAGTATGGTGGTTCCGCACCTAATATACC
The DNA here is from genome assembly GCA_007258455.2 of Sequoia sempervirens. NCBI lineage: Eukaryota > Viridiplantae > Streptophyta > Pinopsida > Cupressales > Cupressaceae > Sequoia > Sequoia sempervirens. Next base: position 56,194,289 of record VDFB02047397.1, read on the forward strand.
CCAAGGTTCACACAACGTACTAGGTAGTTCATATGTCCACAATGTTCCTTCAGTAGAAGGTTGGCATCAACCTAAATTTGGCAACACCATTCTATATCCCATTACCAATCCCCCACATCCTGCAATCTTAGTCATAGGGGCACCCCAAACCACTGATCCCAATGATCCTTTTGCCTTTGGCATGCCACAAAACATCTCACAACCACAACCACTAATGCTACCAACACCACCCCCTTCAAATCCACCTCCTCTCAACATTGGGGGTTCCCCTTTCACTGTGTTACCTCCACCTTCCGGGCCCATAAACTTACCATCTCCTTTGTATGCATCTCCACAGCCCCCCCAATCTAATCTACCACATCCAAATGTCTCCTTCAACACCCAACAACAACCGCTATTTTCCTCACAACAACCACCATACCAACCACAAAGCAATCTGTCCCAACCTCCCACTTAGACCATATCCCCCTTCCTCGCATCCATCCTACAACCGTGAGTTCAAACATAATACAACATCCTATCTTGGCCCATGCAACATATCACATCACATCAGAAACCACCATAGCATCATTATTAGCAACAATAGTCTTAGTAGCAACCACCTTATGCGGCCTCCCAACAATCACAGCAATACCCCCAGTATCAACAGGTCAACCTGCAACATCACATCCAAGCTCCTCAACAGCCTACCTCACATTTTTATCAAACGAATCCATACTATACCTCACAACAACAACTCACGTATCAACAAAATCTCTCAACATACCAACAAGGGATGTCATCACTCCACCATCCAAACCCATACCTCAACAATCTAACGCTCTCTCAGTAGGATCCTCTATCATCCAACCATCTATATTCGTCCAACCAGCCACCATTCAACTCAAATTTTCTAGAAATTAAAGCTGCTTTGAAAGATCTTCAGGTAGGGACTGGCAAACAATCATTCAAATTCGAGGACATATTCCCATATCCATTCAATCCCTCCATCTCGTTGATCCCCTTCCCTAAACATTTTGAAATACCAAAATTTGACAGATACAGGGGGAACAAGGATCCCAAGGCCCACTTACAGGAGTTTTACTCCTAGTGTCAAGAAGTTATGCACAATGACAATTATCTCTTGCACCTATTTTTGCAGAGCCTGACAGGCATTTCCCTAGAGTGGTTCATGACCCTCGAAAGATGGTCCATAAAATATTTTGCAGACCTATTAGAAAATTTTGTCTCCTACTTCTCCTTAAATTTGGAGGACACTGACACCTTAGATCTCCTCAAAGAGAAACAATGGGAGGGGGAAACTTTTACTAGCTATCTTCAAAGGTGGCATGTGTTGGCAAGCCGGATGAAGATACCTCTAAAAGAAAAGGACATGGTGACCCTCTTCTTGGAGAACTCTCATCTCGACATGGCTCATAACTTTAGGTTACATTGTGTCACCACTTTCATAGACCTAGTGGAAAAGGGACCTATCCTTGAATGTGCCCTTGTTGCCAAAGGGCACATCAAAATATATAACCAGGATAAAGAAAGGTCATTCAATGACAAGCCACGTTTTTGGAATAAGAACACAGTAAATGATGGCGTCACTGATACTAAACATGTCCAAGTGGCTAATACATCCTAGAGACATCAACCATCTATACCTAATGCCATATATGTACCACAGGGGGAACCTCGTCCTCCTCAACAGTCAAATCAGAACAACCAAGGGAACACTAAACATCAGTATGCTCAATTAGGAGAACCTGTGAGTGTTGTCTTCAATAAATTGTTACAGATCAATTATCCAATCATGTATCTTGTCACCAAGCGACTTGATGAATCCAAACCCAAGCCTACATGATTTAGGGAAAATGAATATTGTGAGTTCCATAAAATCAAAGGACACTTTTTGAATAAGTGTCAGGGTCTGAAAAACTATGTCCAAGTTCTCATTGATCTAGGAGATATCAAGGTTGACACTAGTCAAGCTTCATCATCCAATGCTCAATTACAGATATACCAAAACACCTTTCCAAACCATAATCAAGGCGCAAGTACCTCTAGCAGCAATCCCCAAGACAACAACACAAATAACGTAAGCTATAAGAATGTACCCCTCAATTACGAGGGTATTATTCATTACATTGAGCAGGTAGAACCCCGTGTATCTATGATACATGTCAAAGCCAAAGACCCTCAGTGTGTTGTTACTACACGAAGAGCCCGCATCACTGTCCCTGTGGCCTTCGCACCAACCCAATCAGCTCCTATAAGCTCTTAATACAACATCCTTGATCACTTAGGAAAGACCCCCGCTCATATCTCCATCTTGGATTTGCTTAAGTCTTCTCCTGTACATCAAGAAATCCTCAATAGAGCCTTGTAGGAAACCCATGTACCTAATGACATCGACCCCACATGATTCCAAGCTTTGGTAGGGCACCTGGCTTTATCTTTTCAACTCCACTTCAACCAAAATGACATACCAAATATTGATGTCAATCATAATCACCCCTTGCATATCAAAGTCATGGTTGCCTGCCATAAAATAAAAAGGGTCTTGGTAGATAATGGCTCTGCCCTCAATCTATGTACTCTAAAATTCATAAAACAGGTGGGGTATACTCAAGCAGATTTAAGCAATCAAATCATCATGATCAAGGCCTATGATAATGCATAAATGAATTCAAAGGGAATTATTAGTCTTCCTATCCAAGTGTGACCTTTGGTTCAGTACACTACCTATCATGTCCATGATCTGGACTTGTCGTATAACCTCCTCCTTGGCTGCCTATGGCTCCACACTATGCAAGCCTTCCCCTCCATGTACCATCAGTGTCTAAAATTCTTGGTCAATGGACAAGAGGTCACCATTTATGCTGACCCCCAACCATTTAAATATTATCGCGCTTTAGAAGCATCCTTTCCCCATTTACATTATTGTCCCAAGGTTGAAATGGGGGCATCTCAATCATCATCCGCTAATCCACCCTCCACCACAACAACTACTTCATCTTCCACCACTAATCCTACAGTCACAAAAGTACAGATCATTGACAAAGGGTGTGGTGAATATGAAATGCATACTGCTCTTAATATAGCAACCATGCCACCATCACCACACGAGTATGGTCAACTTTCACATGCTACTCCAAAGGAAGGGGATTGTCACCTTCAGTGGTAAAAACATCCCTACCACCACTTTCAGGTCCCCTAGTATCAAGATAGATGCACCAGAAGAGAATATAAGCCAATGGGTCTACCGAGAAGAACCCCAACCAGATCCTCCTTTAAAGGAATATTTTCAGGAAGCATATCCTTGGTCAGCTAAGTTTGCAAAAAATTATAACTACCAAGGTAGGGGCCTAGGTAAAGAAGAACAGGGGTGGTTGCAGCCTATTGATACATCAAAGCTACCAAAGAACATAGGCATCGGATACGACAAAAAGTAGAAAGGCCCTGCAACATCTTCTAATACTTCCAATAGTGTTGTCATGGGTGATAGCTCATTGGAAGACATACCCAAGGAGGAATCCATCATACGTACATACGATGATATCAATCACACCAATCTATCATCCATGTTTGAATGCCTATCCGTCTATAGCATTAGCCTATCCCTTCGCCATCCTGAGCTTATTGTTTGGGACCTATGTAATAGCAGACTTGTCAATATGTCTACGGATACATATGTCAACCTCATGGGATTGGGGGAGGATGAACACTCTAGTCGTAAAAATAAGAATAAGAAAATTAAAAAAGCGGTCATTTAGTGAAAACCTCCCCAAGGCACTTCTTGACCTTAAAAAAGTAAAAATAAAGGACACATCCGATGGAAAAAAACTCGAAGAGGTGTTGGAAGATGGAGATGTTCATCTTCCCCTTGTGGGAACTCAGTTATCTACTCAATCATCCATTCTAATCAAAGAGACTCAAGAAGTTAATCTGGGTACTGCTGAAAATCCTAAGATCACATATGTAGCTAAGTCACTCTTAGAGCAAGAGTATATGGTCATCATGCAGCTACTCCAAGAGGGAATCATTGCCTTTGCTTGGTCATAGTCAGACATGTTAGGCTTAGACCCTGCCTTAGTGGTTCATCATCTAGACGTTCACCCAGATGCCAAGCCTGTCAAATAGAAGCTCCGCAAGATGCATCCATAGGTAGCATTGTTAGTCAAGAAGGAATTGGAGAAGTTACTAGATGCAGGTTTTATCAGACCAATTGACTACTATGAGTGGATCTCCAATATAGTACCAATTTCCAAACCAAATGGAGACATTCAGATCTGCATAGACTTCAAGGATCTTAACAAGGCCTTCCCAAAAGATGATTTCCCTCTGCCCAACATTGACATGTTGGTTGACCTCACAATAGGACATGAGATGCTATCCCTTATGGATGGCTTCTCTGGTTATAATCAAATTTGAATTGCACCTGAGGACCAACATAAGACTGCCTTCACAACACCTTGGGGTACTTTCTGCTACAATGTTATGCCCTTTGGTCTCAAAAATGTGGGGGCAACATATCAAAGAAAAATGACAGTCATCTTTCATGACGTCATCCATATCATCATGGAGGATTATGTCAACGACTTGTTAGGGAAATCCAGAACACGAGCATAACATCCTACTATCCTGAAAAAGATCTTTGAATGGTTGGAGCATTACAACTTATAGCTAAATCCAAAAAAGTGTGTCTTCAGTGTCACATCAAGAAATTTGTTGGATTTCATAGTCTCTCAAAGGGGTATTGAGATTGATCCTACCAAGGTGAAGGCTATCCTAGACATGCCACCCCTGCGCAATCTGAAACAGTTAAGAAGCCTCCAAGGGAAGATGCAATACATGCATCGTTTCATAGCCCAGTTGGTGGATAAGTGTCAGCCATTCACTCATCTCCTAAAGAAATACTCCACCTTCTGATGGAACCAACAGTGTCAAACAAGTTTCGATAAGATCAAAGAATACTTAGCTCATCCTCCGATCTTGATGCCACCTATTCTAGGGAAACCCCTCATGTTGTATATCTCTGCCACTTTAGTTGCGTTGGGGGCATTGTTGGCACAAAATAATGAATCATCGAAAGAGAGGGTGATCTACTACATCAGTCGGACATTGGTCAGCTATGAATTAAACTACTCTCCCATGGAAAAGTCCTGCCTCACACTAGTCTTTAGCACACAAAAACTTTGACATTACATGCTTAGCCATCCAGTCAAATTAATTGCTAAAATTGATCCACTGAAGTATTTGTTATCTAGAACCACTCTGACTGGTTGCATGGCCAAGTGGGTCATGCTCCTAAGCGAATTTGACATAGAGTATGTGGAGAGGAAATCCATAAAGGGACAGGTCATAGCTGATCAGTTGGTCGAGGCACCATTAGTAGATGCTTACCCTCTAGACACTAAATTTCCAGACGAAGAAGTTTACACAGTTATAGAAGTACCAACTTGGACACTGTATTTTGATGGCTCAAACACTCATAATGGATCAAGCGCAGGGATTTTATTAGTTACCCCTCAAGGTGACTACATTCCAAAATCATTTTGGATAGCATTCCCATGTACCAACAACATTGTAGAGTACGAAGCCCTCCTCACTGGCCTCCGAATTGCAAAACAATGGTATATAACTCACTTGAAAGTCTTTGGTGATTCATTATTAGTCATCAAGCAAGTTAATGATGAATTCCTCACAAAGGATGATAAGTTGTTACCCTACAAGTGCATGGTGGATGATTTCAAGAAATATTTCACCTTCATACAATTTGACCAAATTCCTCGGGTATAGAATAAAGCAGCAGATGCAATGGCCACTATCAGTTCCCTGATTGACATGCCTAAGGACTAGACGGAATGTGAGTTCCTTATCAAACAAATTTTAATCCCAGCATATGATTTTCCTGAGACTAATATGGTGTGTGATATTGTAGGTCCCACCTCCCCCTAGTACTAGGACATATATACCTATCTCCATGATAATATCCTACCCCCAAACCTCACACGAAACCAACAAAAATCCTTTATTCAATGTTCGGCTCGTTACATTATCATCGATGATACACTTTATCATCGCGGGTATGATGGGATCCTCCTTAGGTGTTTGAATGAGACTAAAGCCCGCACAACACTAATAGAGGTACATGGTGGTGTTTGTGGAGCTCACTTAAATGGTATGGCCCTGGCCAAAAGGATTCTCTGAGTTAGATATTATTGGCCTACACTAGAGCATGATGCTTGTGAATTTGTGAAGAAGTGCCTTCCATTCCAACAACATGTAGATTTGATTCACGCTCCAACACAAGATCTTTAGCCCTTCCTAGCACTGTGGCCCTTTTCTCAATGGGGTTTCGACTTGATTGGAAAGATTTACTCACCATCGTCTGACAACCATACATTCATAATCACTGCCACTGAATACTTCACTAAGTGGGTGGAAGCAATGACGCTCTCACAGATCACTAGTATTTAGGTCTCAAAGTTCATCCTTTACCATATTCTCTGCAATTATGGTATCCCATCTGCCATCCTTTCCGATAATGGAAAACCCTTCAAAAATCAAGCCATGAAACACCTCTGTGAAACCTTTCACATCCAACATCATTGGTCAATGCCTTATTACCCCCAGGGTAATGGTCAGATAGAAGCAACCAACAAGACTCTCATCCGCATCCTCAAAAAGGTTGTCAGTAACACTGGTTGAAATTGGCACCTACATATTCATCCCACCCTTTGGGCATATCGCACCTCCATCTGCACCCCTACAGGGGCCACTCCCTATTCTTTAGTCTTTGGCACCAAAGCCATCTTGCCAATTGAAGTTGAGATCCCATCACTGAGAATTTCCCTAAAACATCTTATCAGTGAGGAGGATGCTCATGTTGCACGGCTTGCACAACTAGAGTTACTTGATAAAAGAAAATTCAAAGATTATGATCACTTGCAAGCATACCAGAACCACCTCAAGTGTCACTACAACAAGAAGGCTCACCCTCTATAGTTCCAGGTGGGTGATCTTGTCCTTAAAGAGAATCATCGTACTCAGCAAGACCGAGACAAGAAAGGAAAATTTGAGCCAAACTGGTTGGGGCCTTATATCATAGCCACCAAATATGGATATGGGGTATATAGGTTGACTACTCTTGAAGGAGAGCCCTTGATGAACCCATCAACATCATGCATTTGAAGAAGTTCTATGCCTAAGTCCACTTGGTAACCCCACCCATTAGAAAAAAATGAATGAATTAATTAATTAATTAAAAAAATAAAAATTAGAAAAATCTAAATATCCAAAAATAGTAAAGAGAAATAAGTTCGTCCTATGGTGAAAACCACTTTTTGGTGGCACCTTGGATAATTATGGATGGTGAAAACCTGGTAACAGACATCATCCATAGAGGGCTTAATCATTATATACTGGGCATCCTAGTTATTTTATGCTTTCGTCCACACTATCGTCCTCACCCATCCCATCCTTGGCCGCTTGGTATATTTTGATTGAGCACTATACGACCCATCTAGCCTATCCCCCATCTTGAGCTTTTTAGTATCCCACTCTGAGCTTATTTCATTCATCTAGTCATCAGTCGGTCTATGTCATCTCATAGGATCATCCATTGTGTCAGTCTTCATCTAGATCTCATCTTATTATGTCTCCAGTCGAACTACGTTGCCCCTGCACTATCACGTAGGCAAGACTGATCATTTGATCTACCCCCGGGGTATTCTAACCATCACATGTTGGTTGTCTATCATCTATCTTCACCATCCTCTTTCCATTTTATCCATGGTCTTCTCATGAACTACAAGGGCTCTGTGCTTTCACATAGGCAAGGCTAATCTTTGATCGGCCCCTGAGCCCCTAGGTCTATAGGGTATGTTAGTCTGTGTCCTGGCTCATTATTCTCAAATAAAATCCCCTATTATCAAAAGATTTTATTAGTGAAAAACATTTGGTGTCAAACTCGGTCATTCTAGCTTAGTATCCATCATCGGTCTCAACATGATGTATCCTTCCTAGTAGATCTCATCAATCCCATCCATCCCCTTGATCCTATGGCAAAGGACATTTGAAATTGATTGTGATCTTTTGATGTTTTGGAATTTATTTATCATTTGAGCTCACTATCAACACTTGTCATGGTCATCTTGATCCATCATATCATGGTGTGCTTTGACTCATCTACATAGGGGCTTATCTTGGTCTTTTCTTTGTTGTTGTCTTCTCGGTTGTCCCACGTAGTACCCACCAAGATCTTTGAGGTCTTTTGTTACGCTGGGGCATCCTTGTGTGTTTGTGGTTATCCCAATACCTGGCCCGACCAAGGTCATCATGACCTTGGGGTGTTGGGGTAGCCTTTCTGTTTGTTGTGTTTGTTTCATGCATTGGATTCCAACTCGCCTTGGTCTTACATATTAGGGTATCTCGTATCTTCTGCTATAGCAAAAATCAATGCTCCAAAGATGGCAACTCATATTAGGATTGCATTTCATCATCTGTTACATTGCATTCACCTTATGATTTTGGTTGTGCAAATACTTTATCCCGCTCTCTCCCATTCTTCTCAGGATACTAAATTTTTTTGATAGGTGACAAATTACACCCATTTTTCACAATCACTACATCCCCATCTTCCATTATCATGTCATTTCTTATTGACGCTTATGACCATGTGTTATTTCCTTTCATTATTAATTCACTATAAATTACAAGAGCATTATCACATATTAGGTTCATTGTATTAACCACACATACATTGCCACCTACATCACAAAGTGTCAAACTCATAATACATCACATCCTGCATATATAAAATATTCATACAGAATCCATCATACACATATACATACATGTCAATAAATAAACTAGGAATCCATACACATAAGTCATCATAGATATAACATATGCATACATCATATCACCATGTGAATATCTGCATTAATAAAATCATCCATATCACACAAGTACATAAACCTGATCATCCATTGTCATATCATAAACATGTGCATAAATAAATCAACTCATACATCCACATAGGCATGAAGTATCATATACTCATACATCCACATAAGCATGTAGTATCATAAACATGTGCATAAAAAAAAACCAAAGTATCCATCTACATAAGCAGGAAATATCATATATATGTGCATACATAAACTGAATCACCCATCATAAGAAAAAAACATACTGCATAATGTCAATAAAGACTATCCCATACCATAATCAAAATAATACAATGTACATCATATATCAAAAATCTATCACATAGCCCTCATACATCATCAAATAAGGTACAAAATCCAGAGATGTAGAGCATCTCTAATCCTTGTCGATAAGTACTACATGCTCCACCCTACATCTTTCAAAAATTGGTATCCTGTCATCTCCCAAATGAGCTACCCGCATCTAATCTTTGTGGTGAATCAGGTACTGATCTTCCTGGAGTGACACCTGTGAATCACTATAACCTCGGGTCAGCGTCCCCAACGACTGAGATGACACTAGAATCTATGGTGTCTATCAAACATACTAGAATAGCCGTTGTGTCGGGTCTAGAATTGCATGGTAGTATGCGGCCATCCAAAATCCCCACTCCCTTGCATTCTCCTCTCACTCAGCAACCTAAACCCGAGCGAAATTCCACTCCTGACAATATTTATCCTGATCTCTTGTGATCAATCTCCTCTCTTGCTCCTAGGCCTCCTAGGATAGTCGTAACTATGCCATCTCTTCCTGAACCCGATCTCTCATCTCCTCGACAGCCACTGCCCTAGCCACTGCCGCATCCCTCTCCCCTAATAACCCCTGTGTATTTGTCCCTATCACATCACTGACCCGCACTGACTTCCATTGCGCCACTACTGCATCTCGCTCACCCTGCAGTGTCTGCATCTATACCTCTACAACATCTCTCTCTCTTTGTGTGGCCTATGCTCGAGCCTCTGCTACATCCCTATCCCTCTAAAGTGCTTGTAGTCTCAACTCGGTATAATCTCGCTCCTGTCATAGACCTAATACCTATGACACCACTACATCCCTCTCTCTGGAGAGATTGAACCTCTGACTCTGCCACCAGCCTATCACTCTCAGCTACCTAAGCACATGCTTGTGCCAAATCCTTGTCTCCCTCTAAGACCTTCACCTATACCTGTGCCACATCTCTCTCTGACCACAGCATGTACATCTCTCCCCTCATCTCCTCCTCTCTCTGCTGCATCAACCCCATGTCCCCAATTGTCTGCTCTAAACAGTCCACCCTGTCTCTGAGCTCAGCTTGCTCCCAGTCCCAATCTACTCTCTCTCCCCATCACCAATGTAGCTATCTTTGCAAATCCTCTGTATCTCCATCCACCCCTATCACAATATTTGATGGCTCCTACCCTATCACCCTTCCAATAGCCTATCGTATCGCCTCCTCTGGAATCAAACAGTCTCACTCCCATCTCGTTGCATCTCCCTCATGCTCCCTAGCCTCCTCTGCTCACAATCTCTCTATCTCTGCTCGAAGGTCAACTGCCTCATCTCGTGCCTCATCTCTCTCTCTCGTCAATCTCCTCTCCACATCTGACACTAGTGTGGCCAAGATTGAATAATCTCTCTTATCCTAGGCAAATCATGTTTGTAGCTCACTCAGTGCTACCTCTAATATGACCTGCTCTACCTCTGTCTGTCGTAATCATTGCTCGTTAAGCCACATTCTCTCTATAGTCTCTCTCAGCACCACTGCCAGGTTCTCTCCTATGGGTGGTATTGTCGACAGTGGGCGGAGGTCATACACATCCATGTCAATGTCCATCTCTCATGGCTCATACCCCTCGCTCTCTACCGACGCCTCCATCACACCCACATCTATCACCAAAGGGACTCCCTCTCTCCTTGTCATCCTCTCATGCACTCTGTTGGTCTCGCCCTCCTCCTGTCTCCGTCATTGATGCCCTCCTATGGTCATGTATGCATCCTGTCTCTCCTATGCTCTACTGGTATCAGCCTCCTCCCCTCTCTCATATTGCTGACCTCCTAGGGATGTACATGCCTCCTAGCTCCTCTCTCCCTTGATCTTCGACCCCTATCTTGTTGTGCTATAGCCCTAACTTCATCCTCTCTCCTCTGCTCCATCCACTCAAGACCTGCATCATCGTCTCCTCCTAGCTGCCCTCACTAGCTCCTCGGCTACTCCAACAACCTCTTGTCTCCTCCTTCTGGCTGCCATCACTGGCTCCTCGACTGCTCCAATAGCCTCCTGTCTCCCCCTCCTAGTTGCCCTCGCTAGCTCCTCGACTACTCCCACTACCTTCTATCCCTCCCCCTACCTTCCTCCTCTCACCTGACCTCCTCTCTATCACCCTTGAGGTGGTGGTCCCACCGCCCTCAATCGTCTCTCATCCTCTGACCTGAACCCTAGTGCTCCCTCAATCAACACTACTAGGGTAATCTGTGGTGGTGGATGTCGTCTGAACCACTGCCGATATCGATCTGTCACCCCTACATCCCTCAGCCCCTCCTACCTATCTGGGTATGGCATAAATTGTAGTGTCTCCAGCTCCGCCCATATTGCATTCGAGCTTAGTGGACCCCCCATGGTTGCTCCTGTGATAGTCGTTGAAATCTCACAAGCGTCACGGGAATATCTTGCCTCACTCTAAACTATTGTGTCACCCAATTGGATTTGTGTAGCTCCACTACCAGTGAAACTCTCCCAATAAGATAATAGTAGGTGAAGAAGTAACCGCTTTGTGCCTCCTCATCATCTCTCTAGCCCCTGAAGTGTTGCAGTATATAAGGGCGCCACACTATCATCTCCACTTGCACATCATCTAACCATCTCCTCCATATATCTACATCTCTCACCTCCCGATACCATAGTATCACTCCTGCCTCTGCCCCCAACCCAAAGTCACGACCTCTCTGTCATCCTTCTCTCCTAATCTGTGCACAATCAGTCTAGTCACCCTGATGTGCTCCCATGCCCAAACCTGTAGTAGTGTGACATGGGCCACACTAAGCGCCTTCCAGTAGCATACCCGGTGCAAATCCCAATACAATTGTGCTAGCATGCATGTCCCCCAGGCAAACTTCCCCTCTCGGCCCTCGATGATATGTCGAATCACCTCGATGAACTTGAGATGCAAAAATTGACCCCTCTAGTCTGGTACTAGGATCCCGCTAAGTACAAAGATAATGTCGATACCCTGCATGACAAACACCTATCCACATTCAGCTTCCCCCGCTAAACTGGTACATTGTCACTACCAAAAACAACACACATAGACTAATCCAGTGCCTTGTCCTTTGACCAACACTCGCTAATCATAAGCCCTGCTATAGGGAGCCTCAGAATCCACCAAACATCCTCCAAGGTCACCGTCATCTCACCAGTCGATAGATGGAGCGTCGATGTCGTTGAGTCCTAGTGCTCTATCAGGGTTGTTAGCATGGCCCCATGGGCCTTAATCATCAGATATGTCAGCATATGAAGTAATCCTACCTCTGAAAGTTTTTGGTGCTCCGCACCTGTCATCCGTGCCATGCATCTCGCCAACACCTCAGATTGTCTCTCTCACATCCGCAAACTCTCCAGCTTCTACATCCATCACCACGATACCTTGTCAATCTTTTCTAACATCGTCTTGCCCCTTTTCCTGCCCTAGGATTTCCCTTAACTATCCCACCCTTGGGCCCTTAACCATCCCTTACCCCTACCTATAGCTTAGTTTGGACGTCTCGGCTTCGCCCCAGCCCTTGGACAGACCTGCCCCATGCTTGTGCGGACTCACCTGAGCTCACAAGCGAGCCCACCCGAGACCAGGCGAACTTGCTCAAGCTCTCAGGCGAGCCTGCCCGAGCCTGGGCAGACCCGCCTGAGCTCTTGGGTGAGCCCACCCAAGCCTGGGCGAACCCACCCGAGCTGGCGGGCGGACCTGCCTAGGCTGGCTGGGTGAACTCGTCTGAGCTCACTAGGCGGGCCTCTGCCCAACTCGAACAAACTCACTTGGGTTGGCTAGGCAGGCCTCCACCGAGCCTAGGTGGACCTGTCCGAGCGTGGGCAGACCCACCTACACTAACTGGACGGACCCACCCGGGCCCGGGCCGACCCACTTGCGCTAGCTGGGCGGACCCGCCTGGGCCCATCTAGCCCCTCGCACCCAAATTATCTAGCCTCCCCTTTCCCCCAAAACTTTTTTTTCCCGCTAACCCATTTTTCCTCCCAAGCCACCCCACAAAACCCATATTTTTTATTTTCGCAAAAAAATTAAAAGATTGACTAAAATCATGAAGTGGGGTTTCACTCACCTGACGTGGCACGACACACTCGCTGAAGAATTGTCCTCTCTTGTCCCCCCGATGAATGATGTCTGAATCATACTCTGGCATCGTTCCTCCCTTTGGTTTCTCATTTCTTCCTCTTCTCCACACTTGATAGTTGTGCAAATGAGAGGTAACCCCCTCACTTACCTTTTATAGTTTTTCCCCCCCTTTTTCACTTTTTAAAATAAAGGAATTTTTTCCTTTTATTTAACCTTTTTTAGCCTCAACTAATTCCCTCCCCACTTATCTTCCTGGGGCCACCATTTCCACACTATAAACCTATTTTTTTTCCATTCAATCGCCAATTTTCTTGATTTTTTGTGCTCTTTCCATCAACATATACCACTTCATACTTTCGAGAAGTTTCCTGAAGCCCCCTTTTCCATTCTTGTCCCCTTCTCAAGGGGGCATACCCTACCATTTTCTACCAATCTCTCATCATAAACTTTCCCTTGCGGGACTGGGGCATCCTCTTTGTTTCTCTTCTGTTTGGGTATGTCACGCTATCTCTCCCATACTAGGGCATCTCTTTTCCGGTCACTTCTTCTATAGAGTCGTCTATATTTTTTTTTTTGAAATCCTATTATCCTAATAGTGTTTCGAAGAGGGGAAATATGTAGACATCCAAATTCAACCACTTCCATATGGTCAAAGTTGTCTCCTTAATCATCCCTTTGCTCATTTAAATCATCCTTTTCACTGATATTAATTAAATCATTCATTTAATTAATATTTTGGTATCTTACATAAGGTTTCCCAAAGTATTTATTTTAATAAATAATTTTCCCCTCTTTCCCCTCTAAATTAAATAAATGCATTACTTTATTTAATTTAGTCATATTATCTTTTGGAATTTTAAATTTATTTTTTAAATTCCTTATTTTCTTTCTCATTATCGCATCCTCCAACTTTTGTAAGTTGGCCTCTAATCCCTCTTAGCAATCTAACCCTCTTTCTTAGTCATAATTAATTTATGATTAAGATGTGCACACCCCTAATCATCATTAGGGTCCCATCCTCTATAATTTCCCACTTGCCTCTAATGTGTCATTAACTAGTCTAAACAAGTACTTGCACAACCTTAATCACTTAATTAGGTCATCCCTAGTCCCCATATTATTTATGGAATGTGTCCTTAGTCAACTTCATTAAAAACTTTCTCTTTTTGAACAAGGCACTCCATTCTCCATGTGAATTTTTAATTCACATTTAATCCCCCAATGCATTTAAAGGAATTTTAAATTCCTTCTTTTATCCCCATGAGAATATTTGAGAATTTTTTAATTCTTCATGTCCTCTCACCCACATGGGGACAAGTAATTCCTTTATGAAGAGATCTTGTCCAATCCCAAGGTACTATGTACCACCTCCATGTCATATACTATCCTTCCACCTCATGTACACATCACTTTTTTTAAGTCATATCACATGCCACATGTCAAGATGTGAGGACTTGTGAGTTCTCAACTCACCTTAGCCCTACATCTTGATCTTGGTGGCTCAATCTTGACCGTCCATTTTCTTAGAAATTTTCAAAATCTCTATAAATACCCCCTCTTTTCTCTCATTTTAGGGGAGATCATTCATTATAGCCAAACTCTTGCAAAAAATTTCTAAGAGCCATACTTAGCCATTTTTCACACTTGTATCCACTTTCATCCATCATCGTATCATCTTGTACATTTACATCTTGTGCCATCCAAGGAGCATACAACACCAAATATCAAAGGGCCAACCAAATGATCGATTCAAGACAAGGTAAAAGGTTTCATTTGTTATCTTTATTTTGTATTGAATCCAACTAGGCTAATCTTGAGGTGTAGAGTGTTTTTAGTGTTATTTGTTTTCTCTTATTTTTTGTTCATTTTCTAGCACTTAAATTCGCCCTATCATAGAGTCAATTCTATGGAAGATCTAGCAATTTCCTTTGTGTGTGGATGGGGGTAAAGTTCAAACAACAATTTTTGGAGATGAAAATAAAATAGTAAATGAACTCAAATCTATAACCTAAGACCCAATTCATGTAGATCAAGCATAGCTCTAACCAAAATAGTCAATTTTGTGCAAATTGGTGAGTGGAAGACACTTAAAACTTGCCTCAAAAATTAGTTGCTAAGTGTCTAGAGATGTCAAATGGGTCTTGAGATAGATTTTTGAACTAAAATTTTGGGAGCTTCTGAAGATAGATCTAAGATGTAATTTCCCACTGGTTTCACTCAAAAATGATAGAAAATAAATCCAAGATCTGAGTTTCCATGATCTTGAAAAATTTTCTTACAACTTTGACAACTTTTGACAACTTTTGCACATTAGAGATCTCTACTCTTAAATTTTTTCTTCAACCTAGGATCTGTAACATAAACACAAGAGGGAAATTTATTTATTTATTGGTGAATGGGGGTTTTCCATGCTCAAACCCTATTTTGGTAATTAAACTTTGAATTGAAATAATGAAATATGAAAGGAATGATAAATGAACAATTACTATGTTGCAACTCACCAAACCCTTGAATAAACCTTTGGAAATTAAATTTTTTGTTGTTGATCTTGCATGCAATGGCTTCAATGCATGTGAATCTTGATGCTTGGAATATGACTTGAATGATTTCTTGAATCTTTGAAATCAACATCACAATGTTAGCTCCAAAAACATGCATAATGCTTGATAACTTTGACATGATACTTGAGATCTTGAAATGTGCAAAAATAATTGAGATATCTACTCTTGAACACCTTTGACATTAATCTTAGCTCTTATGAAATCTCTCTTGAAAATTTAGATGTTGAATTGATAAAAAGACCTTTCTTTTACAAACAATTTTTTAATTTCCTAGAAATTATAAACATTTTTACATGAATTTGGGATCATTAATGTACTGCCAAAAACATATTTAAATTTTGAATTTGCAACTTAATAGGGACCCATTCACCCATGGGTGAATGGGTCCTAACCTAAGTTATCAGGGTTTTTGAATCTTGGGTTATTAATAATGATAAATACATCAATTAAATCGCACTTCCCCCTTTAGAAATTGCAATTAATTAGGCTTATGTAAATACAAAATTTAGGCAATTAGAGGCTTAATTAAGTCCATTTAAATTGAGGGGACCCAAATAGTGTGAAAATATAAAGGAGTACATTTTTCTACACAACATAAATGTAGATTGTTGGTACCATATGAAGTATAACAACACTCTAGGCATGTAGCATAAGATAGAGTTGATTTAAAATACTTGATTTCTATGTTTGTTTGTTACGACTTAATGGGAAGGTTATTATTGGGTTAGGATAATCCACGGGAAAGGGAATAACCTAGAATAGAATAGAATACCAATAGTCAATACAAATTGAGAAATTATAGTGATGAATATTGATGACCCTCACTCGAAGTACTTGGTGTTGAATCTTTGGAAAAAGTAGTGTAGGTGGTCATTTTCTACACTATCAATTTATTGTGATCTAAGTGCACACCAAGCTGATAATATCATAGAAATAGAGGTTGACTTTATGGTAAGCTCTAGATATGTAGGACACATCACTATGCTAAAAAAAGGCTATATGAAGGATGAGGCTACCGAACCAATCTCTTCGTCAAAGTGATGACCATCTTACCAAGTTTGGTACATGTGCAAGGAATCGCAGTTAGTCTATGGTTGGTAGAAAAGTGCTTGAGTAATGCTTCTCCTCATGTAGTCGGTGACTAAGATTTGGGAGGACATTTTGGACCATTTGTATTTCTAGTTCTTCTAAAGATATGTATGTAATCATGTGACCATCTATGTGATAATTATAAATGTGAAATGGTATCTTGAATATATTTATGTAAAGTGAAATCATACTTATATTTTTGAAAATATTCTTTATTTATGCAATAGAAAAATTTAGAAAGGATATGTTTCAAATGGTGCATTTATTTTTGAAAAGAAAAAGAAATTTTTTATTGCTCTTATTGATAGATGCATAAATTATTCTCTTGTGGGTAAAACTTAGAAAAAATATTGAGTAGAACTTTAGGCATGTTACAGTTGCAAACTTGGTTTTTGTTATAGTAATGCATGATTGACAACTTGAACATGAACCTAAATCATGTTTAATCTTTATATTCGAGTTCAAGGACATTTCCAGTTTCCTTTGAATATAAATAAATCAACTATCAATTAATATTTCTTACTTCTTTGCAAAAGCAAAATAGAAGAAAATTTGATATTAGTTTTTCTAAGTCTTTGAGTGTATAGATTTTGAATAGTTTAATTTTTTTTATTTTTTGTATATAATTTATGTTGGTATCATGTGTACATAGTTTATTTTACATAATTCTTTTCCTCCATCTTACCATGTTTCCTTATAGCACACTCCTAGGATATCATTAGATAATTCTCTATATAGAAAAGTTTTAAATAGAATTATTTATATCTTAGAGTATATTATATCTATTCAACTTATCTTTTATTTCTCAAGTACCTATGACTACTTTGTTGATTACAAACAATTAACACATATGATACTTTATAATTTACTAGGGTCACCCATTAGAATCTTACCTAATGTTGATCAATCATGTTACTTGAAACCGGTGGAGTGAGCATCATTGCTATTTGAATGAAAGGGGTAAATAAATGTCTCTAACACTCTATCTAATTAATAAAATTTAATATCCACTTTACATAAATCACATGTAATCTAAATATAATTGATGTTGTCTATATTATCATGATTTTATTTCACTTATTTTTTCTCTTTTAACTAAATATTCTAGATTCAAAATATTTTACAATATTCTCACCTGAATCACAAACAGGTATGCATAGAGAGGTGTAAGGACAATTTATTTAATAGAGATGGGCACACACTTTAAAAGGAAGATTTTGGGTATTGTACAACATCTCAAACAAGGAAAGAATTTGTATTTTAAAAATAAGCATTGAGCCTTGATAGAGATATGGTTGCATTAAAAGGATAGATTAGCTTATCTTAAAAGGAGATTTTTTACTTTAAAAAATTGGAGATGATGCATAATGCGGTGGAAATTGCTTTGAAAAGAATTGTTTTAAAAAAAGGATAGAGATAGACACCTAATTAGAAAAGAATAGAAATATAGAAGATGGTGGCAAAAGACACCGACATGGATAGTTTTATAATTAAGAGCTTAGATATATGTCTCTAAAAGATATCGAAGGTGATTTTATTAGATATGCATATAAAGATATAGGTGCATAAATGGAATTTTTTCTTATAATGGTTATTTATTTTTATTTTTTATTTTAATATAATTTTTTAATTTGTGTATTTCTTGTTTTTTATTGAATTAAAATTGATAGGGATTTGAGCTATTAATATTTTTCTTACAAGTATTATTTTTTAGTTGATAGTAGTTGTTTTTATCGATAGTAGTCTTATATTTTTCGTTTCCCTCTCTTTATAAATTTATTCTAATTTTCTTATTTTTTCCTTTAATTTTTTCAGTTTTTCCTCATAATTGATTAAGACAGATTTTAATTTCCTACTCTTTACTTTAAGTATTTAAGTGAAATGTGTAACTTGCTTGTGAATTTATAGAAAACATATCTTGACAACTTCATTTGTACAATTTTGTCGTCACTAAAAGAACAAATTAAATCTTTTAAATGTGAAATCTCTTTTTATTTTGATGAAGACATTCAAAATAGACAAAAACTTGTAAATAATATTCTTCTTCTTCTCACT
Source organism: Sequoia sempervirens (assembly GCA_007258455.2). Taxonomy (NCBI): domain Eukaryota; kingdom Viridiplantae; phylum Streptophyta; class Pinopsida; order Cupressales; family Cupressaceae; genus Sequoia; species Sequoia sempervirens. The sequence goes on from VDFB02047397.1 coordinate 56,213,295, forward strand.
TTCTCAAAATATTAAAAAATAATAATCTAAACTTAATAGCAACCTACAATTAGTTCTACCTAAATTCTCACTAGATCTCTTGTTAATATAAAATTTCACTTCAAAATTGAACTATTTAGTAAAAGTCAAGACTTTTGGAGAGGTTTTCAACCTCCTTTCAAAAGAGGAGTTAACTCCCTAGTCCTCACTTTGACATTATTCTATTTTGTAACACAAATTATATTCTATAAATGAAATATACTACTAATTGACTTATATACTCTAACATAAAATAAAGATCATTTTTATTATATATATATATATATATATATATATATATAATAAATCATTTATTATATAAAATATTAAAAAGCAATAATAGTTTTTTTTTAAATACAATAAAAATATATATTTTTATATAATTTCTCCAATCACTAATCCATTACACCACTTAAAAGTGTAAATATAACAGCAATTGATTAAGTCATTAATAGTATCATTATATTTATGGGCATACAACTCTCTTTAACTTCAATAATGTTCATAAATAAAACTGCAATTATGTGTAATAGCTATTAAACATTTTGTACATTTAAAGGAAAAAAATCTTACATTTAATTATTGGTAATTTTATTGCAAATAAATTATAGTTTAAATTGAAATTAATTTTTTGAAAATATTAATTTTTTATTTGAAATGGTATATAAGTTTTTAGATTGACAAAAATATAGATAAATTTTTAAAATTTAATTAAAATTTAAAAAAATAATAGAAGTGTTATCGGATATAATATTATTATTATATAAATTTTGACTATATCTTTTAGAATACTTTAAATATTTCCATGAATATTTGTTAGTGTAGTATTAAAAATTGTACTCCCTTCTTGGAGATAGTACAATTTCACACTCTGCTTGGACCTATTTTAGTACCCTTGCATTCATGACCTTCAAATCATCATTAATAGGCCCTTAATACCCTTTATTACATATCACAAAGCTTATTTCAACTAAAATCTCAACAAATTCAATAAATTAATTTAATATTCTACCCCCAGACACTCTATCACCCCAAAAATCTAGGGTGGGACTCATACGCCACCTTGGGCGTATTAGTCCCCCTAAGTGGGACCCATACACCACCTTGGGAATATGAGTCATGTTTGGGGCCTTTTTAGGGTTTTGAGTGAGAAATTAGGGTTTTCAATTCAAATTTTGTGAATGTTGGCATTTGGGATCTAATAAATGGTAAATTAGATGGAATGCCTATATAACTAATGTTTCAAGTAATTATTTCACTTGATAGGATCCAAGAGCAAGTATCTAAGAGCTAGAATCATTATTCCAATAACTAGAGCTTTTAAGTGTTCAATTGCAAGAGTGAGGATTATGATCAAGAAAGCATTCAAGAGCTTATTATCAAGCATTTTGGAGCATCAACTCAAGATTCAAGCATCATATGAAGTTCTTCATGCATCATGTGTGATTGTGAGCTAACATGTTGATGTAGCATTTGTGATCCAAGTTCAAGCATTCAAAGCCATATCAAGTTACATGATCAAGATCTACATCCATTGAAGTTAATTCATACAAGTTGTAGATCTAAACTCCAAGGATTCAAAAAGGTTTGGTGAGTTTTTACATTCATTTTTTCATTCATAATTCCTTCTATTGAAGTTGAGAAATACAACCTCACAGAACCCAGTGAACACCTGCAAGCAAATAACTTGTCACATAGAAGAGATACCAAAAATACAAGAATAGTGCTCTGCTTGGCCATGAAGCAAAAATGCATAAAACAAGAGTTGAAATAATTACAATAAGATCAATCCTTATGAAAGGAGATAAAAACCCTAAAGGTGAGTAATTAAGAATTAAGAATTAAGAATTAATTAATTATTAATGAGCCTAAGTTTAGCTTAAGTGAAAAATAAAGTAAAGGTGACTTAATTAATTAATCAACATGATTAAATTAATTAAGTAATTAACCTATTACTCTAACACCCCCCTTAAGATGAACTTAGGGAGAAGCTAAAAAATAAAGGACATAATGCATGAAAGAAAAGATGGGTCTCGGCAACAAGGCCAGATGAGGTACCCAAATACAACCAAATCTCTGTAAAGTGGAGAAAATAGAGAAAACCTCATGGGAAAAAATCTACTCCAAAAAGAGATGAAAAGCATGCTAAAAAAAACATGAAGGAAGGAAGGCCTCACAAAGGCCCCCCAAGGACAACTTCCTTGACCCCAAGCATAGATCACAACTGAAGATAACATGGCAATACCAAAGGTTTCATGAAGATGTCTGCAACCTGCACCTCTATAGGAATGTACTCCAAGATGAGAGAACCATCCTGAATCAACTGCCTAATGAAGTGCATGTGGATCTCAATGTGCTTTGTCTGTTGATGCTCCACTAGATTGCGGGAAATTTTTATAGCACTCTAATTGTCACACCAAAGAATAGTGGGACTATCAAGAGGAAACCCAAACTCTGTCATCAACTATCGAAGCCATAAAATCTCATGACTAGCTAACACCGTTGCTCGGTACTCAGCCCCTATAGATGATAATGAAATAGTAGATTGCTTCTTGCAGGACCATGTGATAGGACTAGAAACAAGGCAAAAAACAAAGCCAGAAGTGGACTTATGATCATTAACATCACCAGGCCAATCTACATCAGTGAAGCCAACAATGTGAGGGGCCCCTGATGTGTAGTGAATGTCATGCTATGTGGTGCCTTGAATGTACCTCAAGATACTTTTGGAAGCTTTCCAATGGCTCTCATGTGGATTATGGGAGAACCTCAAGACGAGACCAACCACAAAGGAAAGATCAGGACATGAATGTGTTAGGTACAACAAATTGCCAACCAACTACTTGTATAATGTAGAGTTTACTAAAGGAGTAGAGCAAGTGGAAGACATAAAAACACTGACTAAAATGGTGTGGGAGAAGGCTTGCAATCAAGCATGCCAAATCTATGGAGCATATCAAGAGCGAACTTCTACTAATATATGGAAATCCCATCCGAAGACTTAATAACCTGTAGACCAAGAAAATAGTGTAGAAGATCAAGATCTATCATCTCAAACTGCTCCATCAAAGCTCTTTGAACACTCTGAATCATACAGGATGAGCTACTTGTAAGAATGAGATCATCAACATATAGCACAAGGATCAAAATATCACCCTCCTGACATTGAATTTACACTATAGGATCAAAATGATAGCATGTGAAGTGTGAGGAAAGCAAAAATGAGTCCATCTTCTCATATCAGACCTGAGGGGCCTATTTGATACCATACAATGAATGTCATAGTCTGGAAACCAAAGAAGTGTCATGCACAAAACCTTGAGGCTGCTCCATATAGATCTCCTCATGTAGGTCCCCATGCAAGAAGGAACTCTTCACATCCATCTAAAAAGGTGTCCATCCTTGTGAAGCTGGTAGTGATAGTACAGAGTGAATATAATTCATCTTGGCAATAGGAGCAAAGGTCTCAGAGTAATCAATACCATCAACTTGAGAAAACCCCTTCACAACAAGACGTGCTTTGTACTTGTCTATCGAACCATCTACAACAAACTTTGTACGATACACCCACTTGCAGTAAACCAACTTTCTTCCCTTAGGAAGATGATAAAGATCCCAAGTATTATTCTTCATCAAAGAAGAATACTCCTCCATAGCCCCATCCCACTCAGGGTGACATGTCACCTCTAAAAACCTCTAAGGATCATCCGAAATGGCATGACTCAAAAGACTAACACCTAATGTTTGTTACAACTTACCCATTCCATACCTTTCCAACATAGTTTTCAAATCTATTTAACCTTTCTGATATAAAAGACAAAGGTATAGAAACTAGAATGCTTGTATAAAAGCTCCAATTGATTATCCCTCTCTCCTAGCTTAATGGCTCTAGCTTCCTTGCGACTTCCACCAAGAACAACCTCCAAAATTCTCCCTCGAAACCTCCCACAAATTCTCTCTCAAACTTAGAAAAATATATTAACATCTTAGAAAATAGAAGCAAGAGTGCAAGTATCCTCCCTTTTGAGGTAAAGAGAACCTCTATTTATACACAAAAAATAAGCAACTAAAGGTTAGAAACAAAATAATATGATTGACACTACTTAGCTCAAATTGTTTGACTTAGCAAGGTAAACAAAAGGTGGAAAATTTACAAACTAAGACTCATTAAATTGCATAGCCAATTGCTTCTATTAAGGATAACAAGAGTATCATTCATAAATGTAAAGTAATTATCTCATAGGTCGACTCCCTTTATGCCAGCTTCTATTTGAACAATTATCCCATTCTTATTTGGCCTTCATCACAGGATAGAGTTCTTAGAATAGACTTTTAAAGGAATGCAATTATTCACAATTTGGCACCACATAAACATCATGCCTACTATTTTGCTATTTAGTTCAAAGACCAAGTCAAAGCTTGTTAATGTATTTTAAATTGCCTCCAAAACATTTGATTGTCTTGTAAATCATTTCCATGTGCTTATTTAAGTCTTTCATTATTTTAAGCTAGCTTATTAACTTATTCTTACCTTTATGCCTTTGAAAAAGCAATATGGGAGAAAACTTGATATTAGTTTTTCTAAGTCTTTGAGTGTATAAAGTTTGAATAGTTTAGGATTTTTTTTTGTATATATTTATTGTTGGTATCATGTGTAGTTAGTTTTATTTTATTTTACATAATTCTTTTGTTCATGCTATCATGTTTCCATATAGCACATTCCTAGGATATCATTAGATGATTCTCTATATAGAGAAATTTTAAATAAAAAGATATATATCTTAGGATATGCTATATTTATTCAATTTATCCTTTATTTCTCAAAGTACCTATGGCTACTTCATTGATTAGAAACACTTAATCACATATGATACTTTATAGTTTACTAGGTTCACCCATTAGAATCTTAGCTAATTAAGTTTTACATTTGTTGATCAATCATGTTACTTGCAAATGGTGGAGTGAGCTTCATTGCTATTTGAGTGACTTGAGAAAAGAAAAGAACAAAAAAATTAGAAAATAAAAATAATGTAAAAAATTATAGAGAAAGGAAATAAGAAAAACTTGATTTTTCTCCATGTTTTAGGTATATCTACTAGAGATATAAATTTTTAACTAATATTAGAGTTATTTCTATAGAAAGATAATTTGTATCTCTAGTAGCATAAAAAATCAGTAGTAGAACAATGCCCTAATGTGTTAAGATTGATTTCTTGATTCACCTAACTTTATTTTCTATAATACTAGTCCTAATTGATTGAAAGGAATAAATAAATGTCTCTCACACACTATCTAATTAACAAAAAATAATATTCACTTTTCATAAATCACATTTAATCTAAATAATTGATATTTTCTATATAATCATCATTTTATTTTACTTATTTTTTCTCTTTTAACTAAAGATATTTTACAATATTCTCCACATGTATGCATAGTGTAAGGACAATTTATTTATTTAATAGAGATGGGCACACACTTTAAAAAGAAGATTTTGGGTATTCCACATCATCTCAAACAAGGAAAGAATTTGTGTTTTAAAAATAAGCATTGAGCCTTGATAGAGATATGGTTGCATTAAAAGGATAGATTAGCTTATCTTAAAAGGAGATTTTTCACTTTAAAAAACATAGAGATAATGCATAGTGCGGAAGAAATTGCTTTGAAAAGAATTCTTTTTTTAAAAAGATAGAGATAGGCACCTAATTAGAAAATAATAGAAACATTGAAGATGGTGGCAAAAGACACCGACATGGATAGTTTTATAATTAAGAGCTTAGATATATGTTTGTAAAGAACACAGAGATGGAGAGAGGTGTCTAAAAGATATCGAAGGTGATTTTATTAGATATGCATAAATGGACATCGGTTCGTAAAAGTAAATTTGGTAGATTTTCATATAGAAGCATATGTGCCTATTATGGGGATAGAGGCACTATATTATAAAAATATCTTTTTAATAGGAAATGATATATTTAAGGAGAGCGGTGCCTTAATTGAGATGGGAATGGAGTATATTGGCATAAATCTAGATGGTCCCATGCGGGGTTTGGGCTTCTATTTTTATGGAGCAAGAGGTCTCATGGGAAAAAAAATTGTGCTACGGGATTAATCTGAATCTTTTCCCAAAAAATAGGAGCCCCTACCTTTTAGGAATGAATATTTCAGCTACTGAAATTGGGGTGGGGATAGAAATTGCTCCTACAACTTAGGAGTTTTTTATGTCACTTATCTCTCATCTAAAATTTTAAATTCTTATTAGAAAATAAAAATGAGAGAATTTTCAATTATTTATTTATTTTTATCAAAGCACTACAATTCATTCCTTAAATTTTGGAGCTTAAAATTTTAAGTAGAATTGTAAGATTAAACCCATGGGGCCAAGAACTTTAAAATATTCCTAAAAAAGATAAGCAATGAGATTTTTGAGGAAGCCCCCTTCATGAGACCTTTCCCCAAGGATAGAGAGATAATAGAGATGGGATATTATATGTTTTTTATTGGTAATTATGTAATATTTTCCTACACTTTTTTTTAACTTCTTTTTGGTGAGTGAGAGTTGGGTAATATATTGGATATTTTATAATAGTTTATTTATTATCATTTTTATTATTTTAATATAAATTTTTATCTTAATTTTTTTCTAATGTGTGTATAACCCTTGTTTTCTATTGAATTAAAATTGATAAGGATTTGAGTTATTAATATTTTTCTTACAAAGTATTATTTTTTAGTTGACAGTAGTTGTTTTTATCATAATAGTCTTATTTTTTTGTTTCCATTTTTTTACAAATTTATTTTCAATTTCTTATTTTCCTCTTGAATTTTTTTAGTTTTTCCTCATAATTGATTTTGATAGATCTTAATTTACTACTCTTTAGTTTTAGTATTTAAATGAAATGTTGAACTTGCTTGTGAATTTAAGAAAATATATCTTGACAAGTTCATTTGTACAATTTTGTCTTCACCAAAACAATAAATTAAATCTTTTAAATATGATTTTTATTTTTATTTTTTCATAAAGACATTCAAAACAGACTAAAACTTGTAAATAATATTCTTCTTCTTCTTCTCACTTTCTCAAAATATTAAAAAAATAAAAATCTAAGCTTAATAGCAACCTACAATTAGTTCTACCCAAGTCCTCACTAGACCCCTTGTTAATATAAAATTTCACTTAAAAATTGAGCTATTTAGTAAAGTCAAGACTTTGGAGAGGTTTTCAGTCTCCTTTCAATAAAGGAGTTGTCTCCCTCCTACTCAATTTGACATTATTCTATTTAATTCCACAAAAATCATATTCTATAAATAAAATACACTATTAATTTACTTATATACTCTAACATAAAATAAATGTGATTTTTTATAATAAAAAATATTTTTAAAATAAATAAATTAATTTTTTTAGATAAAAGACACAAAGGTCTAAAATATTTTAAAATTTATAATAGTTTAAAAATACATAAAGATTTATCATAGAGTTACATTAAGCATATAACTATATTGAAAAACAATATTTCCTAAGATACATTGTGTAAGGAGAACTATAGAAAATGCTACACAATGGTACCATATATTACCACCTTCTACAAAATGCTATAGGCAGAGACATATTAACACCTTATGCTTTGAAACAAAGAATTTGTATTAATAAAACAAAAGTGAAGATTACTAAAAATAGGATACTAAAAATCTTTTAAAATAAAATTATTGAATATTAGTTTTTTTATTTTTTAAATACAATAAAAATATATTTTTATATAACTTCTCCAGCCATTTATCCATTACACCACTTAAAAGTGGAAATCTAACAGGTATTGATTAAATCATTAATAGTATCATTATATTTATTGGTGTAAACCTATGTGTATTATTAAGGAAACAATCATCCACATGTCACGCAACACAAAAGTTCCAAAGCTCTTTAACTTGAACAATATTCATAAATAAAACTACTATTATGGGTAATGGCTATAAAATATTTTGTACAATTCAAGAAAAAAATTCTTATGTTATGTATAATTATTGGCAATTTTAGTGCATATAAATTATTTTTTAAATTGCAATTAAATTTTTTATTATACTAATTTTTATTAGAAATAGTATATTAAATTTTTGGATTGAAAAAAATATAGATATTTTAAAAAATAGTAGAAGTGTTATAAAATATAATCTCTGTGATATTGCTATCAGGATTCAATTATGTAGTTTTATGAGTCAAACTCATTAACCCATATTTCATGAGTAGTTGTTCACAAGAACCCAGCTCTCATGATAGTGAATGGTCCACTTAGCACTCATTGCATCTAGGTGATGCTCACAAAGGTGAAGCACTAGGATTTCCTAGGGGGTCACCCCATCCTAATACTACTCTAGCTCAAATGCGCTTAAGCACAAAGTTTTTCCCAAGGTTAAGATATAATGAAATCAATGAACAAGTCTATGTTGTGGAGATATTTATATTCATTCTACAAATCTTAGCTATTACTATGATAACATAAAATATGATAAATCATAGATAGAGATATTCATACAACCTAGGCATAGATAAAAATAAATAAAAAATCAACATTTACATATTAGAAATAAGGATAGAGATATGTATGTGGTAGTGGAAACTAAGAATTATATCATGAAAATTCACTATAAAATATTTTTTGTATTCATTGGATCTATCTCCTATATCCTTTATTTCCATTTAATAAGTTGATATCTTATTTGTATGGATCCTTAGAAAAAAAAGCTAGCACCAACCCAAGGTCATGATACTCCCTATTTCAAATCATGCAAGTTAGCATACCATTCAAAATTTGGTGCAAAACCTGAGCAAAGGCCTTTCACATGTTATAGCTTTCTAGTAAAGAAGAAAATTATGGTGGATGTCATGCGTCGCAGGATAGAGGCTACAAAACTTGATAGAATTTCATCTCTAAACATATCTAGGACCAATTTATCTCGAGAGTACCTTCATTGACAATCATAAAACTAGAATTTATGTTGGACTATTAGATATTGATCTTAGGATTGAGGAAACCTAGAATGTTGAGCAAGTCAAAAATATTTTTACATTGAGAATTATAAACCATGAAACAATGTAGTTTTATGCGATGAAAGATTTTTCAATGCTTAAGATTCTTTTGCATCATAATGAAACCTAAATTTCTTGTTAATGTTTTTTATATCTAATCATTCCCCTTATTAGAGGTTATCCTAGAAATTCCTTGACTTTCATTTCATTTTTATTGCTCATTACTTTGTTAAGATGAAAAGTATTTTTATGGCCAAAATAATTTAGAAAGAATGGTAAGCTATCATGTCTTAAATTCTATTGAATCACCTCATGGTTTCCATAATGGCCTCTTTATTGATTATTTATCCTTGTGGTAATCTCACGCCATTACTTTCCATGTTAACTCAATAGTCAAGATTTCTTGGATGCACTCTCTCAAGTTCATCAAAACAAGAATCAAGCATACATCTAACATTTATGAAAGAACTAATGATCACAAAGAAGATTTAATCGAGCACAAATAATGCATAAAATCCACTTTTATTAGATAGTCAGGGGTCTCCTTATAAAGGAGAAATATCCAAGCATGAGGTGTTGAGGTATATCAACACCTCTCCAGTCTATAAACTGGCAAGGAAAAATATTAGGAAAATATCCAGTCTATGCCAATGAGTCATATAGTAATGAATGCCTAAGTAGGCTTAGGTCAACCTATGGATATGCAAGAAATTAATGAATACACTGACACCCCCCCTTAAGCATAACTTAGGTGGGCATGGACAAAATGGGTCTCGGCTACTAGCTTGATAAGGTAGCCATGTACAATGCAATCTCTCTAAAAAAAGAGTAAGATAGAAAACCCAGTAGGAAAAAGAAACTCTCCTCCAAAAAGAGAGAAGATGTGGAGAAGACTAGAAAGCCCACCCTAAGGATGATGATGATGTTGATATAGAATGCACGCCAAGAAGAGCTAGTAGATGAATGAACTTGCTCTTAGTGAAGGGTTTGGTGAAGATGTTAGCAACCTGCTTTGAAGACTGACAAAAGACTAAGTCGATGATCTAACCATGAATCAACTCTGGAATATGTGTTTAGTTCGTTGATGTTGAACTAGATTCCTACTTATTTGAATAGTACTCTGGTTGTCACAATAGATGACTATAGGCTACCTGAAAGGAGTACCAAACTTGGAAAGAATGCCTTGAAGCCATATAGCCTCAGTAGTGGAGTTAGCAGGCCCCCAGAACTCTGCCTCTGTGGATGATATAGCAATAGCATTCTGCTTCTTGCTAGACCAACCAATAGGACCTGAACCAAATGAAAAGTGGTAACTTGAAGTGGACTTACGATGCTCAGTGTCACCAACCCAATTTGAATCTATATAGCCAACCAAGCCAAGTGATGAACCAACTCTAAAGTGAATCCCAAACACAAGAGTACCATGGAGATAGTGAAGAATCCTCTTAGCTATTTTCCAATGCAACTCATGAGGTTTGTGCATGAATCTCGAAACCATGCCTACTGCAAAGGCAATGTCTAGCCTGATATGAGTCAAATATAGAAGACTACCAGCAAGTTTTCGATATAATGTAGGCTTGTAGCATCAACCAATGGTGTAGTACAGGAAGTCTCAACCTTGACTCCAAAAAGAAAGGTCCAGTCAGAGATGGTTTGCAAGTAGTCATATGAAAATGTGCAAGTAGATCAATAGTATACTTGGGTTGTGTAAGAGTAATCCTTGAAGCTGAATGTGAAATATTGATTCCAAGGAAGTAGTGCAATAAACCCAAGTTTTTCATGTCAAATCTATCTGAAAGTGATGTCTTCATTACTACAATGGCAGATGAAGTACTCCCAGTAATCAAAATATCATCAACATATAGAACTAGTATCAAAAGTGAATCATCCTATCATAGTAGATACACAGTAAGATCAAAATGACATCTAGTAACACCTAAAGATAGGAGGTAGGAGTCCATCTTGGCATACCAAGCTCTAGGAGTTTGTTTAAGGCCATAGAGATATTTCTTAAGTCTAAAAACTAAGGATGAATCCTGAACAAAAACTGGTGGTTGTTCCATGTAGATTTCCTCCTTAAAGTCTCCATGAAGAAAATCACTCTTCACATCCATCTAATGTACATTCCATCCATGTAATGTGGCTATAGCACATGTGAGTTTAATGGAAGTCATCTTAGTAACTGGTGCAAAGGTTTATGTATAGTCAATGCCTACAACTTGTGAAAAACCTTGGGCTATCAATCATGCTTTGTACTTATCAACTAACCCATCTACTACAAATTTAGTTCGATATATCCACCTACATCAAACTATTTTTCTTCCCTTAGGAAGTGAAGTTAAATCCCAAGTGTAATTTCTAGTCAAGGAATCATATTCTGCATCCATAGCAATATCCCACTTTGGTATGCCTGATGCCTCTTTGAATTTCTATGGGTCAGAAACTGAAACAAAGAAGGAATGTGGGCCCCCTTGAAAATCTACTTGAATTAGTCTATCATTTGTTGAAACCTGTAACCCTGTATTTGTCCTATGTATAGTGTAAGATGTGGGTGAGTCTAATGCAAATATATCAACTTCTAATGCAATCCCTAAACTAGATGAAGATGAACCCTCATCACAGGATAACTAGAACAAGGAGATATGACACTAGGAATATGCTGAGAATGAGTTGAATCATTAGTACTGTAATCAGGATTTGAAGAGTCCACAATATGTTGAGAAGTTAAGTATAGTTTCAAGAGATGTTTCTTGAAACTTAGCACTTCTCTCAATAAACAACTCATGTGTGGTATGGTGGAGTAGGTAATAGCCTTTTACACCATCTAGATATCCCACAAAGATGCAAGGTTTTCATTGAGGATCCATAGCCTTGTGTTGCTCTTTGGGAATGTGTGCCATGGCATGTGAACCAAAAACTTTGAAATGATCAACTATAGGTTTTTGTCCTTTCCAAGCTTCAAAGGGAGTGATACCCTTTAAGGCTTTATGTGGAACTCTATTCTATATGTAACATGCATAGTTGATTTCTTTTTCCCAATATGATGGTGTGAGGCCCTTACAATGAATCATACAATTAGCCATCTCTTTTAAAGATCTATTTTTACGTTCTGCAACACCATTTTTTTGTGGGGTATAAGGAACTATGCGTTGTAGATCTATCCCCTTTGATATACAAAACTGCTCAAAACTATTGTTGACATATTCTCTCCCATTATCTATTCAAAGAACCTTGATGACTTTCCCTAATTGTTTTTCGACAAGAGCTTTGAAATCTTGAAAAGACTTGAACACCTCTGATTTTTTTCTAAGAATATAGACCCATGTAGAACTTGAGAAATCATCAATGAAGGTGAGAACATATCTATCCTTTGTAAAAGATGGATGGTAAAAATCCCTTGAAACATCACTATGAACAAGTTCTAAAACTTGTGTTGCCCTCCATGATTTACCTTTGTCAAATTTTTCTTATGGATGCTTGACAAGTGCACAACCCTCACAAAGCCCTTTAGAAAATTTAACCTTAGGTAATTCATTAACCATATTCTATTGACATAGTTGTTCAAGATAGCGGTAGTCAAGATGGCAAGGCCACTCATGCCACAATTTACTAACTTCATCAGAATGAGTTAGTAGTGCTTTTGGAGAAATTTCTATGTAAAAATTGGTGTATAATCAAGATTGGTGATTTGCTTCTCCTATTGCTACCAAATTGTTGCTTTTTATTCTCTTATCTCAACTAAATTTGGAGAGAAGTGTACTCTCATGGCCTTACCTAAATGAGTTATTTGATACTCTGAAAGAAGATTAGTTGAGAGTGAAGGTACACTTAGAACATTTGAAAATGTTCCTCCTTCAACTTCAACAGACCCTCTCCCTTTTACCAATGTTGGAGTATCATCACCTAAGGTGATTGTGGACATACTTGATGGTTCTAAGGATGAAAAGACAACCAATGAAGAACCCATATGGTGTGAAGCACCAGAGTCTAGAATCCATGATGGAGATAAAGATGCTTTAGCAACTAAGGCTTTTCCCTTTGATTTCTCTTTTTCCTTAGTATTATCTTGATTTGATGAAGATGCCTTGATAGAATCAAGTAGCCCTATATTATTCTTTTTGAGAATTTGTTGTATAACTTCAACTTTTTTCTTCATGCAGTGTTGTTCATCATGTCCAAGATTTTTACAAAAGGTGCATGCAACTCTCTTTTTACCTTGAAAGTCCTTTTTGGAGTTGTCAATTTTGCTTTCTTTCTTAACTTCCTTGTCCTTTTTAGTGTTCTTCTTCTGCCCTTTTGAAGTTTGATGTGTTTCATTCCCTGCAAGGAGGGCTTGAGGTTTCATAAACTTCAAAATTTTGTTTGGTATTCTTAACTTCCTTGTCCTTTTTAGTGTTCTTCTTCTGCCCTTTTGAAGTTTGATGTGTTTCATTCCTTGCAAGGAGGGCTTGAGGTTTCATTTTACTTCTAGTTGGAGTTTGGTATTCATTTTGTTTGCAAAATTTTGGATCCAGCTTGGCATTCATCTTTGAGATGAGAGATTGTTGTTTGTATATGCTATTGTTGAAAACATATTTAGATTCTATTGGAGTATTCCATATATGTAATTTTTTGTACTTGATTGTTGGTGTGAAGATTGGTGAAATAGTGAGTTGGCTTTAGTCTTAGTGTACATTTTTGGAATTTGGTTAGAGTTTTCTTTAAATAATTTGATGTAGTTGTTCATGGCTATAATATATTGTATATGAGAGGACCTTTAATGTAAATCCATGTGAAGATCCATAATAAATCATTCTATTTCAATTGCACCTTGCCCAATTTCCAATTTGATGTATTTTGATGCATATTTAAGATTCCAAATTGTGTTTTCTTTATGCATATTTGCAGAAAATGTACAATTGATGTTAGTTGATGTATTAACAACAATGATGATGTAAATTCATGCTTGAATCAGTAATAAATCCTTCTTCATCAGTTGCTCATTATTTAATCATAGTTTGGAGTTGTTTGGTGCATTTTCCTTCATACTCCATATGCTCTATTGCTTAAATTTCTCATTAAATTTTGGAATATTTTATTGGGGATATTACATGCTCAATCTACTAAAGTTTACCTATTGGAAAATGTTTAACACACTTAGCTGTCATAAACCTCAAATGCTCATTTTATGGCCACTTTAAAATAGTTGAAATTTATTTATTTTACACTAATGGATAGTGAACTTGGTTATGATTACTTGGTTATGATTTTTTCAAGCCTTTTAAATTAGATTCATTTATCTAGCACAATATCTTTTAGGCAATAAGTGTAATTTTTTTATTAAGTTCACTCAAATATGACATGTTTTATATTATATATTTATTTTTATTTTTTCCAAAAATAGAAATATCACTATATTTGTACATGTCTCTATTGAATCTAAATTTCTACTTACACGATGTCACTTATATAAATTTAGACCAACAAAGTGATCTTGAAAGTAAAAAATCTCTACACTATTCTAAGTATGTATGAGAATGTCTCTTACACTATGACTACAATGCCACCCTTCTCATCTCCCTATTCCCTCATTGAGGCCAATGGCATGGTCCCTCTCACTTTAATTATTATCACTTGCAAAGGTGTTCCTACCTTCTGCTCTCAGTATATGGCTGGTTATAGTTAGTTGGGAACCAAATGAGTTGGTTCTCACCTACTCACCACTCACAAAAATCTTCCCAATTACATTTTATAGAGGTGTTTATGAAACTAAGAAGTAGCCTAGTGTCCTAGATTTATAGTCTCATAAAAATAAGATAGTGATGTTGTTCGTTGGGAGCCTATTTTTAATGGAAAAGATTCTCCTAACCCACGATGGGGTGATCTGATAAAAAACCCTCCTAATACAAGCTTCTTAGAACTTTTTTTTTCATTTTTTTAATTATGTAATCTTTTAATCTTATAAATGACTATTCTCTTTTGAGAGCTATGTTTTATTAATACGCTGTTTCTTATATTCTTCCCAATTTACCCAGCTATTTGAGGGTTATGTTTTATTATATCAGTTCCTCTTTGAAAAAACATACATTGTTTCTTATATTCTTCCCAATTTAGCCAGCTATAGGATGTGATTGCATTTTATTCATGTTACTTTAAATTATGTTTTTTTCCATTCTATTTTATTCGATGTATTTTTAGATAAACATTATCTATTTCCTTTATAGATACAGATCCATTTCAATAGAAGGAAAATGTAAAACATACAAATTTGTTGAAAAAACAGTCCAATTTTTTTTATTATGTGCAACCTCATTCAACTCTGTTTTGTGGCCATTGTATATCCTCTTTCCCCTAACTCAATTCTGTAGCGTAATTTCATCGCATTAATAGAAAGAGTCCATGCAGATGTTCGCTAGCAAGAAACCAAAGAATTCTAAAAGTGTGAAAAAATGAACCAGGCAGCCTATGTGAAAAGGCTCTGCTAACTCTTTTAAAGAGAATAAAATATTTATATTAATGTTAAAAATATCTGAAAATACAGCGCAATAATCAAATTTCTGACACTCTCTGACTGTAAATTCTCCGCTTAAGAAGAAAAAAGGAAACAAAACTTTGAATGGAATGTAACGATCATGATGGATGATCATAAAAATGGTATTCCCATGTAACTTTATAAACAAAACTGGTCGAAAAGTGACGCAGGAATGCTGGTAGTCGATTTGTCTTCTCCTTCATCATCAAACATCATCATAATCTCATCTATATTAATGTCGCGTAGCTCGCTTTGGTCAATGTCAAAAATGTTGCAGCTATCTAAACTTGGACTCAAGTGATTACTAGAATTCTCAGATGGAGGAGGAGGAGTAGGATTATTGAGGCAGGCAGAAGATCCATACATGATTTGAGCGGCACGGTCATATGCAAGAGCGGCCTCATGAGCTGTGTCGAAGGTGCCGAGCCAGAGGCGCTTACCACTTTCGGGCTCTCTGATTTCAGCAACCCATTTACCCCACGTACGCTGTCTCACGCCTCTGTAATTGTAGCGCCCATTTTCAGGACCGCCCTTTCCCTTCATACACCCTTTTGTCGAGCCCTTGTGAACTGCTCTTCTTCTTTTCATCTGATCGCATGAATTCGCCCGCTGCCATCGCTCTAATATTTCAGAAACTTTCCTTTCTCTTTGCCCTCTCGCAGTTTTTGCCATATTTGATGAATGCTTGAAATTACTGTGAAGCATTCCTTATAATTGATATTACGCCTAACGGGATGTTTCAGACCTCTCTCTTGCACTCACGTGAAAATCTGATTTCTCAGTGCTCTCATAATTACACAACTCTATTTCGTACCATCTTTGTACCCGGCACCATCGTTCAATGAGCTTCTGCTTTCTACTCTAGTAATAACAAAACTAGTTAATGTGTCAAACCGTCAAAAAACAACAACCCCTTCCTTCTTCTTGTCAATCTCTTGTGGGTACCTTTTAGACTTTTAAAACGCCCCATGTTTTTTTCTTTATGAAATAATGAAAATTAAAGGTTCCTTAAGAAGTGTATTTTTTGAGATTGAAGGAAGAAAAAAAATAATATTAATATATATATATATATATATAAATATTTTATAGTTTAACTAAATATTAAAATTTTAATATTTGATAGATATAAATGAAAAAAAAAACTTAAAAAAAGTCCAACAGTTTATCTTTCATCCTTCTTATTTCTTTCTCAGGTGATTGAGTGTCATACACACGTAATACAACGAGAGGAGGCAAAGAAAACTTGCCTTTTTTTGACTTATCTTTTTTCAAAACATATTATATTATTTTATTAATAATAATAATAATAATAATATTTATTCATTAAAAGTTTCATTATTATTTAATAATATATTTTAATTATACAAATTTTGGTCATCACTGAACTACTATATATTTTGATATTGAAAAAAATCAATTTTCATAAGTTATTTTATTTGCAATGATATTTTGCCAATAATAATCTAGAAGAATGGTGATAAATTTTAATTTATAGGATATTGACTAATTAACAAATATATAATTATCTTAACTAAAAAATTGAAAATGATTAATAATTTAAAAATGAATCAATTTCACCCTCTTTCAGATCTAGGTAGCAATAATTGCTACTTTTGTAACAAAGACAAAAAAAAAAAGTGTGAAAACAATCTCCATGATTGAAATTGTGCAAGTCTATAACTATTAATGGATCAAAATGCATAGCAAAGATTAATGTTCTTTGCATTACGAAAAATTATAAATTAATAACAAAATTTAAATTGTTAAAAAATTATGCCAATTCTACTGCTCTTTTTTGAATGTCTAAACTGGATGAACTAATGAAATTCAATAATTAATCATAATATTATTCTCTTTACATATAACTCATATTGTAGAGTTACCAAGGCAATGAGGGAATGAGGGGTATTTTGTACAATTCAGATGCTAACACTAGAAATAACATGGGAGTTTGAGTTTTTTTATTCAAAATATATTGAGGAGAAATGAAATTAAGAATGAAAAATAAATTAAAATTAGAAAAAAATTATAAAACAAGGGAGAAGGAGATAAAAAATAATTATATGGAAAAAGTGAGGAATATGTTTTTTTTATTAAATTAGATATTATAAATGGAATATTATGATTTCAAAAATTATGAAGAGTATTATTTGCAAATAAAAGATTACGAACTTTTTTAAAAGATGTTATAAGGAAAGGGGAGAAAGAAATCAATTTATATGAATAAAGTGATGAAAATAACTTTATTTTTAAATTAGGCATTAGAAATGAACAAGTATGATTTCAAAAATTATAAAGAGTACTATTTGCAAACCCAAACAAACCATTATGCGGAGGTTGTTGCAGCCTATCATGGCCTTGTTTTGGCTAAAAATCAAGGGATTTCTAAACTTTGGTTGGAGGGGGATTCTCTTCATGTTATAAATTGCCTCTTGGAAAAATGTCCTCCATCTTGGTCTATTGCTAATTTTATAAATGATTCTTTAATTATCTTAAATTCTTTTGAGGAATTTAAAGTCTCTTGAATGTTTTCTGTGAAGATAATAGGTTGGCTGATGGTGTAGCCAACGTGGGGGTGGTGGAGAGAGTTGATTCGGGTTCGTTTGAATCTCTTCCTCTTAATCTTAAATGTTTATCTAATGATGACCAAATGTCTTATTTTTAAGATTAAGGTTTTTTGGGAAAGTTTCCTCATTATTTTTCATAGTCGGATTGTGCACGAGGAACCTTTGGCCTATATGTTTCATTATTATTTCCTTGGTTTCCATAAAATGGAGGACTGGCAGTGTAAGTAGGGCAGTACCTTGAATGAATTTTCCACACGTGTTGTGGGTGTAATTTGTGTTGCTTTGTGGAGAGTTTGGTTTCATTTGCATTTTCTTAACTCTCTAGTGTTGTTGGGGTCTGCATCTCTTCTTGATGCCATGGGTGGAGACCGTTGTAGAATTGAACCAAGTTTTTGTGAAGAATTTCAAAAGAATCCTGTTGTTTGGGAGCATTTGGAGTTGGGTGGGGTTACGTAGTTTATGTAGAGAATTCAAGGCCCAGACCCTGATGCTACGAATTTTTTTGTGAAAGGTTGGAATGGGAGTTCATTGCGTTATAAGGGTGTTGAGTTTAAAATTGATGAGCAATTCATTACAGAGGCTACTGGTCTGGCAATCTCTGGGAGGAAATTTTTTTGAGATAGAGGAGTAGCTAAAAAGGCTTTTACGAATTTCTTCAAGTATGAAGAGAAGAAGAAGCTTCAAGAAATTGGGAGTGGTGGCTACGCTTGCAAGTCTTTGAAGCCATTATGGAGGGACCTTGTGTTTGCCATAATGCACTATTTTACACTTGAAGGTAGATTCTTTATTATTTACAACTACCATTTCATGCTTCTGAATCATTTTAGGCACAAGGTGTTGTTCTCTTTTCCCTTCTGTTTGTTAATTTCCATGGAAAAGAGTATTGAAGATCACAAAAAAAACCCTAGGAAGGTGGTTTTATATGAGGGTCTTATGAATCTCATATTTTCTCACATTAAGCTTAAGTTAATTATGGTTTCTCCAAAAACCCCTGGTAAGAAGGCTGTTAAAATTTTTGGGTATGATACGGGTGACTTGACCACTGACTGGGTTGGGATTTCTAAGGAAGAAGAGTCATAATTTGAGGAAATGTCTATGGATGGAGCTAGCTCTAAGGAAGGGATTGAGGTCTTGGAAGAGTGGAGCAAGGGCTATGAAATGGATGTGGAGTTGCAAGACTCCATGGCAAAGTCTATGAGGAAGATTTTAAAAGGTAAATCTAAAGGTGCCAAGAAAGAATAGATTTCAGTTAAAAATAAAATGGAGGTGGCACCTAGTTCTAGTGATAATCCCTTGTTGTGTCCTGGTGAAGATGGTGTGGAGAATGTTGATGTTGAGAATACCTCTATTGGGGATCCTTTGCTTGAGAAGGTGGAAATTTCCTCTACAACTATGTTATAGGATTCTGAGAATGTGGGTTTGTGCTCGAAGGTTCCTGGTGGTGCTAGTAATGCTTGCTCTGTTGAGTGGCAAAAAGGGTCTAGGCCTATGGAGATGCAGGGGATGGAATAGGGGATGGAGGTAGTAATGCATTCTGAGGGGTTTTCTTTGGTTGATAGGGCAGTTAAATTGGAGCGGCTAGAAGTGTTAGTTGATTTAGCTAACTTGCCTGATAAGGAGTGTATCAAGGTGGAAGTGGTGGAGGTCGAGGACTCCCTTATTGAAGAGGATGAGGAGCAGAATTTGGATAGGAATGAAGCTCCTGGTAACTTTGAGCTAAATGACCAACCTCCTATTAACTGGGATGATGTGAATATGAACATGTTCTGCCAAATGGTTGAGGGTGGGATGAGGGATTTGTTGTCTTTGGTTAAGTGGTTATTTTATGAGGTTATGGAGCTGAATATTCAGGTTAAAGGGGCTCAATAATGAATGTTTCATAAGGCACAATACTTGATGAAGGTTTTGCAAATTAGTTTGCAAGCTAAGTGGGGTAAACCTTGGTGGAAAACACCATGGTTAAGCATGCTTGAGCTAGAGTAGTACTAGGATGGTTGACCTTCTAGGAAGGCCTAGTGCTTTACCTTTGTGAGAATAACCTAGATGTAATGAGTTTTAAGTGGACTATTCATTATCATGAGATATGGGTTCTTGTGAACCACTACTCATGAAATATGGGTCAATGAGTTTTACTTGTATAGCTACATAGTTGAATCTTGATAACAATATCACAATTTGACATGCTATGGAAACGCCTCCTACTTATCAATTGATGAGCTAACAAAGCTCTATAATGAATGGTTCATAAGGCACAACACTTGCTGAAGGTTTTGCGAATTGGGTTGCAAGCTAATTGGGGTTAACCTTGGGGAACAACTCCATGGTTAAGCGCACTTGAGCTAGAGTAGTACTAGGATGGGTGACCTCCCAAGAAGGCCCAGTGCTTCACTTTTGTGAGCATCACCTAGATGCAATGAGTATTAAGTGGATCATTCGTTATCATGAGATATGGGTTCTTATGAACCAATACTCATGAAACATGGGTCATTGAGTTTGATTCATAAAACTACACAATTGAATCCTGATAGCAGTTTCACAATTTTGAAATGTTGTGGGAAGTACTCTTACTTATCAATTGATGAGCTAAAGGGGCTATATAATCAATAGTTCATAAGGCACAAAACTTGTTGAAGGTTTTGTAAATGTGGTTTCAAGGTAAGTGGGGTTAACCTTGGGGGAAAACTCCATGGTTAAGAATACTTAAGCTGGAGTAGTATAGGGATGGGTGACCTCTTAGGAAGGCCCAATGCTTCACCTCTATGAGCACACCTAGATGCAATGAGTGATAAGTGGACCATTCATTATCATGAGAATTGGGTTCTTGCGAACCACTACTCATGAAAGATGAATAATTTGGTCAAATGACTCATAAAACCACATAGTTCAATCCTGATAGCAATATCACAACTTGACACGTTGTAGAAAATACCTCCTACTTATCAATTGATGAGCTAAAAGGGATCTATAATGAATGGTTCATAAGGCACAAAAATTGTTGATGGTTTTGCAAATGGATTTTCAGGATAAGTGGGGTTAACATTAAGGAAAAATTTGATGGTTAAGCACACTTGAGTTGCAGTAGTACTAGGATGGGTGACCTCCCATGAAGGCCTGGTGCTTCACCTTTGTGAGCATCACTGAGATGTAATGAGTGCTAACTAGACCATTCATTATCATGAGATATGGGTTCTTGTGAATCACTATTCATGAAACATGGGTCAATTAGTTTGAATCATAAAACTACATAGTTGAACCCTTACAACAATATCACAATTTGACATGTTGTGGAAAATACCTCATATTTATCAATTGATGAGCTAAAGGGGCTCTATAATGAAAGGTTCATAAGGCACAACACTTACTAAAGGTTTTGCAAATGGGGTTGCAAGCTAAGTGGGGTTAACCCTAGGGAAAAACTCCATAGTTCAACATGATTGAGATGTAGTACTACTGGGATGAGTGACCCCCTTGGAAGGCCCAGTGCTTCACCTTTGTGAGCATCACCTAGACGTAATGTGTGCTGATTAGACCATTAATTATCATGAGATATGGGTTCTTGTGAACCGCTACTCATGAAACATTGGTCAATGAGTTTGACTCGTAAAACTACACACTTGAATCTTAATAGCAATATGACAACTTGACATGCTATGGAAAATACCTCCTACTTATCAATTTATGAGCTAATGGGGCTCTATAATGAATGGTTCATAAGGCACAATAGTTGTTGAAGGTTTCGCAAATGTGGTTGCAAGCTAACTAGGGTTAACCTTGGGGAAAAACTCCATGGTTAAGCATGCTTGAGCTGGAGTAGTACATGGATGGGTGACCTCCCAAGAAGGCCCAGTGCTTCACCTTTGTGAGCATTACCTAGATGCAATGAGTGCTAAGTGGGCTATTAATTATCATGAGATATGGGTTCTTATGAACCACTACTCATGAAACATGGGCGAATGAGTTTGACTCGTAAAACTACATAGTTGAATCCTTATAGCAATATCACAATTTGACACACTGTAGAAATTACCTTCTACTTATCAATTGATGAGATAAAGGGGATCTATAATGAATGGTTCATAAGGCACAACACTTGTTGATATTTTTGCAAATGGGGTTGCAAGCTAAGTGGGATTAACCTTGGGGAAAACTCCATGGTTAAGTGTGCTTGAGCTAGAGTAGTTCTGGGATGAGTGACCTCCTAGGAAGGCTTAGTGCTTCACCTTTGTGAGCATCACCTAGATGCAATGATTGCTAAGTGGAAAATTCATTATCATGAGATATGGTTTCTTGTGAACCACTACTCATGAAACATGGGTCAATGAGTTTGACTCATAAAACTACATAGTTGAATCCCAATAGCAATATCACAAATTTGACAGGTTATGGAAAATACCTCCTACTTATCAATTGATGAGCTAAAGGGGCTTTATAATGAATGGTTCATAGGGCACAACACTTGCTGAAGGATTTACAAATGGGGTTGTAAGCTAAGTGGGGTTAACCTTGGGTAAAATCTCCATGGTTAAGTGCTCTTGAGCTGGAGTAGTTCTAGGATGTGTGACCTCCCAGGAAGGCCAAGTGCTTCACCTCTATGATCATCACCTAGATGTAAATTAGACCATTCATTATCATGAGATATGGGTTCTTGTGAACCACTAGTCATGAAACACATGGGTCAATGAGTTTGACTCATAAAACTACGTTGTTGAATCGTGATAGGAATATCACAATTTGACATGTGGAAAATTGAGGTCCTAATTATCAACTTTTTAATTACACTGTTCAAAGGAGTTATCCATTTGAGCTTCACAAGCTCATATTTTTCATGGATGGCATATAATTTCATAGAAGGGATGCAAGATGGTCTGAAAGATCATGACTTTTCATCCTCTCGTCAATTTTTTGCTTGCTAATTTTTGCATGACATGTTGAATATGCCTCCCTCAAATGCATCAAGTATTTCTTATTTGTCACATTCACACATTTTATTTGTACTCTCCTACTCTCCCTGTCATTGATACTCCTCATCGCATGGTATGCATACAACTTCCTACTGTATGCAAAATTGTGGGAGAAATTCCTCCATCGACTACCTCATTTTTGCAGTCCTGTGAGATTTGAATTTGGTGAAGAGCTAATTGGTGCAAGAAAAGTTCATCATTCTCTTAAAATGTAGCCTTCAAATGTTTCCCTTAATGATGATTATGAATTCAATGTGCAAAATTCCTCGCAGTCTCTTCATAGTCCTTCCCACACACGTATGGAAAACATGAATCATACACAATAAACTAATGGGTGATCCCACAATACTAATTTACAATTTTTGGCCAAACTGGACAATGAACTATTTTTTTCTAACTAAATCTTCACTTTCATGCACCCATAGCGGCTAAACCATGAGGAATTTGAAGATGATGCAAACTAGTGATTTGTGACATTTTGTCTGCAAATTTTAAATAATTTTTTTTCAAAATTTTTGGAATCAAATTGCACTTCTTTTCCATCTCCTTCAAAAACTAGTTTTTTTTTTAGTGAACACCATTTTTAAGGAGTGATACTCACCGTATACAACATAACTTTTTTTCCATGAAGGTTATATTTTTGATTTTTTTTGACTTTAGATTTTTAACTACGATATTTAGTGCTTCCAATTGGTTTCATAGTGTTCAATTGAATATTTTTTCTTTAATCAAGTTTTGAAGTCAAACCAGTTACAATTCAGACATAGGTGGACCATATACAACATAACTTTTTTTGTATGTATCGAAACTCAATTTTTTTTGTTGGATCAAGGACCTCAATATCTAGTGCACTAATATTTTTCACAAAACAAATTTGATAATTTGTAGAACAGAGAGCTAGATTTTTGGTGAAAAACCTATGTTTAATCAAACTAAAAAACAAACACATAATAAAACCAAAACACATTACAATTATATTTGTTAGATAGCTTGTTCCAAGGACTACCATCATCTAGTTGGGTCTGTGAAGTCTCCTTCATTTTCATCCTCAACTCGAGCTTCGAAGGGAAAAATTTTGGAGTTTTTTGGTGCCAAAGGGGGAGAAGGGGGGAAAAGGGGGTTCGAAACCCCCTTGGAGGTTTGCTCGAACAAGGGTTCGAGTGAACCCCCTTTCCACAACCCTTTCCTTTCCTTTTTTTCTTGGGAAATGTGGGACCCAACATTTAATGGGTTTGCTCGAAGTGGGGTTCTAGCGAGTTCCCCCTTCAAGTTTGCTCGAACTAGATGTTCATTCAAATCCCCAAAAACCAAAAAATTTTCCATGGGGGCTTTTTTGGCAATTTTCCTCCCTCACTAGAATTGTAAACCACTTTTGTGGGATTACCCAAATCATGTCTCATCACTTGCCCGCACCACTCCATCACCTGAGGTTCATATGCCAAGTCGTGAGGGTCATCTTTTGACAAAGAAACATTCAAAAATTTCTACACAACCTGAATTAAATGGCTCATCCCCTACTTCATGTGAGGGAAATTCAAATCCCTCAACCAAACACTATTTTAAGGTTGTAAATAAGAAACACTATTTTAAGCTCATAAATAAGAAACTAAATTCATTTAGTTTTTTATTGCTTTCTTGGGTTTTCCTCAGCCAAACACTTGCAATGAAGGGAATAAGATGACACTCACTAAGGAGATGAAAATTATTCAAATATCTTAAAAACTCAAATCATCTTATAAAAATGCATACTTAGTAGGTAGTAGATAATAAAAAATATCCATACTTGGTAAGAAGAGGGTAATGTGGGAACATTTATGCTAGCATATCCACAATCTCTCCTATGTTCATATGTGCTCTCACCACATCTCTCACATCCATGTAAAGTTGAGTTGCATTTCCATATGTCTTCATCAACCCTATACCAATTAAAATAATTAATTTCATTTCCATAAATGAGAAGGAAAAAAGGAATTAAGATAGTTTTAGGCTTTTGGTGAGCTCACCAAATAGATATTTCAAAACATGAGCAATGATAGTGTTCATAGTGGAACACTATCATAAAATCCTTTTGTTAATGCATCTTAATTTGGTTCCACACAGAGAATCTTGACCCTAAGTGGAGACATGGGTATTGAAGAATGTGGATCCATTACAACATGGAAGACAATTAATACAAGATAGAACAATCATATATAACATTTCAAAGAACATGTTGTCAACTCAAAATGTCCTCATGTCTACAAGAATTGGTTGCTAATTTGCAGAGTGGTGGGAAAATTTTAGGAACCAAATTTTCCACACAACATGAATCTATCATATAAACTCTAAGAACTAGATTATTCCAAAACAATATTACCAGATTGGTTTTCATTTTAACTTGCATGGATATCTCATGTGTTCCATTTGGTGAAACTGTGCAACAAAATTTGTCAAAAAATATAGGCATTGTTTGTCATTCTGTCCCACTTTGCTCTCTCCACATTTCAACTATGTGTATGAATACTATCAAGAATTATATATATTTTTTATTAATATATAATTATAAATAAAATATATATATCTATAATAAAAAATTATAAAAATATATATCAATATTGATATCCTAAAATCTCTAAATTAATTAATATCTTCCTAATTCAAAGGCTTTTTTCAATTGTGTTTAGATCACTTCAATCTATCACTTCTCCATTGACCCTTTTGTTGTAAACAAAAAATCATTTGCTAAATGACCTACCAATTGGTCTCATGTACTGCATAAATGTACACAAAAAAATAGATGGAAAAATTCCCTAATTGAACTTTCACACCTCTTCCACGTATCCATTACACAGCAAGGTGGGATTGCTAGTTATAAACCTTTTATATTATAATATGCTAGAAAAAGCTTGCTCTTCCTAAAAGGTTGAGGGAAAGTAAAAATAATGTGAATAAAATACTCTTAAAAAGTCTTCCTTGTTGCACGTAAAGACATACCAAAATCTTTATTCGGACTTTCGGTTGTACTCTGTCGATATTTTCTTCGGAACTTTCCTTTTCAGAAATGTATTGTTCCCGCATTTATTAAAGAGAAGACCGAATAGAAAGGTCGGCTATTCCAATTCTCGAGCAAAGCACATATTCGAACATTCATTTTTTTATTATTTTATAGAATCTACACATAGGTATTCAAATTTAGTGGTTTCTAGAACTTTAACGAGGGCATAAGGTAAGACTAAAAAAATTGTTCAACTAATAAAATTATTTTAAAATTTATTTGAGTTCGTTTTATATTTTATAAAAATAAATCTTCCTTGTTAGGTTGTTTCAGGTATATGATATTGATTTTATTTTGCTTTCATTTTAATTCTTTTTTTTAAATTTTATATTCGTTTTTGCATGGGAGAAGTTGAATTCTCAACAAAAAAATGCCTATGTAACATTATAACATAACACCCCATCCCTTATCCTACATGTTGGACAAAACACAGACAAAAAGACTTGACGGAGCACGTCGACGGACCGTTAGGCGCGTGGTGTTTGGATTGATGTCATGTGTCCCATTGTCGGAAAAGGTTGGCACTGCGGCAAGTTTTTCAAAATTGAAAATATAATGGACAAAAATCCCAAAACATTGTCATTTTCAACATTTACATTTTGGAGGTTGTTGGGTAGCGCAAAAGGGAGTTGTAGGCGTTTGAAGGTCGAACCAGAGTGGAGACTCCCCCCTACCAAAATGTATTCAATAGGTGCAGGTAGCTAGCTACCAGCTATGTATATCTGCCATAAATATATGCTTTTTTTTCATTCCGCAAAATAGTGAAGAATTGAATGGTTATTCGTTGTGAAGATGGGTTTTCATTGACTAAAAAAATAGAGGGTTTTCCTTGCGTAAAGGGTTTTCATTTGATTGTAGAGCTGTTTATGTGTTTTTTGTGTTGAGGGTTTTTAATTTTTTCCATTGTAATGTTCTCACTGTGAAGAATTGAATGGCTATTCGTTGTGAAGATGGGTTTTCTTTAACACGAAAATAAAGGGGTCTCCTTGCGAAAAGGGGTTTTCATTTGAAATGCAAAGTTGTTTTGTGTGTTTTTGTGTTGACAGTTTTTGAATTTTTCCATTTTAATGTTCTCACTATGAAGAATTGAATGACTATTGGTTGTGAAGATGGGTTTTCATTGATGGGAAAATAAAAGGTTTTCCTTGTGAAAAGGGGTTTTCATTTGAAATGTAATGTGGGTTCTATGCTGGCAGGTTTTCAAAATCATAATTTGGAATGGACAAAAATCCCAAAATGTTGCCATTTTTGACATTCTCATTTTGAAGGTTGCTATTTCTAAATGCTTTTCAAACATTAAGTGGGTTGCAGGTTTTGTAATACATAGTGTTTTGCATCCTACAATTTTACAAAATAGTATGAATTTCTTGAAAAACTTTTGTTATTTAGATTGTAGGAATGTAATAATAGGCACCATTTTGTAAACACCCAGTAAGGTATTTGGCTTTAGTGTGTAGAGGGTTTTATAACATTGTGTGGGTTGGAGGTTTCATAAATCATGTTGTCACCTCCCACTATGTTTTCCAACCTGTAATCATACTATGCATGTATATTTGGATCATATTAAGAAATATAATGTATATTTGGATAAATACAGAATGCCATTTCCCTTTTTTCACCTAATTGGAACCAATATAAAATGTTCGCATTATTTGCAGTGCTGGAAAACAAACTGTCCCATGCCACTTAGTTCGTTATGAAATGTTCTGTTTCATTACGACCAAGAATGTAATGAAGTCCACTTTCAAATTTTTGAACTCTTTGCTACACTCAAAATGGCATTTCACTTCATCTAATTGGAACTGATTGGGTTGTTACTTCTAAAGGGTTTTAAAATATTATGTTGGTTTTTTTTTGTAATGGGTTTTGAAAAGTTAAGTGGGTTGAAGTTTTCAAAAAACCCACTATTTTGTAACCTGCAATTTTTCAAAACGGTATGAATGTCTTGAAAAGCTTCTTTTATTGAGACTGTGGGAATGTAATGAAATGCACTACTTTATAAACACCTAGTAAGGTATTTGGCTTCACAGTGTAGAGGGTTTTACAACATTATGTGGGTTGGAGGTTTCATAATTCATGTTGTCACCTCCCACTATATAATTTTCCAACCTACAATCATACTGTGCATGTATATTTGGATCATATTAAGAAACTAAAACATAATTTTTACTCTGCATAAGACTTATTATAAGGTGCCTTTCATTACATTCGTACTATCTAAATTACATTCATACTATTTTGAAAAATTCCATGTTGCAAAACATTGGTTTTTCAAAATCTGCAACCCACATAATGCTTTAAAACCCTTTAGTAGTAGCAACCCAATCGGTTACAAACCCCTCACCTCAATTATATTGGCTTGTCATTTCCCCCACCTGCAACTCTGCCCCTTGCTCTCCAACTTTTCACTTTCAACCAGTAGAATGAAAAAACCCACAACACACAGTGTTTTCCAATAACAGTACTTTAAACAATTAGTAATAAGTGTTAAATAATGGGAGAAGCTAATCTATTGAAAAAACACACATATGTATAGACTTATAACACAATACCCCATCCCCCATCCTACTATCTCGAAAAGCGCATTGATCGAAATACTTGATAGATCAAGCTAGCAAACAATAATAATACTTGTTACAATTTAAAACACATACATCTTAGTCATGTTAGCCTTCCCTCCTGCTTCTTGCGCAAGGAAAAAATGTTGGCATAATTTGATGCGATGGGGAAAATGAGGGATTTCATTTGGCTTTATTGTGTAGAGGGTTTTAAAACATTGTGTGGGTTGGATGTTTAATAAATCATGTAGTAATCTCCCACTATGTTTTCCAACCTACAATCATATAGAGTGTTAATGCTTGTTGGAAAACAAAATGTTTATAAAATGGTGCCTTTCATTACATTCATATTGTCTAATTAACAAAATATTTTCAAGGCATTCATACTGTTTTGTAAAATTCTAGGTTGCAAAGCATTGGTTTTACGAAATATGCAGCCAAAATGATGTTTTAAAACCCTTTACAAGTAACAACACAATTGGTTACTCACCCCTCACCTCAATTTGGTATGTTTTTTGATTTCCTTCAAAACCTTTTTTGAATTCTAGATAGTAAGAATGTAATGAAATTGGAAAACATTGGGTGTTAAGAAATTTGTAACCCACATAGTGTTGTAAAACCCTCTGGATGTAACAACCAAATTGGTAAGTCGGGAAAACCAAGTTGATGCCACCATTATCTCCTCGCTTCCCTCGCCATGATGTTTCCTCTCATTTACCAGTTTCGTCACTTTAATCATCCATCTTGGTGGGCCCTGCACTATGCCATCTCATCATGTTATGTATGTTTCTATGTATGTTTTTATGAATTTTTGTATGTACATAGGTGCATTTTGTCAAGAGATTAGTTGTGTTCATAGAGGGTTTTACAACATTGTGTGGGTTGGAGGTTTCATAAATCATGCACTCACCTCCCACTGTGTTTTCCAGCCTACAATCATACAAAGTTTTAATGGTTGTTGGAAAACACTAGGTGTTTATAAAATGGTGCCTTCCATTGCATTCCTACTATCAAATTAACAAAATATTTTAAGACATTCCTCCCCATGCTTTCCACCACATAGCTTTGAATGTTCATTCCCCATTGTGTTTTCCAACTTGCAATTTTTTTTGCATTTATTTTTAAATCATATGAGGAAATTGAAATGCAATTTTGTGTAAGAGTTCCTATAAATTGTTAAGGTGAGTGAACTTCACTACATTCTTACTATCTATATATAAATGCATGTTGGAAAACACTATGTCTTATGAAACATACAACCCAAATACTATTCTCAGCTTTGAGAATGTCTTTCTGATTAGAGAATGTAGATGTTTTATTTTTAATAAGTTGTTTACAAAATTTGTCTACCTTTTCACATAGGACTTATGTCTCTATCCAACTGATTCTTTTTTATGCATTGACATCTCATATTTCCTTTCTTTTCATGTTATGTATGTTTCTATGTATGTTTTTACGTATGTTTTTATAAGTTTTTGTATGCATGCACATAAGTGCATTTTGTTGGGAGATTAGCTGCTATTTTTTGGTCAATCAAGGTGACCACCAAGGTTTTTGTTGACTTGTTAACCTTTATTCTTGCATAAATGATGCACACCATGATTAGCAACTAATGTGTCTTGCAATAATCCATATTTTTTCAGTCATGTATACAAGTAATGGTTTATTTTACAATATCATTGAATAATGATTATGATACTGATACATCATTTAGGTGTTCATTGAGAGACATGGGATATAAACAGACGTTTGTTAGTGGTACATGGTATTCTTCTTTTCAGTCTTCTCTTCCCTTATTAACTATTGCAATTTATGGCCTCTGTCATATGTTAGGAGAGATGAGTTTTTCATATATCTGAAAGAATGTTCAATGCTTCACAATTCCAGCTCAGAATGACAAAATGGAAGATATAATTGTTGATATATATTACTATTCATATCCAAAAAAAAATTGGATTTGGCTCACAGTTTTGAATACTGATTCTCCTTCTTACCACATCCCTTTGATTCAGAGACACCCTTGTGTTATTCTTCCAAAATTCTTTAATTAGTGATCTCAATACTTCAAAAACTAGTTTATCTTTTCATGGTAGTCTCCTTGAGAATGCCCATAATTTAGTGGAATCATTGTCCTCTATTCTTTGGTGCCTTTGAATGGCTCTTGATAAATTTTTTCTATTAATTCTCAATTTTTTACTCATCTTTCTAATGAGACGATATTTCCTCATTCGGTTACTTACTATTGTCAATGTAGTGACATGTCATGTGACATTACTATCTTTTGAGTGTGAGGTCTTACCCACACTCTCATATGCATCCATTAGATTCTTCACAATAGTTTTTTCACTTGAAGCATATGATTTTCTCAACCCAAGAATCTTCATGATGGACCTATACTTTATACTTTGCATCATTTCAACAAATAGTTGACATCTTGTGATCTCATTTAAATTTTTAAAGAACACTCTCCAAATCTTGTGAGCATATCTTCTACAAGTGCATTTTGGAATCTTACCTTCCATTGGCTGCAAAATATTCCTATCAATATTAATCAAAACTTTGGCTTTCTATGAAAAATTCTAGGTGGTGTTCTCAACAGTAAATTCATCTCAATATTAGGAATTTCATCAATATTTAAATGAGATGGGTAGATGGAGTACCTTCGATTGAGGATGGAATAAATGACATACCTTGAGGTTGAGATGGGAATGATGGCGTACCTCCTTCCTCAAATGCACAAGTGATGATGTACTCTCAACTTGAGATGTGGTAGATTTTGTCCCTCCATATTCACTTGTGGTAGATGGTGTCCCTCCATATTCACTTGTGGTAGAGGGTATGTATCCAACTACAGTATTCAAATATCTCTTAGCACAAAGGTTTCACATTCATTCCCTTTGTGCTGCTAATTCTGTATCTCTTCTTGATGGTTGAGGTTCCTCTTCAATTGACATGTCTTTGTCAGTTGTTACCAATTTATTCTTCTCATGTTGTTCCCTCATCCATTTTGCTTTCTTTGCATTCTGAGCTTCTATCTCTTAATGTGTTGGTATAATCCTTGTTCGTTTCCTCGACATGACAAATAATTTTATCTATAGCATGATAAAGAGACAAATATTAGTTCCTAAAAAATGAATCCATACAATAAATGAAATATATGTCATTCAACCCTTCATACAAAATACTTACAGTCATCATGTAGAAGAGTAAATGTCACTCAACTATGATGAATAAACAAGTGCAATAAGAACACAAGGAAAATGGAAAGCTATTTTTTTTTTCAAATTATTTTTAGCATAGACAAAGCTCACATGAATTTTTTGATGGAATGCCTTAAAGAAATGTGGTCTCATGGAATGCCATGATTGCAAGATAGGCACAAAATGAAAGAATGGACAAGGCATGTGAATTGTTTGACAAAATGTTTTGGTAGACATGTATGCAAAATGTGGTAGCATAGACAAGGTAGTGAGTGAGCTCACTAGCATTGAAAAGGTAGTGAGTTGTTTGAAAAAAATTCCTCATAGAAATGTGTGGGTGGTCAGTACCTTTTATCTCAAATCAATGAACACTGATTGTGGCATCAAAGAATGGGACATGTAAACTTTGATAATTTGGTCAGAATCAGTTCAAGAGATGTTTTCTGAGGTCTACCTAGAATCACAAAAATTGTTAATACTATTTGCAGAAGTTGTCAATTAGGGAAAGAGACAAGATGCAACTTTAAGGGAAAAGAGAAATCTACTACCAGAATGTTGGAGTTAATTCATAGTAACCTTTTTGGTCTGACTAAAACAAGAATCCTGAATAGTGACAAGTATTTCATGCTCCTTATTGATGATTATTCTTGAATGACATGGGTTTCTTTTCTTAGAGAGAAGACTCAGGCTCTAGATAGGTTTAAAGTGTTCAAAGGAAGAGTGGAAAATGAAGTGAATTTGAGAATCAAATATTTGATATTTGATAAAGGTGGATAATTCACTTTTGGTAAGTTTAATACATTTTGTGAACAGCATGGCATGAAAAGACATTTTTCTACTCCATGAACCCCTCAGCAAAATGGGGTAGTTGAGAAGAAAAACTTGACGATACATGAAGCTACAAGAACCATGATGAAAGAATCAAATGTACTAGATGTGTACTGGAGAGAGGCAATACACACTGCTATTTATGTTCTTAATATAGTTTAGATTAGAGGCAATAGCACAGAGACTCCTTTTGAGTTATGTACTAGTAAGACTCCTACTATGAAGTACTTCAAGGTACTTGGAAGAAGATGTTACATTAAAAGAGATGATGGAAATCTTGGGAAGTTTGATGCTAGATGTCATGAAGGAATTTTTCTTCAAGGGTACTCTACTACCAACAAAGCATATAGCTAGATGCTTCAATAAAAGATTGAGGAAGATTGTTGAAAGTGTGAATGTGAAAGTAGATTAAGACATACATAGACCTATTGAGATAAGTGAAGTTGAACCTGATGATCCTAGATCTGTGGACAAGTACCTAAAGATAATAAGGAGAAGGAAGAACAAGAGGAAGAAGAACAGACTGAAAAAAAGAAAATGAATTGAAACCTGTTTCTAAGATTCCTAAGTATGTGTAGAAGAATCATCCAGAGGAAAAAATAATTGGAGATAAGAGTGAAGGTGTGAATACCATAAGTAAAGTAGCAGGTGAGGTAAATCTGTGTTTACTCTCTAAAATTGAACCTAAGACTGTGAGTGAAGCATGTGAAGATGAGAGTTGGATGAGAGCTATGAAAAAAGAGTTGCAAGAAATAGAAAATAATCAGACATGGGAATTAGTTCCTAGACCTGTGAATAAGAATGTAATTGGTTCAAAATGGGTGTTCTAGAATAAGTTGAATGAAAATGGTGAAGTTATAAGAAATAAGGCAAGACTTGTATGCAAGGGATACTAATAAGTTGAAGGCATAGACTTTGAAGAAACATTTTCCCGTGTGGCTAGAATGGAAGCTATTAGAATTTTTTTGGTATTTTCTTCCCACGAGGATTTCAAAGTATATCATATGGATGTTAATTTAGCATTTCTAAATGGTGAATTGGAGGAAGAAGTATACATGGAACAACCTGAAGGATTTCAGTTATCTAAAAAACTGAATAAGGTTTGTAAGTTGAAGAAGAAATTGTATGGACTGAAGCAAGCTCCTAGCTCTGCTTGGTATGCAAGATTAGATAGATACCTGACAAAGAAAGGATTTGACAAAGGCTTTGCTGACAATAGTCTCTACTTCAAAGTGCAAGGTAAAAAAATGTTAATAGTGGTAGTATATGTTGATGATATCATCTTTGGTGGAAATGAAGGCATGTGTAAAATATTTGCAGAAGAAATGGAAAATAATTTGAAATGTCCATGATTGGTTCATATGTGCAAGATCATGATGGGCCAAAAAGTGGTGATATGATGGGTATTTGTAGGGTATGTGGCTGACGACTATTTTTTTACCCAAAATTAATGAAACTAAAAGGGTTTTAAAGGAGATTCTCAAATTTTCCAAAGAATATAAATTATGTTTACTTCAATTCTATAATTACTATTATTCATTTTCTATTTGAACTATGACTAAAAGTCCCATTGATAGGCTGATTGAAAACATCTATAGATTTCAAACAATATCACATTTTTTGAATCTGAAACATGTGTCACATTTTATGCTTTGTATAATATAGGATTAAAAAAAAAATGAATTTCATGAAGTTTTGACCAAGTTAAGGTGGTTAGACGTATGAGTTTTTATATTTTTTAAAAGTTGTAATAAAAAAATCATAATTAATCATTTACTTGGAAAAAAATTACTAAAAAATATGCATCACATCAGGACATGAGTCCTCTACTTATATCTAAAATATTATAAAAAAATATTATCATTTTATTGTGGTTAGGGTGGTTAGACACACCTACTTCTTATTTTTCCCCTGAAATTTAAGTACTATTGCATTGAAATTTCAAATTTTCACCTAAATAGATTTTATTTTAAAACCTAGTAGCTTTAGGAAACCATATCTCAATTTTTCTACAAATTCCTATTCTTACATATTTTTGAAATAATATAGATAAATTATTCAAATTTTTACGTCAAGTTGCCTAACTCTAATTTTTTTAAATTTTTTGCCACTTAAGGGCCTATTTTTTCCATGATGATCCTGCACATACCTGTGAGTTGAATTTCTTTCTTGGTCTTCAAGTAAATCAAAATGATAAGGGGATATTCATTTCACAATCTTTAGAAGTATGTGAAAGAGTTGTTGAAGAAGTTTGGAATGGATGATTTCAAACCAGTTATTACTCCTATGGTGACCGGATGTAAGCTGAGTAAAGATGATGAATCAACTAAAACTAATTAAAGCAAATAGATATCTATGATTGGTGGGCTGTTGTATCTTACTGCTACCAGACTGGACATTATGCATGCAGTATGTTTAGTTGCCGGATTTCAAGCAAATCCTAAAGAGGCACATGTTACAACTATAAAGAGGATATTTATATATCTTAAAGGTACACCAGATTATGGCTTATGGTATCCTAAGGGTGTTGATTTCACCTTGAGTGCTTATACCAATGTAGATTGGGTTGGTTGTGTGGATGAACAAAAGAGTACCAGTGGGGGTGCTTTCTTTCTTGGCAAAAGATTGGTTTCTTGGTTGAGTAAGAAACAAGACTCAATTTCTTTATCCACTGCAGAGGTAGAATATATTGTTGCAGCATCATGCTACATACATGTTTTGTGGATGAAGCAAACTCTGAAAGACATTGGAGCTTAATATGTGATGAGCCTATTCCTATTTTTTGTGACAACACAAGTTCTATAAACATTTCAAAGAATCAGGCTATGCATTCAAAAACAAAACACATATCTATCAGATATCATTTCTTAAGAGAGAAAGTGTTGGAGAATGAATTCGGGTTGGAGTATGTGACAACAAAGGAAGAAATTGTAGATATATTTACTAAGGTTCTTTTGAAGGATACTTTTGAGTATCTTAGGGAGAGGTTGGGGGTTATTGTCCCTCCAAACTAGGTGCACATGAAGGTGCATCATTCCAGTGAATTCATAGATTCTTCATTTATCTAGACTGATGAATGGGCCTACTCCGCAGGGGGAGTAGAAAAGGTTTTCATTATTGTAGTATGAGTTGAATGGGTGCACTCCTAAGGGGAAATGATCAAAGTTTTTGATCCTTTCCATTGATTTTAAAGGGGGAGAGAAAGTCATGTGAAAAACAATAAGAAAAGGAAGAAAAGTTGTTCTCTTGGAATATTGTGTAGGATCTTGTCTTTGATGGTTTTTCACATCATGTGTTGCCATCAATGACAAATGGGGAGATTATTGCAAGTATGAGCATATTTGGTGGTGTTGTCATTAATGTTGTCATCGATTTCAACATAGTTCAATATATTGCAGGTTGTGCATGTATAGTTGAGATACTGTTGAGATGTTGTGAGTACATGGAGTTATCCTTATGATACAAATGTGCTAAATTGATGAGTTTCCAAGTGCTTTTGAGAAAATCAATAAAGAGAGAAGTCAGAGTTATGAATGTGTTTAGAATGTGCTCCAGTATGGGGTGCTGCCACAATAATGGGTTACACTTTTTGGGACATCCTGATTTTTACCTGAAATCACATATTTTTAGAAAATATAATGATTTATGACTTTAAAGGTTCCATTTAATTTATTTTAATTAAAGAGGGGTTGATCAAACCCCCTTGGATAGAACCTTGTTAGATTTAAACCATACCTATAATTGAGTCTCCTCTACACCTATCAAAATACTGATAAAAACCCACTTTTAATTTACCTTTTGGGTGATCAAATGAATTCATTTAAAATTTATGTTTTGTAAGCCTGTAGCCCTTATTATAAGCTTCCCAAAAATTATAATTTTAAATATGTTTAATTTGATTATTATATTTATTTTTTATTTCTTGTGAGTATGATTTTCAATGAACATCAAGTTCTTTATTTCACACATAGGAAAAAATAGAAAAATAGAGAAAAAAAATTCTAAAAAATACATGTGCACTAGGTATTGATGTCCTCATTCCAACAAAAAAAGAATAAGTTAATTCAAATGAATACAAAAAAAGCTATGTGGGTCGAAGTACACCTCTGCCCAAATTATAATTACGCTGACTTAGAAAATTAATTAAAAAAAAATATGTAACAAAAAATTATGAAAAAATATTCATTCCCTAGATATTGGTGTGAAAAAATTGTATTTTAAAAATTAGAATTGTATCTTATCTATAAAAAAAGTTACGTGGGCTGAAGTAAACATCACTTTTTAAAAATGCTGATTAGTAGAAAAAATAAGTTATTAAAAATTACATAAAATGACTCACAATTTATTTTTAATTTTTTGAAAAAAATATAATTAGAATCTACACAAAATATCTAACAAGTAACCAGTTTGATTCATCTTCAAAACCTTAATGGTTTAGCTGCTATAGGTGTAAGAAAGTGAATGTCTGGTGAAAAATCCTAATTTTAATGTCAAGTTTGGCCAAAAACTGTAACCCATTATTGTGGGATCACCCTAATATGTGCTCTGTGTTTCTCTTGTGTTGATCCTATGCTTGTGTGGATCTGAAGGGTTGTTTTTTTGATGATCTAATGGTGATATCTATTGATTTGTAGCTTCTGGTTTGATGAAATGTGAAAGTTGTGCTCACCGGTGTGTGAACCGTTCTAGCAGAGTTAGCTTTTTGTGATTGGGAGAAATGTTTCTTCTCTATAGTCATCATCCACTATTCTATTTCAAATCTTGCAGATCTGGAATGTGTCTTATAATGGTGTTCTCTTGGTTCTAGCAAAGATGTGTGTGGTTTAGTGATCCATAATTCAATTTTTAGAGTTGTATGTGTTTGCACAGTCCGAATGGACTGATGGAAGGTGTTTGGTGTTCAAAGATTGTTGCACTTGTTGCAGATGTATCTGAAGGAACCTGAGATGTGTTCTCATGCATAATGAAGCATTTTGTGTCATCCATATGTTATCTTCTTATTGCGAAGCGTGTACATCAATGTTCATTTGTGTTTTCATTACCTGTTTGGCCAACCTGGTGTTTACACTTCATTTGAAAAATTAAATTTAATTAAGAAAGTGTGTGGTTGATCTGAGACATTATTTTTGGTCTTGGTTAAGTATTTTTATTGGTCTCATTCCTTTCCACCACGGGAGATGTTGAGTTCTTGAACCTAATTTAATTTATGAAATAGGCATATGTGGCCGACCTTGGAGAAAGTTTCTAAGGTTGAAAATGGTATAAATGCAAGTCAATTGTGAAGAATTGAATGATGATGGAAAGTAAAAGTAAGCCACAAATTAAAAGACTAGAAGTGTGTGAAAGTGAGTTGAGGCACAATACTTCATTGTGTTAGATTCCTAAAGGCAATGAGCTAAAGGTTTTGCAATCTTCGATCAAGGTTATGGATGTGTGTTAATTTCCATAGGATCTTTTGTTTTCTTTGTATTAGTAAGTGAGCCTCCAATTGGAAGTGGTCTTTTTTAGGTAGTGAGCCTTTGTGAGAGTCTGAAAAGTGGAGTCCTCTTAAGGGCAGTGAGCCTTTGTAGTTACGGTTTTTCTATCTCTTTATGTTGTGAGTCGTTTAATCCTCACCATGTTTTTCCCTCATTAGGTTTTCCACGTAAAATCTAGTGTTCATTGTGTTGATTTTACTTTTTGTTATCTGCATTTCATTTTCATACCTAATAACAGAACAATGTGGTTGTGAAGCTAATAAGTATTTAAATTTTTGAATTTGAATTTTGTGAGAATTGATTCACCCTCCCTCTCAGTTGTCCTGCACCATTTAACAAGCTCTATTATAGCCTTCACCCTCTCGATGTCTATTGTTATTCCTTCTTTTGAAACCATGAAACCTAGTAGCTTGCCTTGTGTTACTCCAAAAATACATTTCTTGGGATTTAGGGAAATCCAAAACTGTTGACACTTTTGGAATTTTTTTTCCAAATAATCAAAATGATCATCCTTTGATTTTGAAAAAATAGTGAGGTCATCCAAATATATCAAGATGATCTAATTAATCAACCCCTTGAAGGTGATATCCATTTCTCGTTGAAAAGTGGCACCAACATTGGAGAGTCCAAAGGGAATTTTTGAGTATGTGAACATTCCCCATTATGTGGTGAACATTGTTTTGTGTTGGTCTTCTTCCATCACATAGACCTGGTTATACCCTGAAAAACCATTGAGCAGTGAGAACATTTCTGATTTGGCCACAGTCTATAAAATTTTCTCCATTGAAGGCAAAAGATAGTGATCTCTTAATGAGGCCTTGTTCAAGTCCCTGAAATCCATGTAGATCCAAATGTCACCATTCTTCTTCTGCACTGGTACAAGGTTGGATACCCAGGTGGAATATTTGATTCGGTATATGATCCTTGATTCAATTAATTTGGTAAGCTCTTGTGCCATTAGTGCCTTGACCTTCGAATTCACCAACCTTTATCTCTGTCAGAAAAGCTTCAATCCTTCGGCCAAGTCAATAGTGTGTTGAATTATGCTTGGATCATGTATCCTTTAAGATCTTTGTAAGTCCACGCAACGACCCCATCATATCTAGCACATAGTCCTTTTGTCTCTCCTTTTCCCTCTTTAGGACATTTCTTCCAACCTTTAGCTTTCTACCATTCCTGACATCAAGATCTTCATAGTCTCCTTTGTTGGTGGTGAATCTCTATTTTCCATTTCACGCATCTTCACAGTCAAAAATATTTTCAAGAGAATTCAAGCCTTGCAGGAGCTTATTGCCTTTTAAGCTGGATTACTTGTTCTTCTAGCTCCCTCGCCGGTCTTTGAATGATCAAAAGCTTTCCTAACTTTTGTGAAAAGTGGCAATCTGAGCCTCATCCTCAATAACTTGATTCTAATCATTGTTGGGAATTGAAGGTGGGATGATGCTCTGCTTGTATTACGCTTCTTGTTGATTTGGGGTTGTCTCAAGCTGTGAGCCAATTGAAGCCATTTGATGCCATGAAATATAGGAGATTGTGGCATAACTTTTATGTTCAAAGCTTTAAATCTCTCAATCATATCCCATATTCTATGTCTATAAGACCTCATTCTTACATTTTTGTGGTTTGCCTATCTCTGGACTTGGCTAACGACGAACTCACGAATCTCAAAGACTTGTACTCTCTTCATGCCCATCCATTACGAGAATCAAACCATAGACCAAAGCCTAATATTTTGCATCATTATTCGAGCATGGGAATGGCGAGCAGCTTTGAGGTCTCGATCTAGGGAGATAATGGATGCTTGCTCGACCAGATCTTGCATTTGGCACCATTGAGATATAATGTCCATAAATTTATGCTGGTGGGTTTTCCTACTCCTTTACCAATTTTAGGAAGACTTGGTCATCATTGAAGATCACATAGGTGCCCAATCTGGTAGCATGGAAGTTCCCAAATGGATTGGAATCAATAAACTGATTAAGCAGGACCTCCTCTTCAGGGGTCTGATCACTTGTGTCTTCCTTGTATTCCAACATTTCTATGCAATATGTCTCCCTTTTTTAGGAGGTATGCACTACTTCAAAGCACAGTATTGCATTGTCTGCTATATGTTCCAGGTGCAAAGTTTTCAACAAAATCTTCATTTTCACCCCATGCTTCATCTACAATATCAGATGAGACCAATCAAGTGCAACATGTTTGGTTAGGGTATTTGTTTGATATTTGGGTAAACAATCTATTCACTAAACAATCTATTAAATGCTCAAATGATAAAAAAACTACTATGCAACTTATCTTATCAAGAAAACTAACGTACAATACTAGTTCATCTCTTGGAAGTTGAATATTTTCAACAAAGCTATTGAGGATAATACACATCACTCTAAATAGATTAGGAGAAAGCGCCTACACAAATGCGCTTTGAACATGCAGTAACAAAGTGTCGGTAGACGCAAGCATGGGGAGCATCTCTTTCTCTCCAGACAGAGTTCGTTTCTTTTTCATGACATGGACAGTTTCTTCCATCTATTCATTGGGGTTGAAGTGAGATCGGACATAGAGAATAGGAATATTAAAATGACATTATGCAGAGACAAAGCACACAACAATTTCTTTGTTGTTGAATTGTGAATTGTAATGCATGAGCTAAAGAGGTGCTACACAAGAGTAGTGATCTTCCATGGAGGATAACACACCAGAGTAGAGCTCAAATTTATGGATTCATTTTCATAAAAGGCATTTTACTTCCACCTTCTCCGTTACAGTTGCCTCCACTCCCATTCATATCTTGTCCATTACAATCATCCACTACCATCTTGACCAATAGCAATGCATGTCAAAATAAATGCAGTTCCAAAAAATGTACACGCATAACTTGCTGCCACTGTAACATGCCTCTCAACATAAAGATAATGACGTAGCTTAAGACATAGCTTGTCTACAATTTGAAAAGACATAATAACATACAACAAATGGAAAGACAATTTATTTAATAGAGATAGGCACACACGTTAAAAAGAAGATATTGGGTATTGTACAACATCTCAAACAAGGAAAAAAATTTGGTATTTTAAAAATAAGCATGATACGGATATATGAGCCTTGAGAGAGATATGGTTGCATTAAAAAGATAGATCAGCTTATCTTAAAAAGAGTTTTTCTACTTTAAAAATGGAGATGATCATGCGATGAGTGGAGGATGCTTTGGAAGGAAAAATTTTTTTTAAAGATATAGAGACACCTAAGAGTGAAAGGGCAGAAAATATAGAGATGGGGCAAAAGGAACACCGACATGGACTTATAATCAAGAGCTTAGATATATGTTTTATGGGAACATAGCAATGGGGAGGAGGTACCTAAAAAGATATCGAAAGTGAATATGATAGATATGCATATAAACATATAGGTGTGGACATCGGCTCATAAAGAAATAGAATTGGTAGATTTTCATATTGATTATAGAGATAGATAATGAGGATGGGATATATGTTTTTATTGTAATTATGTAATATTTTTGCTTTTTTTGGTGGAGCTTTGCTTTTGAAGAGTGAGAGTTGGGTAGCAAGTTTTGAAGGGGTTATATGTTTTTCATATTATATTTGGTTTAAATT
The DNA here is from genome assembly GCA_007258455.2 of Sequoia sempervirens. NCBI lineage: Eukaryota > Viridiplantae > Streptophyta > Pinopsida > Cupressales > Cupressaceae > Sequoia > Sequoia sempervirens. Next base: position 56,255,088 of record VDFB02047397.1, read on the forward strand.
GTTTATTTAGAAAGTCATAAATGTATTTTATGTAGCTTTTTTATAGTATTTTTAAGTTAAATGTATATTTGAATGAGTTTCTTGTTAATGTTTGTTTTGATATTTTATAATGGTTATAATCTTTCATATTATCTTTTTTCTAATGTACATGTATAATTATTTTTTCTTATTGAGTTAAAATTGGTAGGGATTTGAGCTATTAATATATTTCCTACACGTATTATTTTTTAATTGACAATAGTTGTTTTTATCAGTAGGAGTTTTATTTTTCGTTTCCCTCTCTTTACACATTTATTCTCATTTCCTTATTTTCCCCTTGATTTTTTTAAATTTTTCTTCATAATTTATTATGATAGAGTTTAATTTACTACTTTTTAGTTTTATTATTTAAATGAAATGTGTAACTTGCTTGTGAATTTATAGAAAATATATCTTGACATTGAGTCCATTTGTACAATTTTGTCTTCACTAAAAGAACAAATTAAATCTTTTTAAATATGAAATCTCTTTTTATTTTGATGAAGACATTGAAAATAGACTAAAACTTGTAAATAATATTCTTCTTCTTCTCACTTTCTCAAAATATGAAAAATATTTAATCTAATCTTAATAGCAACCTATAATTACTTCTACCTAAGTCCTTACTAGACCTCTTGTTAATATAACATTTCACTTCAAAATTAAACTATTTAATTAAAGTCAAGATTTTGGAGAGGTTTTTGGCCTCCTTTCAAAAGAGGAGTGTTATTTGGCCTATTAATTTCAATCTTCTTTTTTACATAGTGTCACTATAATGCTACAAGTTTCCTCAACTAGGTGGTAAAAAGCTTGACTCTTTTAGGATCTTTAGTAGATTTAGACTCAAAGTATCTTTCCAATTCAAGGATCCAACCCACCTAAGTAATAGGGGATATCAAATGTTGTTTTTCTTCTTACTCTAAGCTTTGTACCAACAAATTTATCTTCTAAACTTAAATCTTCTTACCTCAGACTATTAACCTTCTTCATTACCACATTCTTGGAATTTTTCTCACTAGATGAACTTTTTTCCTGATGCAGAAGCATCTGGGTGATTGGAAATCAACATCAACCAAAAACAAGATTTAGGTTTGAATTTCAATTTTGGTGTGTTTTGGGGTTCATTTGACATCTCTCAGCTTTGGAAAGCTATTGGTGTGTTCAAATTTGAATAAAGACAATTTTTATCAAATCATCATATTAAGGCTCCGTGGACAGTTTTCAAAAATTATTTCTGAAAAAATCATAAGGATTGGAGTAGAATACTTTGATAGGGACATTCATGGAAGTAGCACATGAAATGTGGAAAAATAATTAAAGTCATACCTTTACAGTTTGGGATATTTTAATGTTGAAAGTTTGTTAAAAAATTATCACCAATTTATAAAAAAATTAATATCTCATTATTTTGGAAGATTGGTGTAAAATCATTTGTAAGGGTCCATAGGGTACTATTCCAAGCTTGCACACCCATTTTCGTGCAAAATGGAGAACTTTGATTTTTCGCTTGTCAACACCTGGATCCACTCTTGATGTTGTTTTGTAATTACTTAGTTAAATTTCTTCTAATTCTTATTGCACATCCAAGGTGTTATTTCTAAACATCTAATTGAGATAATTGATGCTCATGTGATGATATTTTAGAATTTAATTTTTCCCAAAATGTATTACTCGTTCAAAATGTCTATTTAGAGGTTATATGAGCATTCCCAACCTGTCATTATTTTTAGTTTAAATCTGCAATTTAAAAATCTTAGGGGCATATTTCTAATGCCTAACTAAAGCCTGCATAATGATAAAATAAAGGGGTCTATCTATGGCATATTTTCCATGCCAAAATTTGGAGTAGTGGGTGTGGAATCAGGGGGAGTTAGCCAACCCTTTTGAACTTTTATTGTGCATATTAAAACAACAAAGTGAAAGGTTGCGTAGGAATTAAGGGAGCTTGAAAAGTGTAGTAAGGATTTGGGGGAGATAAGAGATTTTGGGGGGAGTTGCAAGGAGGTGTTAGTGGGAAGCATGGAGTGGAAGGAAACCAATTCTTGGGGTTGTGTAAAAACAACAACAGTATGAATGTGTAGAGGACAATAATCTATAATTACATAGCAGGAAAAGTGAAAGAGAAATAAGGATAAAGAGGAAGAGTGATGAAAGTTGAAGATAGAGTTGGGAGACTTTCCAAATAGTTTCTTTGAGGGAATGGCTATGAGAGTGGAATGTTGTAAATATGATTTTTTCTAAATTGTTTGCTAGCATAAACTTGAAATAGTGCTCATAATTGAATTTAATTCTAGTTTTGAATGCAAAAGTTGTTCTATGTTTAATCACTGTTGTTTTGTAAGTTATGAATTTGGGTGGTTTTTGTTTGCATCAATTCCCTAAGGGGATGATTGCTATGTACCTAGGGATATGCTATTGTAATGCATTTAGATGGATGGATATGTTGACTTGTGGCACTCATCCCTCAAGTTAGTTATAGTTAGTCATGTGAATAACTTGTAGTTATTTATATTAGGAGTTGAGTAGGTCTTCATGATAGTGTGAATGGGATTATTTCCTAACTAGTTATTAGTTGGACCTATTCACATAATTAATAAGTTTACTTAGGAGTTAGTTTCCTAGGTAACATTCTAGAAACTAGTACTTAATGGGATCATATCTCATTAATAGGCATGTAGTTATCTAGGCATTTAATATTATGCATTAGTCATTTAATGATTGTAACCAAGGTGGTTATCCAACTATCTCTATCCCTACCTATATAAGGAATTCTCTTATACATTTGTAAAGCATTCTAGATCAATTCAACATAGATCATCATTTGATCAAGTTCTCTTCTTGCTCATAGTGCACTATTTTCTTGTTTGTGTGGATGTTTCTCTTCTTGGTAATCCATTGAAGACTGCATCTTCAAGTGGGTGTTGCTCCACATTTCCAACATGGTATCATAGCTAAGGCCATAGAAGGATTCATCGCATATTAGAAAGTTGAGCTAAGGAGATCGCCAAAGGCTAAAGAGTTTTCTCGAAGAGCTAGTTGTTATCATCTAGGAGACAAGTGATTTCTAAGTCACTTTGAGCTAGATTTTACTCCACCATTGTGTTCAAAAGGTCTGAAAACATAAGGATTGCCTACCCATTCATCGAGATTAGAGGTTTTTTGTAGTGATATTGTGGGAAAAGTGTGGATCGTGCTAGTGTTGGAGAAAAAAATCTCCCCCCTGTTGCAAAAAAATTATCTCCTCTGGTTGGCCTATCTTATAGCAGGTTCTTAAAAAAAAATTATATTTTGAATTTTTTTCTAAAGTTGCAAAAAATAAATATTAAGGAGCTCACATTAATAGTGGTTGGCATCAGACACATCTTGGTGACAAATATTTAATATTTGCGGGCTATTATAATTGGTGGTCAAATTTCTTTAATGTTAATCAACATTTTATTTTGGTGGAGTTAAATATCTGGAGGTCGGCCTTGATTAGTTTTGAAATATTTTGATTGATATAAATATTAGATTTTGATTGCTTCCAGCAATATCAAAATGTACATTGGCGTCTGATTCTTTTTGTAGAGTATTTTGCAGGTGCTTGTCAACATACACTTGGTAGGGAATTCAATTTTTGGCAAATACCGTTGACAAAGTTTTCATGAGTTGTGCATCGTCTGTCTCTACCAGTCATTTTGTCACCGAGTTTATACTGTTGGTCGTTGCCTATCCATCCACCAAAATTCTTCCATTCACCACCACATCCCTTAGTCCATCTTTGTCCAACTGTCAAGCCCTCTACCACTAGGAGACATTCACATTGAAGACCATAGGCTTTCTCTTAGAACGATGTCACCAAAGTGCACAGCCTGATCTCAACCCCACCTCCACCATCAGGGTGGCACATTGTTTTTTGCAACAAATAGCCTCGAGCTCATATTACAATCCAAGGTCTAATTTTTTTTTTACCCTAGGTGTTTGAATTTTGCATGTATTTAGTCTACAACCCCATATTGGGCTATTTTTTTCTACATAGCATAAATTTTCATTAGGATATTAGATTTTTGCAAACAAAATATCGTTAGAAAGATGATTCTATGTACTTTGTAGTTGTGCAAATTATTTTTCCATATTTTTATGTAGGTACAAATTATATTAATCTAAAGTCATAGATTCCATTTGGACTCCCAACCTGGTATCTTTTCACCATTTTGTTGGATTTTGGAGATTCCAGTGGCATTGTGAAGGTGATCCATATCTTTATCATTTTTTCCATGTCCACTTTTTTTAGATTTAACTCCAGGTATTCTATATTGATTTTTTGCAATTTCTGGCATTTGCTTGATAACCTAGACATACTTGATATGTAGCAGGATCATCATGGAAAAAAATAGGCCCTTAAGTGGCAAAAATTCAAAAAATAGAGTTAGACAACTTGACGAAAATTTTGAATAAGTTATCTATATTATTTCAAAAATATGTAAGAATAGAATCTGTAGAAAATTGAATGTAGTTTCTAAACTACTAGGTTTTTTTTTAAAATCCATTTGACTGTTTTGAAATTTCAATGCAATAGTACTTAAATTTCAGGGAAAAAATAAGAAGTAGTGAATGGCCACCCTAACCACAATAAAATGATAATATTTTTTATAAGATTTTAGATATAAGTGGAGGACTCATTTGATGTGATGCATATTTTTGTAATTTTTGAAGTAATAATTTAATTATGAATTTTTTATTACAAATTTTAAAAAATATAAAACTTGTATGTCTAACCACCTTAACTTGGTCAAATCTTCATGAAATTCATTTTTTTAATCCTATAGTATGTGAAGCATAGAATGTGATGCATGTTTTGGATTCAAAAAATGTGATACCGCTTGAATGCTATAGATGTTTTTCAATTAGCCTATCAATTAGGACTTTAATCATAATTAAAATAGAAAATGAATAATAATTATAATTTATTAGTTCAAAGTAAAGCATAATTTATATTGGTGGAAAGCTGAATCTCCTTTAAAAACCCTTTTCATTTCATCAATTTTGGGTTAAAAAGTTGTCACCACATACCCCACGATACCCATCATATCGCCACTTTTGGCCCATCATGATCCCGCACATACCTATAGTTGAAATTTGGGAAATAATTATTTGTATTGAGGCTTCATTTTCATTAGAATATCATATATTGGAGGTTTCACAACATAATTTCTCGGATATGTTTGCCTCTTGGTATATTTTGTTTTGGCATCCATGGAAGAATATGGATTTGAGCTTCTTACTCCTCATAATTATCACACATGGAAGTTGAAGATGCAAAGGATTATTTGGTCTTTAAAGTGATTTTGGTCTAGATACCTTGGAAAAGGAACAACTAGAGTTCACTAGAGAGTATGAGAAATTTTCTCATCGGAACAAATGTGATGAGGCAATGGGCTTGATTGCATTGCATGTTTTTGATTCTTTGTTCTTCCACATTGAGTGTACTACACCTAAACATGTATGTGAAAAATATAAGGATCTCTTTGGTTCAGTCAGTGATGTTAGAGCATTGCAATTAGAAGTTTAGTTGGGATCCCTTTACACTAATGCATATCCTACAATTAAGGACTATTTTGTGAAGTTCAAGTCTTTGTGTACTTAGTTGGCAAGATGTGGTAAGGATAAAACTGATAAACAGCGCATATTCTTGATCTTGTCAAAGGTAAAAGGTTCATTTTCCTATTTTTCTACTTCTTTCTATTCTACTAGGTATGTGCAGGATCATGATGGGCCAAAAAGTGGCAATATGATGGGTATGTGGCTAACAACTTTTTTTACCTAAAATTGATGAAACGAAAAAGGGTTTTAAAGGAGATTATCAACTTTCCACCAATATAAATTATGCTTTACTTTGAATTTAATAAGTAATTATTATTCATTTTCTATTTGAATTATGACTAAAGTCTTGATTGATAGGTTGATTGAAAAACATCTATAACTTTCAAAATGGTATCACATTCTATGCTTCACACTATAGGATTAAAAAATAAAATTTGCATTTCATGAATTTTTACCAAGATAAGGTATTAGGACATATGAGTTTTTATATTTTAAAAAAATTTAATAAAAAATCATAATTAATTATTTACTTGGAAAAAAATTAAAAAATGCATCACATCGGACATGAATCTATACTTATATCTAACATATTATAAAAAATATTTATCATTTTATTGTGGTTAGGGGTGGTCAGACAAACACCTACTTCTTATTTTTCCAAATTTAAGTACTACTTCAATTTCAAATTTCACCAAATAGGTTTTTAAAAACAAACCTAGTATTTTAGAAACTACATTCAATTTGCTACAGATTCTATTGTTACATATTTTTGAAATAATATAGATAACTTATTCAAATTTTTACATCAAGTTTCCTAACTCTTATTTTTTCTATTTTTTGCCACTTAAGGGCATGTTTTTTCCATGATGATCCCGCACCCTACTATGGATGGATTAGGTGATAGTTTCATGATGCCATCATTTGAGCCCTTTTGTGAGAGGTTGACTAGGGAGCAATCAAAGATTAGTCAAAATGACATACCATTTCAAATTCTCATGTATTGCTTGTTGCACCACCTAAGGGCAAGGGAAGAAAAGTAAAGCTAAGACAAGATGTAGTGAGACTTCCAACACCTCCTCCAAAGAGGTAAAATCTAAGAAGGAGAAGCCCACATGTACCTTTTGCCAAGGGAGAGAGCATAGTGAATAGGAATGCTTCAAGAAGGAGATTCATGAGTTGAAATAGCTTCTCAAGGATCACAACATTTCAGTTCCTTCTTCATCTCATTCACCTTCTTCTACCACACCTGAGAATCCACCACCTAAAAGGGAAACAAGATCTACATCTTATAAAGGTAATAGTCAAGAATTGATCACTACATTTGTTAATAGATGTGACCCTGGATGGATTATTGATTTAGGAGCTTCAAGGAACATTATTAGATCTCATGATTATATCATTTGAGGATCCATTAGAGCACTTGAGTATGATAGAATTCTCATTGCTAATGTTTCCATAGTTCATGTAGTTGGTATGTGTGATGTTAATTTGGGTTTAGGGTAGATTCATAATGTTGCATTTATACGTGAGATGACCCATAATCTACTTTCAGTCTATTAGTTTGATCAGGAAGGCAATACAGTTGAGTTCATATATGATTAAGTAATCATTCAAAAGGAAACAAGAGAGATTTTTGCTATAGGCTGGGCTGATCATCGGTCTAGGATATATACCTTCTCTCATTTCCACCTTGATGATGATCCTTATATTCCTCGGTCTCCAAATTCAAGAAGGAAAGTAATTCACCTAATGGTTGTGGTGGTTGGTTGGATTTGGCTCTTCTTCATGTGGAACCATCATCATATCATTCAATCTAACAGGACACATTCAATTTTCCAACTTTAGATTACAGGATGGCTTTGTTTCAACTATTGCAGACTTGGCTACTTCTACAAGTTTAGAGGACATGCTTGAGGGAATATCTCTCCTCCATGCAGATTCTAGTTTGGAGAGTTTTCTTGAGTCTCCATATTTCATTATTTCAACCTTGATTAGGGATCTTGATCTTGGTGATACATTTTTGGAGGAACTTGATTCCTTTTGAGATATATCATATATGAGGCTTCTTCCCTCTCACTTCATCATGGAATTGGACTTTCTTCAGCATTCACCATTAGATTTGTTTCTTCCTAGTGGGAGACATGTGGTTTGTCATCATTGGATACTCTTTTGGCTTCAGATCTCATTCAGTGGATTTGAGGATACTTCATTCAGGGGGCAATGTAGTCTCCATCTATTCCTTCGATGGAGGAATCCTTGTATTGTATTCTTGTGATGGATGTATTTCTAGGGGGTATTGATGTTGAGACATCTATCATCACTTCCATTTCTTGTACATGATTAGCATAGATTTTGCATTATATTTATTTTTTGGGGAGGAGTTTTGTCCCATGAGGTTCTCTCCTTTTCTCCATTTGTAAGAGATTGAATTTTCATTTATACATGGGTACCTAGCATGGCCTAGTAGTTGGGACCCATCATCATTGCATCATTTGCATCATAACTACACTCCCAAGTTGCACTTATGGGGGTGTTAGTGTGAATGGGATTATTTCCTAACTAGTTATTAGTTGGACCTATTCACATCATTAGTAAGTTTACTTAGGTGTTACTTTCCTAGGTGGCATTCTAGAAACTAGTATTTAATGGGATCCTATCTCATTAATAGGCATGTAGTTATCTAGGCATTTAATATTATGCATTATTCATTTAATGATTGTCACCAAGGTGGTTATCCAACTACCTCTATCCTTTCCTATATAAGGAAGGCTCTTGTACATTTGTAAATAATTCTAGATCAATTCAACATAGATCATCATTTGATCAAGTTCTCTTCTTGCTCATAGTGCACTACTTTCTTGTTCATGTGGATGTTTCTCTTCTTGGTGATCCATTGAAGACTGTAACTTTAAGTGGGTGTTGCTCCATATTTCCAACACTTCAATTAGGATTACCCTTACATTATATTATTAGGAGGAGGTTATTATCATTGTAAGATATGTGTGAAGTATGATGTGGTGTTTGGGATCTCTTGGAGGTATACCCTATAGTGGCTTCTTCCATAATGAGTATTGTATAGTGTTACCCTACCTTAATGATTTATTCTTTTTTGGCATATATTGGATATTAGGGAATATTGGCCCACATACATCTCTTGTTTTGTGTGATTTATATGTTATGTAATATATTAATTCCATTATTATATGTGTGAATCTTATCAAGTGGTATCAGAGCATCAATTTGGGTAAAAGTGAATGAAACTCTAGTTTTTGAAGATTTACCTATATTTTTCAAAAAACTATGAATTTTCCAACAATTTTTTTAGTGAAGTTGAAAGATAATATAACGAAGATACAATACATAAATCAAATTTTTATCATCAATATTTTGTGAGTTATTGCAATTTTATGATTTTTTATAAATTTGCCTTCTAGGCTACAAATCAAGGTTTTTTTTTTTTAAATTACATTTTTGGAAAGGACATCAAAATTAATTAGGGGTGTGTTAGTTGTATTTTTTACTTTGAGGTTGAATTCATCATGTATTGGTTGGATCAATGTTGGTTCAATTGGATTTGATAGAAGGGTTATCTATTGCAAGTTTTTTTTCCTTAAACCCTAGTTTCAATGGATGTTCCTGATGTCTTGATTATGTTAAAACTGGAAGGGAAAGTACCCATTACAAAGCAACCATCAAGGTTGAAGAAAGGAGGCTCCCAAAAAGAGAGCCTATAAAAGAAAGACTCACAAGGAATGAGGTAGGATAGGACCATTAACAACCAAATATTTTGATCAAAGCAAGGAACCAGTTACAGAATGACTACATAGAAAAAGTATTGCAACAACAAAAGACTAGCCCAGAACACAGTTGGGAAGGAAAACCCCAATTAAGCCCAAGAGACCAGACCAGAGAACACCACCCTAAACCATCAACCTCTAAGAAACAATTCCACAATGTCCAAGCAACAATTCCAAAAACTCTTACAACATAAACGAAAGGGAAACCAAGGAATTCCTTTCCACTAAAATGCCCTTTCACTAGAAAACCTAGGTACCACTACCAAAGGGAAACACTCCACCTCAAAAGGAGCTGAAATAGAGAGAGTCAATAAGATGAAAATGAGTCTCCTAGCAAAACCCTAGAGTAAGCCTCCACCTTGATAGGAGAACTAGGAAAAGAAGACCGCACAGGAGAGAGAACACCAGATGGGGCAAGAAGAACAACCTTAACAATCATGATCTAACAACCCCAAATTTTCTAGCACCACTCCTAGCAACGACAAAGAGCCAGGAAAGAACCTCAAGAGCTCTACTAAATAGAGCCAACTCCACAAACTAGGACAAGACAAACTCCACCACAATAAGAGAACCACACCAAGTGGGCAAGTGAGTAGAAAAAACACCAGCATAAGGAACAAGAGCAGCTCCCTTATGAACCCAAAAAATCTAGATAGAAAGTAACAACCAAAGAGACAAAAGAACACCATCAAGAAGATAAAGATCAACACCTTTCTTAGAAATAGTAAACATAACTCCTCTGAGAAAAATCACAAACCAAACCCCTATGAGGGAAAGAGACAAGGAGGTGTTGGAGATAATACCCCAAAACTTCACGACATCCAAAACTACCAAGGTCAAGCAAACAACAATAAAACCCACAAGATTGCACCTGTAGCAAAAAACGAAGGGGAAAAACACCTCCTCCATAGATAGAAGATATAGAACTTCCAAGAAAATAGGGTAGGAACCTTGCTTCACATCCATGCAAAAACCATAGAACCAACTCCCTCTAAAAGAGAGAGCAAAGAACATAGTGAGCACAAGATGCCTAGAGGAACCAGAGACCACCCCTCTACAAATGAGAGCCTCCATAAACTGCATAAGTAGAAAATGGGAAGCCACAAACTTCCAACCCTCTTCACCACCATCCAATACCAATAGTTGGAACAATACCAAGAGGGAAACACTCTTGAAATCAGGCCAAGCCCTAAGCAACCCCAACATCTTCAATAAAGAGACATCCCAAGACAACAGAGTCTTGGGAATAGAGAAAGACTATAAGAACCCCCTAGCTAAACAAAGAGGATCCAAGAGACCCAAAAAGGGGAACCACAACAGAAGCTACAACTAACTTAGGAATAGAGAGGATAAACCAACAATCCCACCAAAAACTTCCAAAGCTAAGAAAAAATACAAGAAGCTAATCTCATCCTCACAACACTAGTGAGGGCAACACAAAAAATAGAGCACTCTCCGCCCAAAAGGCATAGATAAACTAATACAAATACCAATAGCAACAACAAGCAACCTGCACCAAGCCAATAAGGTGAACACACACGCCCACTAGCAGTTTGATCGCCAAGCTTAGGCAACCAACACAAAAACACAAAGGGACAAAAAGAATGGAGAAGTCAGAGGGAAAAGCCCCAACACCAGCATTAAAAAAAAATTCTCATAATGAAGCCCTAGTCCACACCCCAGGCAACCTCAACATCCTCAGACATGACATCCCCAATGAGACCGATAGAAGAGCCCAAAGAAAGACAAAGTGGCCATTAAATAGTACCCAAGGAAATACAAAAACCCCTCTCTCCTTGATGACCAAGTCACAATAAAAGGAAAGATGAAAGGGGAAAAAGATAGACCCATGCCAGAAAAGGAACATGGAGCTAGCAACAACATCTGCAACTTCAGTGCCATCATCCCTAGCATCATCTTCACCAACAATTTCAAAATTTCCCCTGCAACCAATTTTCCTGCTCAAATCCTTGCTCCTGTTGCCTCCCATCTTTATTAGGTCTATTGTTGGTAAAGGAATGCTTTAGAATTTCTCTCACTAACTAAACTACTCCTGGATGCTTCTAATGTTGATGAAAGTGGAGATGGATTGGAATGGTGAATCTAGTATAAAATATCTTAAGGAAAAAATATTTCATGAAAAATAAAGTTTTTTTTGTTATTAAGGGGTGAACCTTACACATGGTATTTGCATTTGGATAAGGATATTTTTTCCTTGGATGAACTAGAACAAGATTTCTTAGATGGATGGGTCAAAAAGGAGAGGAAGAGGATGATGAAGAAAATAAAGAAGAGGAAGAAGATGATCAAGAAAATAAAGAAGAAGAGGGAGAAGAAGAGGAAGAAAATAAACAAGAAGAGGAAGAATGTAATCAAGAAAATAAAGAAGAAGAGGAAGAAGATGATGAAGAAAATAAAGAAGAAGAGGAAGAAGAGGAGGAATAAAATAATGAATAGAATGAATAAAATGAAGAAGAAGAAGAGGAAGAAAATGATGAAGATGAGGAGGAAGAAGAAAAATAAGATGGAGAAAACTTTAAAAAACAAGGAGATGATACAAGTACATGCACTTTAGCTCCAAGGAAGGAAGATTCAATCCTTCAATTTTATGGGTGCATTCAAAATAAAAGGTCATTGTCTCTATAAACCCTAGTAGCAAGTATAACTTCATGAACATGGAAGTAGCCAAGAAGCTACATTTACAAGCAAAGAAGGTTAAGGACAATCACATATTAGGTATAGGTATTTAAAATTTTAAAGATTTAAAGCTTAGATCTATAGATAAGTATGTTTTGCATTCAAAATTTTATGCTTCAAATGGATATGGATGGATTGGATATTGTTATTGGTACCTTTTGTTATAATATTTGGGAACAATAAATATCAATGTGAAAAATAAGTTCATGAAGCTTTGGTATAGAAGGAAAAAAAATACATTACAAGATATTAATCATAGAGAAGTCCAAAGGAAAGCCAAGGAAGAGGAAATTTAAGAATCTAATGAAGATAGTAACAAAGAATTAGAGGAAAATAAAGAGGATCAATATGTTGATAAAAATTAAGAGACAAATTTAATTCTACTAAGGAATCATTGAAACAAGTGAAGAGAAACAATGAAGAATCAAACAAGAGGCCAATGGTAGCAAAGGGTGTTGCAATATATAGGCATCCACATCATTGTGAGAGGAAAGAATCATGGAGGAAACCATCATGGATACATGATAATATTTGGAATTGACAGGGAAATTATGATGCACTTACATGGAATGAAATAAAAAATTAAACCACTCAGTGGAATCATAGAACTAATGGCTACTCAGGGAAATAAACAAGGACTTACTATGATAAGGAATGAAATCAAAGAGGTACAAAAGAATATGGATCAATAATGAGATCCAATAAATATAAAGAATAAGGATCAAGGATCAACTATGGATGGTTATATGGTGGGTTATGGAATCATATAATTCTAATAACTTATCATAGTCATAATATTTAGCTTCTTCTCATGTTTTGCGGATGAAACATCTCAAGGAGGGATGACATGTTATGTACCTAAGGATATGGTATTATAATGTATTTAGATGGATGGATAAATCGACATGTGGCACTCATCCATCAAGTTAGTTAAATATTAAGCCATGTTAATAACTTATAATTATTTATATAAGGAGTTGAGTAGGCCTTCAATTAGGATTACCCTTCCATTATATTATTAAGAGTCAAGGGACATATAAATGAGGTTATTATCATTGTAAGATATGTGTGAAGTATGATATGGTATTTGGGATCTCTTGGATATATAGCATGGAGTGGATTTTTCCATAAGGAGTATTGTATGGTGTTACCCTACCTTATGAGTTTACTCTATTTTGGCATTATAGTGGATATTATGGCATATTTTCCCACAAACATCTCTTGTGTTGTGTGAGTTATATCTTTTGCAATATATTGATTCCATTACTATATGTGTGGACCTTATAAATGATCCCGTATTAGTGTTTCTTAATTTTTAACCAAAGTGGAACATCAAAAACAATATTTTAAACCAATTTTTCAACTTCTATCATCCATAACAACTAAACCATTAAAATTTTTAGGATGATTTGAACTTCTAATTTTTTTATATTCATGTGTATATTTTAAATATATATTGTTAGAATTTTATAAAGATATTTGTGTTTATTTTATGTTAAGTTTTAATAAATTATTTTTTAAATTTAATAATATTTTATTAAAGTGACATTTATTCAATATCAAAAACTATTTTACAAAAAGGACAAAATTATTAAATTTTATAGATGGATTGGTAATGTCAATATCTAGTTGATAGATATTTTTTTGTAATATTTTGTTTCATATTAATTTTTGAGGTTAGGTTAATTATAATTTAGACATACATTTATTTCATATCATATAATATTTTTTTGTATAACTGAATTAACTTATTTTTTGTTAAAGCACAAAAATCAATACAAAGCGCATAGATATTTTTTCTCTATATTTTTTATTTTTTGATCATGTGGAATAGAGACCTCGATGCTTGGTGAAAACTTATGTTCACTGGAAACTAAAAATATATATAATAGTCAATTTAAATATATTCAAAATTATACTTTTGGAAATCTCACTCTAAGGTCCACAATCTTTTAACAACCTCCTATCATGTTGATTCCATTTTTGTTTATCCTAGGGTTTGAAATAGATGGTTTTAAGGAAAATATTAGCACCAAAGCAAAAAAGCATATTCAAGTTACTTCCCTCAAATGTACCTTCAAACAAAAAAATCTAAGGACTTTCATTCAAAGTTACATTTAAATGAATGTCGCTTCCAAGTTAAAAATTAGTAAAATGTTCAAAATATTAGTGGCCTTTGAATGATGGTTTATCATCATTTAAAGGTGAATGTGTAGTCACATTTGAATGAAGATACCTTCATTCAAAGAAAAATCTTCAAGTGAATGTGTTTGTAAAATATTTCTACCTAGGAATGTAATTTATTTACATCCCACAATTGGCACACACTATTGTGGGTCTACCCAAGGATAATTAATCACTTTTGTGTGGTCTTCATGGATCCCAATCACACTTTAACAATTTTCATAATGTTATCCAATTGATCATTTTGTTACCATATTCTCTCTTCCCCCTCATCATGTTGATTATTTTTTCACTTTCTTCTCTCTTCTTCCTCTTCCTCACTACTTTAATCAACCACCTCTTCTTTTATTGATCAACATGTCTTACGACTATCTTGTAATGAAATCAATGCACAAGTCTTTGTTGTGGATCTATTGACATCCATTCTACAGTCTTAGCTATTATTGTGATCAAATATAATATGATAAATCATAGATCTAGATATACGCATATAACCTAGACATAGACAAGAAAATATCAACACCTACACAATAGAAATAAGGATAGAGATATGTATGTGGTAGTGCAAACTAAGAATTATATCATGACAATTCACTATAAAATATTATTTATATTCATTAGATCTATCTCCTATATTCTTTGTTGCCATTTAAAAAATTGATATCTTATTTATATGGATCCTTAAAAATAAAAGGTAGCACCAACCCTAGGGTCATGATACTCCCTATTTTAAATCATGCAAGTTAGCATACCATTCAAAATTTGGTGCAAAACCCTCAAAGGCCTTTCATGTGTTATAACTTGCTAGTAAAGAAGAAAATTATGGTAGATGCCATGTATCATAGGATTAAGGCTACCAAACTTGATGGAATTCTATTTGTTAAGATATCTAGGACAAATTCATATTAAAATATCTTCATTGACTATAATAAAACTAGAATTTATGTTGCATTATTAGATCTTGATCTTAGAATTGAGGTAACTGAGAATATTGAGTAGGTCATAAATATCTTTGCTTTGAGAATTAAAAACCATCAAACAATTTATTTTTATGTGATGACAAATTTCTCAACCCTTAAGACTCTTTTGCATCATAATGAAACCTAAATTTCTTGTCGATGATCTTTATCTCTATTCATTCCACTTATTAGAGGTTATCTTAGAAAGGCATTGACTTTCATTTCATTTCTATTGCTCATTATTTTGTTAAGATGACAAGTATTTTATGACCAAAAGAATTTAAAAAGAATGGGAAGCTATCATGTCCTAACTTCTATTGAATCACCTGATGGTTTCCATAATAGAATATTTATTAATTATTGATCCTAGTGGTAGTCTCACACCATTATTTTCCAAGAAAATCCACTATCCAAGATTTCTTGTATGCACTCACTCAAGTTCATCAAAACAAGAATCAAGCATACATCGAAGATTTATATTACAAGGTTACTTCTTGGATTTTATGAACAAAATCTTAATAAAATTTTAGTTTCAATAATATAGAAAGTGATACGTTCTATATGATAATTGAGATGGCTTGCTTCTTTAGTATTTGCATGTAATCTCTATGTGATTTAACAACCTTTATGGAAGGACTAAAGGTGATATTTTTTCTACTTCATTCCATAATTACACTCTTAATGAAGGATATACCTATGATTTTTCCCAAATTTGACTATTGTTCAAAAGTTGAATTCAATTTGATCTCTTTAGTATCTATATTTTACTTGCATAAATGCTTCCAAATAATCTACATATTAATTGTGGAGCATAAGACTATGCATTTTTCTTTGTGCTTACTCTTCTAAATTTTCCCTATTAGAAAATGGTTAACACACTTAGGTGTGATAAACCTCAAATGTTCATTTTGTGGGCACTTTAAAACAACTGAAATTTGCATAGTGAACTTGGTTATGATTTTTACAAGCCTTTTAAAGTAGAGTCATTTATCTAACACAATATCTTTTGGGCAATACATGTAAATTTCTGATTAAGTTCACTCAATTATGACATTTTATTAGATTGTATATTCATTTGTAATTGTTCCAAAAATAAAAATGTTACTATATTTATCCATGCTTCTATTAATTTTAATTTTCTATTAATACAATTTCACTAATGAATATATTTAAATTCAAACCAACAAAATGACCTTGAAAGTATCACATCTACACACTATGGCTACAATACCACCCTTCTCATCTCCCTATATATTATTCATGATCCCTATGATCCCTCTCACTTTAATTAGTATCACTTGCAAAATTGTCCCTACCTCTTGCTATAGCTATATGGTTGGTTATAGTTAGTTAGGAAGCGAGTTGGTTCTCACCTACTCACCACTCACAAAAACCTTCCCAATTACATTGCATAGAAGTGTTTTTCAAACTAGGAAGTAGCCAAGTGTCCTAGATTTATAGTCTCATAAAATTAAGATAGTGATATTGTTTGTTGGGAGTCTACTTTTAATGGAAAAGATTCTCCTAACTCAAGATGGGGTAACCTAATAAAACCTCCTCCTAATACAAGCTACTTAATTTTGTTTTGTTTTGATTTTTCATTTTTATTATTATGCATTTTTTTGATCTTATAAATGACTATTCTCTTTTGAGGGTTATGTTTTATTATCAGTTCTTCTTTGCAAAAAATACATTGTTTCTTATATTCTTCCCAATTTACCCAGCTATTTGAGGGTTAAGTTTTATTATATCAGTTCTTCTTTGAAAAAAAGATACATTGTTTCTTGTATTCTTCCCAATTTACCCAGCTATAGGATGTGATTGCATTTTATTCATGTTACTTTAAATTATGTGTCGTACCATTCTACTCTATTCGATGTACTTTTAGATAAACATTATCTATTTCCTTTTCAATTTAGGATAGATACAGATCGATTTCAATAAATGAAAAATTTGAAAAATACAAATTTGTTAAAAGGACAGTCTCTTATTTTTTAATTTTGTGCAACCTCATTCAACTCTGTTTTTGCGTCCATTGTATATCCTCTTTCCCCTGACTCAATTCTGTAGCGTAATTTCATCGCATTAATAGAAAGAGTCCATGCACATGTTCGCTGGCACGAAACCAAACAATGCTAACATGCATGAAAAATGGACCAGGCAGCCCATGTGAAGGACTCTGTTAACTCTTTTAAAGAGAATAAAATATTTATATTAATGTTAAAATTATCTTAAAATGCATCACAATAATCAAATCTCTGACTTTCTCTGACTGTAAATTCTCCGCCTAAGAAGGAAAAAAGGGAAAGAAAAAAACTTTGAATGGAAAGTAACGATCATAATGGATGATCATAAAATGGTATTCTCATGTAATTTTACAAACAAATCTGGTCGAAAAGAGACGTAGGAAGGCTGGTAATCGATTTCTCCTCTCCTCCATTCTCAAACATCATCATAATCTCATCCATACTAATCTCGAGTAGCTTGCTTTGGTCAATGTCAAAAGTGGTGCAGTTATCTATACTTGGACTCAAGTGATTACTAGAATTCTCAGATGGAGGAGGAGGAGTACGATTATTGAGGCAGGCAGAAGATCCATACATGATTTGAGCGGCACGGTCATATGCAAGAGCGGCCTCATGGGCTGTGTCGTAAGTGCCGAGCCAGAGGCGCTTACCACTTTCGGGGCTCTCTGATTTCCGCCACCCATTTACCCCATGTACGCTGCCTCACGCCTCTGTAATTGTAGCGCCCATTTTCAGGACCCCCCTTTCCCTTCATACACCCTTTTGTCAAGCCCTTCTGAACTGCTCTTCTTCGTTTCATTTGCTCGCATGAATTCACCCGCTGCCATCGCTCTAATAAATCAGAAACTTTCCTTTCTCTTTGCCCTCTCGCAGTTTTTGCCATATTTGATGAATGCTTGAAATTACCTCTTGAAAATCACTGCGAAGCATTCCTTTTAAATGAAATTACTTGGTTGTTAAGCTAACTGCCTCTGCCTCGAACCATCCCGCGCTTTGGAATTGTCGGTACACGGGTACTAAACAGATGTAAAACCAAATAGCAAATAGAAGATGAAGTTGACTGTTTCTTGTGTTGCGGGTCAGAGATGACTTTGTCACTAAGTTTGTGTGCAATTGCATGAAAATCTCTACGTGTAGCGCAGATGGCTTCTCAATAGAGCAACGTGTTCTCGTTACCTGCGATATGCAGAGTTCTGTTTGTCGACATCAACGCTTTTTTATTTTGTACCACCGCCGACATTGTGTATGTACAGAACGAAAGTCGGCACCGGCTGATCCATATCGCTAGAAACGAGAAGCTTCTGCTTTTGTCGCCTGTGTAAACTCTAAACTTTAAAGCTGTTTTAACCTGTCGACTTCAACGTTAACAGAATTATTACTGCTGCTGTAGCAGACGCTAGATTCTTCGCGTTTCATTTCCCACAGAAATTTCCTCTGTTTAACACGTCAAACCATAGTCTCGTATTTGTTGCAAAATATCAGCACTTGTTGTTCATACGTACAATTGTTGCAAAAGTCAAAAAAACAACAAATTTCGGTTTTGAAAAACTGCATTCGATTGTTTCTGATGTCACTTCCCAAGCATCATATCTATCATCATTCTCATTTATCAGGTGATTTGAGTGACATACACACCGACACGTAATACAAGGAGAGGAGGCAAGTAAAGTTTTTTTTCACTTATCTTTTTTCAATATATATTTTATTATTTTATAATTAATAATAATAATATTTATTCATTAAAAAAATTCATTATTATTTAATAATATATTTTAATTACAAAAATTTGAGTCATCACTGAACTACTATAAATTTTGATATTGAAAAAACAAAAGCAATTTTCATAAATTATTTTATTTGCAATGATATTTTGTCAATAATAATCTAGAAGAATGGTGATAAATTTTAATTTATAGGGTATTGACTAATTAACAAATATATAATTATTTTAACTAAAAAATTGAAAATGACTAATAACTTAAAAATGAATGAGTTTCACCCTCTCCCAAAGCTATGTAGCAATAAATGCTATTTTTGTAAGAGACAAAGGCAAAAAAGTGAAAACAATCTTCAATGATTAAAATTAAATAAATCTATAAAATTATCAATGAATCAAAATGCATAGCAAAGATTAATGTTCTTTGCATTAAAAATTATCAATTAATAAAAAAACTTAAATTGTAAAAAAATTATGTGAATTCTACTCCTCTTTTTTTGAATGCCTAAATTGAATGAACTAATGAAACTTAATAATTAATCATAGTAGTATTCTCTTTACATATAACACATATTGTAGAGTTACCAAGGCAACGAGGGAATGAGGGGTATTTTGTACAATTAAGATGCTAACACTAGAAATAACATGGGAGTTTGAGTTTTTTATTCAAAATATATTGAGGGGTACTGAAATGAAATTAAGAATGAAAAATAAATAAATAATAATAAATAAAAAATAGAAAAAAATTTATAAAACGAGGGAGAAGGAGATAAAAAGAATTATATGGAAAAAGTGAGGAAAATATTTTTTTTATTAAATTAGATATTATAAATGGAATATTATGATTTTAAAAATTATGAAGAGTATTATTTGCAAATAAAAGATTAAGAAATTTTAAAAAGATGTTATAAGGAAAGAGGAGGAGAAAGAAATCATTATATGAATAAAGTGATGAAAATAACTTTACTTTTAAATTAGGCATTAGAAATGGACAAGTAATGATTTCATAAATTATAAAGAGTTCCATTTGCAAACAAAGATTTAAGAATTTTTAAAAAATAAATTATAAGGAGAGGGAGAAGGAGATAGAAATAGTTATATGATTAGAGTAAGAAAAATAAATTTCTTTGTTAAATTGGGCTTTAAAAATGAAAAAGTATGATTTTAAAAATTATGAAGAGAACCATTTGCAAAAATATTAAGGATAAGAGAATTTAACTATTCACTTCAAAATTACAAAAGAGAATATTATGTCTAAGAGGATTAGATAAATCCCTTTTCTAGCATATTAGGAACATAAATTTGACATGAACCCATTTTAAAGATAAATCCTTAATTAGCTTGTTTGTTATCAATAAAATAATACTTTTCTTATTCAATGAATAAGGCTTGAATTTAGGCTTGCTTAAAATTTTGAAATGTATGGAAAATGATCCTTTCCTTTCATGGGTGTTTTGGAAATAATGGTATATGATAAGTGGTGCAAAATTAATATAATTCTTTTAATGAAATAACTTACACAATGAAAAATATGATATGAAATATGCTAAAAATATTTGATACTAGTTGAGAATAACTAGCCACTTCAATGGGGAAAATGACCAAATATCTCCAATGAGAGCACAATTCACATTTTGATGATGAAATAAGACTCATTACCTCCTATATATACCTTATTTATGCCTAGGATATCACCCATGCTAACATAGATAGCCCTATATAAGCCTAAGGAAACCCTTATTAACTAAATAGCAATATAATAATAATAATAATATGAATTAAGTAAGAGTTGAGATAAACACAAGCTGACTATTCATAACCCTATGTACACTAATATCAAGGGTGTAGCATGCCTCCCCTCCTTCAGAGAAGCAATGTCCTCAATGTTAATCAATAGTGGATGTTTCTAAATAAACTCCTTGTCCCCCCGTGTGGCATCTTCAACTAGTAAATTCTTCCATTGGATGAGATACTTAGTGATTGTTCTAGTCCTTAGCAACCTTGTTCATGTTTGATGAATGAAATATGGTTCCAATATTATTCTTCCTTCTTCATCAAGCTCTGGTAATATTGTCTGAGAAAGGATATTATACCCAATTACCTTCTTCAAACAAGAAACATGAAAAAGTGGATTAATATTTGTTGTTGGTGGCAATTCCAGCTTGTAGGTGACACTACCTATCTTTTGCATGGTTTGATATGGGCCATAATATTTAAAGGAAAACTTTTTATTCTTTTTCTATTGCATCAATGACATTTTCTTGTAAGGTTGCAATCTCAAGAAGACCCAATCCCTCACTTCAAAAATTCTTTCACTACAATATTGGTTTGCTTGCTACTTCATTTAATTTCGTGTCATGACTAGATTCTCCTTAAGTCTTGAGAGTAGCTAGTGTTGATGAAGCAAGTGGTCCTCTACTACATGAACTCTTGGTAAAACCTTCAATGATGATGTGACGAAAGGAGTTTGATATCCATATAGTTCCATAAATAGAGACATTTTTATTAACTATGAAAGGAAGTGTCATACTGCCATTCTACTAGTGGTAGCCAATCTACCCATTGAGATTGTTTATCTAAAGTGAAATAATGTAGATATCCTTCCAAACACTTATTAACAACCTCAATTTCCCCATAAGATTGAGGACCTAGCATGAAGAACTAAGAGCCATTTGAGTACCCAACCATGAGAATAAACCTATTTAAAAGTTATTAGTAAAGATAGGATCATGATCACTAACAATAACCTTAGGTGTACCATGTAGCTTTTGTATATTCTCCAAAAAAGTTTTTTCCACTATACTCGATGTAAAAGGATGTGATAATTGCAATGAAATGTACATATTTGGTGAGGTGATCTAATTATGCAATGATGACATTATTACCTTTATATTTTGGAAACCTTGTGATGAATTCTATGGATACCTCTTCCTTATGTTGGGTAGAAATAACTAAGGGCTTCAAGAGACCTAGTTTCTTGATTGTCTCCCATTTATTTCTTTGACAAACCAAACATTCAACCACAAAAAAAATCTTGCTTGACTCCATGATATGTCTTCAAAAATATTGAATGACCACTAATTGGAGACTCATGAATTTCAATGAGAATCTTGTGTTTAAGAGTGAAATTATTGTAGAGGTATAATTTCTCTTTATACTATAGTGTATCTCCCTTCCAAAAAAACTTATCTAGACTACTGAGATCACTTTGTCAATTGTTGAATGAGATTATTTATAGAAACATCATTCTACTACTCTATTGTGGCTTCTAAACCATGCAATATTCTTCTAATATTGAAATGACACACAATAAAGCTTCATATTTCTCATCCTTTCGAGAAAGTGTAGTTTCCAAAAAGAATTCCTTCCCTTTCTTATATATCATCTCAAAGTCATATCCCAACATCTTAGTGATGCATTTGTGTTGATCTTCAAAAGATAATCTTTGTTTTAAAAAATATTTTAGGCTATCATTATTTTTCTTCACCTTGAAATGTCTACCCATTAGATAAGGCCTCAATTGTTTTACTTCATCAAGAATAACTAGCATTTCCTTCTCATAAAGAGGTTTGATTTTATTCTTACCCTTTAATTGACAACTCTCAAAAGTGATTGGCCAACTCTCCTACATCAAAACTTCTCCTATACCATTTCTTAAACTAACACATTCCACAATAAAATACTTAGTGAAGTATAGAGTGGAAATCATTAGAGTTGTACACATATCCTCCTCCAATCTCTCAAATGTTGCATTAGAGGACTCATTCTAATGAAAATAATCCTTCTTCAATAAAGTTGTGAGGGGTGTTTTTATATAGCCATAACTCTTCAAAAATCTTCTATAGTATCTAGTCAATCGCAAGAAACCCCTCAAATTCTTAATGGTTTTTGGAATATTCCATTTCATGATAGCCTTAATTTTTTTAGGATCCACCTTGACTCCTTCATGTGAATCATTAAAATTTTTTACAAGTTATTTTTATTATTATTAAATTTAACTATGAAAATAATTAAAATTATTATGTAAATAGAAGAGTAAATAGTTATGTATTCTACTAGATATAAATATAACTAGCAATCACACCTTAGTGTGCAATGGGTATGCCGAAGAGGTTTGGAAGGTCAATTAGGATAAAGTTTGGTCTATTTTTTAATAAATTGTGCAATACATGAGGTCACTTTGTAGGACTCTTCCAATAAGGAATAAATCGGTTTACAATGGCCTCTAAAAGACTCAACAAAATGTGAAAATCATGCAATGTATGGGTTAACATGCGACCACAGAGGTATGCCACACAAATATAGGTCAATAACACCACAAAGAGATGGAACGTGCCAGAATAGAGGACATACACGCCTATGACAGAAGTTTGCAAACCACTTAATTGTACCACCTCCAATCAAGCCTCTAGATCAATCCAAACAACTCCCAAATAGAAGCCACTACAAATCAATTCACCATGAAGAAACCCGTAAATCACAGAGATAGATAACAAGCACAAAGTCTGCATAAATCCAATGTCTTTGCTAGATTTCCTCGATAGAAACTCTCTTGAAGGTTGAGCAAGAGGAGGAGCTCTGATACCATGTAGGAGATGGAAACTCCTTCCCAAGATCCTCAACCTGCAAAAAAAAACACCCTCACACATACACGAGAGAAGCACAAAGACTATTCTACCAAATATCCAAGATGATATTCTGAAAAATGAGATGATAAAATACATAGTGTATAGGCCTTTTAAAAGTGTGAGAAATGAGACGGGTGAAAAACTACTCGATACAAGAAAAACTACCTTAGTAGTTATCCCTAAGTTAAAACTTAACTCTAACATGGTTAACACACTTAGATGTGATAAACCTCAAATGTTCATTTTGTGGGCACTTTAAAATAGTTGAAATTTATTTATTTTACACTAATGCACAGTGAACTTGGTTATCATTTTTTCAAACCTTTTAAAGTAGAGTCTTTTATATCTAGCACAATATCTTTTAGACAATAAGTGTAAATTTCTAATTAAGTTCACTTAATTATGACATATTTTAAATTACATATTTATTTTTAATTGTTCTAAAGATAGAAGTGTTACTATATTTTTTCATATTTCCATTGAATCTAATTTAATTTTCTATTTACATGATGTGACTAGTGGTGTCTAATATTTTCATGTATATTTAAATTTAGACCAACAAAGTGATCTTGAAAGAAACACATTTCTACACTATTCTAATTAACTATAAGAATGTCTCTTACACTATGACTACAATGCCACCCTTCTCATCTCCCTATGTATTATTCCCTCGTTGAGGCCAATGGCATGGTCCCTCTCACTTTAATTATTATCACTTGGAAAAAGTCTCCCTACCTCTTGCTATAGCTATAGCTATATGGTTGGTTATAGTTAGTTGGTTCTCACCTAGTGACCACTCACAAAAAAACTTCCCAATTACATTGCATAGAAATGTTTCTCAAACTAAGAAGTAGCCCAGTGTCCTAGATTTACAGTCTCGGTCTGATAAAATTAAGATAGTGGTATTGTTTGTTGGGAATTCTTGTAACCAAAGATGGGGCAACCTGAAAAAAACCCTCCTAATACAAGCTACTTAGAATTTTGTTTTGTTCATTTTTATTATTATGTAATTGACTATTCTCTATTGAGGATTGTGTTTTACTATCGGTAGTTCTTTGAAAAAGATACACTGGTTCTTATATTCTTCCAAATTTACCCAGCTATTTAAGGGTTATGTTTTATCATATCAGTTCCTCTTGGAAAAAAGATACATTTGTTTCTTATATTCTTCCCCATTTACTCAGCTATAGGATGTGATTGCATTTTATTCATGTTACATTAAATTATGTGTTTTTCCATTCTATTCTATTCGATGTAATTTTAGATAAACATTATCTATTTGCTATATAGATACAGAGCCATTTCAATAGAAGGAAAATGTAAAACATCCAAATTTGTTGAAAAAACATTCTCTAATTTTTTGATTATATGCAACCTCATTCAACTCTGTTTTGTGTCCATTGTATATCCTCTTTCTCCTGACTCAATTCTGTAGCCTAAATTCATCGCATTAATAGAAAGAGTGCATGCAGATGCTCGCTGGCAAGAAACCAAACAATTCTAACATGTGTGAAAAATGAACCAGGCAGCCCATGTAAAAAGGCTCTGCTAACTCTTTTAAAGAGAACAAAATCTTTATATTAATGTTAAAAGTTATCTTAAAATACATCACAATAATCAAATGTCTGACTGTAAATTCTCCGCCTAAGAAAAAAGGAAAAAACACTTTGAATGGAAAGTAACGATCATGATGGATGATCATAAAAATGGTATTCCCATGTAATTTTACAAACAAATCCGGTCGAAAAGAGACGCAGGAAGGCTGGTAGTCGGTTTGTCTTCTCCTTCATCATCAAACATCATCATAATCTCATCCATATTAATCTCGAGTAGCTCGCTTTGGTCAATGTCAAAAGTGGTGCAGTAATCTATACTTGGACTCAAGTGATTACTAGAATTATCTTAAAATACATCACAATAATCAAATCTCTGACTTTCTCTGACTGTAAATTCTCCGCCTAAGAAGTTAAAAAGGAAAAAAAAAACCTTTGAATGGAAAGTAACGATCATAATGGATGATCATAAAATGGTATTCTCATGTAATTTTACAAACAAATCTGATCGAAAAGAGACGTAGGAAGGCTGGTAATCGATTTCTCCTCTCCTCCATCATCAAACATCATCATAATCTCATCCATATTAATCTCGAATAGCTCGCTTTGGTCAATGTCAAAAGTGCTGGAGTTATCTATACTTGGACTCAAGTGATTACTAGAATTCTCAGATGGAGGAGTAGGAGCAGGATTATTGAGGCAGGCAGAAGATCCATACATGATTTGAGCGGCACGGTCATATGCAAGAGCGGCCTCATAGGCTGTGTTGAAAGTGCCGAGCCAGAGGCGCTTACCACTTTCGGGCTCTCTGATTTCCGCCACCCATTTACCCCACATACGCTGCCTCACGCCTCTGTAATCGTACTGCCCATTTTCAGGACCGCCCTTTCCCTTCATACACCCTTTTGTCGATCCCTTGTGAACTGCTCTTCTTCGTTTCATTTGCTCGCATGAATTCACCTGGTTCCATCGCTCTAATACTTCGGAAACTTTCTTTTCTCTTTGCCCTCTCGCAGTTTTTGCCATCTTTGATGAATGCCTGAAATTATCTCTTGAAAATCACTGCGAAGCCTTCTTTTAAATGAAATTACTTGGTTGTTAAGCTAACTGCCTCTGCCTCGAACCATCCCTCACTTTGGAATTGTCGGTACACACGGACAATACAGAGGTAAAAACAAATAGCAAATAGAAGATGAAGTTGACTGTTTCTTGTGGTGCGGGTCAGAGATGACTTTCTCACCAAGTTTGTGTGCATGAAAATCTGTACGCGTAAGCAGATAGCGTCTCAGACTCTCAGCGCAGCAACGTGTTCTCGTTAACTCCGCTATGCAGAGTTCTGTTTCGTCCACATCAACGCTTTTTTATTTTGTACAACCGCCGACTATGTCTGTGTACATAATGAAAGTCGGCACCGACTGATCCATTTCGCGAGAAAGGAGAAACTTCCGCGTTTGTCGCCTGTATAAAATCAAAACTTTAAAGCTGTTTTAATCAATCGATTTAAACGTTAACATAATTACTACTGCTGCTGTAGCAGACGCTAGATTCTTCGCGTTTCATTTCTCACAGAAATTCCCTCTGTTTAACACGTCAAAATATCAGCGCTTCTTGTTCATACTTACAATTGTTGCAAAAGTCAAAAAACAACAAATTTCGGTTTTGAAAAATGTTTGCTTTCAAACTACATTTGATTGTTTCTTCTGATGTCATTCAGGTGTTCCCAACCATCATTACAATTTACTATCCTCATTCTTATTTTCTTTATCAGGTGATTGAGTGTCATACACAGTGCACACGTAATACAATGAGAGGAGGCAAGAAAAGTCAGTCTTTTTTCACTTTAATTATACAAATAATAATAATAATATTATTTATTCTTTAAAAAATTTCATTGTTATTAAATAATATATTTAATTATACAAAATTTAATCATCACTGAAGTACTGTATATTTTGATATTGATAAAAAATAAATTTCAAAAATTATTCTATTTGGAATAATATTTAAGCAATAATAATTTAGAAGAATGGTAATAAATATTCATTTATAGGGAATTGACTAATTAACAAATATATAATTATTTTAACTAAAAATTTGAATAATAACTTGAAAATGAATGAATTTCATCCTCTTCCAAGGTAGCAATAAGGGATAAAGGCAAAAAAAAAAAGTGTGAAAACAATCTTCGTGATTAAAATTGAACAAGTCTATAATTATTAAGGGAGAGGGGCCCATAGTGGAGCACCCTAACTTCGTGTTTCTCAAAATCTTGCATGGAATTTTAAATCAGTCCCAATTTTGTAACTCACCTACTTAAAAAATTTAATTCTAGGGTCACATCATCAAATATGATGCCACATTAGCATGTTTTTTGTTAAGGTATTAAAAAAGACTCAAAAAAAAGTGAGACTGATAGTGGTGCACTAAGTCGTGTTTTATTGGTGCGTTGATGTGGCATCACATGATTTGTCAATTTGTGTACTTTATGGATAAAAAATGTTTTGCAATTGGATATTAAGATGATCCATTATGAGGCCCACTAAGAACTACTTCTATCCCCACTATTGGAGCCCGCTCCACTATGGGCCCCTCTCCCTTAATGGATCAAAATGCATAGCAAAGATTAATGTTCTTTGCATTAAAAATTATCAATTAATAAAAAAACTTAAATTGTAAAAAAATTATGTGAATTCTACTCCTTTTTTTTGAATGCCTAAATTGAATGAACTAATGAAACTTAATAATTAATCATAGTAGTATTCTCTTTACATATAACACATATTGTAGAGTTACCAAGGCAACGAGGGAATGAGGGGTATTTTGTACAATTAAGATGCTAACACTAGAAATAACATGGGAGTTTGAGATTTTTTATTTAAAATATATTGAGGGGTACTGAAATGAAATTAAGAATGAAAAATAAATAAATAATAATAAATAAAAAATAGAAAAAAATTTATAAAACGAGGGAGAAGGAGATAAAAAGAATTATATGGAAAAAGTGAGGAAATTTTTTTTTTTATTAAATTAGATATTATAAATGGAATATTATGATTTTAAAAATTATGAAGAGTATTATTTGCAAATAAAAGATTAAGAAATTTTTAAAAAGGTGTTATAAGGAAAGAGGAGGAGAAAGAAATCATTATATGAATAAAGTAATGAAAATAACTTTATTTTTAAATTAGGCATTAGAAATGGACAAGTATGATTTCAAAAATTATAAAGAGTACTATTTGCAAACCTAGACAAACCATTATGCGGAGGCTGTTGGCACAGCCTATCATGGCCTTGTTTTGGCTAAAACTTAGGGGGTTTCTAAACTTTGGTTGGAGGGGGATTCTCTTAATGTTATAAATTGCCTCTTGAAAAAATGTCCTCCATCTTGGTCTATTGCTAATTTTATAAATGATTCTTTAATTATCTTAAATTTTTTTGAGGAATTTAAAGTCTCATGTTTTTTGTGAAGCTAATAGGTTGGATGATGGTGTAGCCAACATGGGGGTGGTGGAGAGAGTTGATTGAGGTTCGTTTGAATCTCTTCCTCTTAATCTTAAATGTTTATCTAATGATGACCAAATGTCATGTTTTTAATATTGAGGTTTTTTGGGAAAGTTTCCTCATTATTTTTCATAGTCGGATTGTGCACGAGGAACCTTTGGCTTGTGTGTTTCATTATTATTTCCTTGGTTTCCATAAAATGGAGGACTTGCAGCGTAAGTAGGGTAGTATCTTGAATGAATTTCCCACATGTGTTGTGGGTGTAATTCGTGTTGCTCTGTAGAGAGTTTGGTTTCATTTGCATTTTCTTAACAATCTAGTGTTGTTGGGGTCTGCATCTATTCTTGCTGCCATGGGTGGAGACCGTTGTAGAATTAAACCAAGTTCTTATGAGGAATTTCAGAAGAATCCTGTTGTTTGGGAGCATTTGGAGTTGGGTGGGGTTACGCAGTTTATGTAGAGAATTCAAGGTCTGGACCCTAATGCTACAATTTTTTTTGTGAAAGGTTGGAATGGGAGGTCGCTGTATTATAAGGGTGTTGAGTTTAAAATTGATGAGGAGTTCATTGTGGAGGCTATTAGTTTGGCAATCTCTAGGAGGAAATTTTTTAGAGATAGAGGAATAGCTAAAAAAGGCTTTTGCGAAATTCTTCAAGTATGACGAGAAGAAGAAGCTTTGAAAAATTGGGAGTGGTGGCTACACTTGCAAGTCTTTGAAGTTGTTATGGAGGGACCTCGTGTTGGCCATAATGCACTATTTTACGCTTGAAGGTAGATTCTCTGTTATTTACAACTACCATTTCATACTTTTGAATCATTTTAGGCATAAGGTGTTGGTCTCTTTTCCCTTTTATTTGTTAATTTCCATGGAAAAGAGTATTGAAGATCATAGAAAAAACCCTAGGAAGGTGGTTTTACATGAGAGTCTTATGAATCTCTTCTTTTCTCACATTAAGCTTAAGTTAATTGTGGTTTCTTCAAAAACCCCTAGTAAGAAGGTTGTTAAAAATTCTGGGTATGATATGGGTGACTCAGCCGTTCAATGGGTTTGGAGTTCTAAGGAAGAAGAGTCAGAATTTGAGGAAATGTCTATGGATGAAGGCAGCTCTAAGGAAGGGATTGAGGTCTTGGAAGAGTGGAGCAAGGGCTATGACACGGATTCCATGGCAAAGTTTTTGAGGAAGATTTTGAAAGGTAAATCTAAAGGTGCCAAGAAAGAAAAGGTTTTAGTTAAAAAGAAAATGGAGGTGGTGCCTGGTTCTAGTGATAATCCCTTGCTATGTCCTAGCGAAGGTGATGTGAAGAATGTTGATGTTGAGAATACCTCTGTTGGGGATCCTTTTCCTAAGAAAGTGGAAATTTCCTCTACGACTATGTTAAAGGATTTTGTGGATGTGGATTTGTGCTCGAAGGTTCCTAGTGGTGTTGGTAATGCTTGCTCTGTTGAGTGGTAGAAAGGGCCAAGGTCTATGGAGATGCAGGGGATGGAATAGGGGATGGAGGCGGTAATGCATTCTCAAGGGTTTTCTCTGGTTGATAGGGCGGTTAAATTGGAGCAGCTGGAAGTGTTAGTTGATTTATCTAACTTGCCTGATAAGGAGCATATCAAGGTGGAAGTGGTGGAGGTTGAGGACTCCCCTATGGAAGAGGATGAGGAGCATAATTTGGATAGGAATGGAGCTCCTAGTAACTCTGAGCTAAATGACCAGCCTCCTATTAACTGGGATGATGTGAATATGAACATGCTATGGAAAATGGCTGAGGGTGGGATGAGGAATTTGTTGTCTTGAGTTAAATGGTTATTTTATGAGGTTAAGGAGTTGAATATTTAGGTTAAAAATTGGTGGGAGATTTGTGTTGCTATGATCCATGGTAATCAAAAGGAGTGGGCCATTAAAGGAAAAGTTAAAACCATGAATGTAATGTTGGACAAATTGGTTATTGATGTTGATCGTATGGGGGTTTCTCATGAGTAGAGGATTTCCTCTCTAGAAATGTAGGTTAATAAAAGTTTAGAGGACCTTGTTGCCAATCTTGAGGACAGAACTAGTAAGTTGATGGAGGACTTAAGAATAGTGGTTAATATCAGTAATAATTTTCTTAAGACCATAGCTAGGGGTCTCTCTGCTTTAAACAAAAAATATCTTAATTGGACGGGTAAACCTTTAGACTTGGGTGAGTTAGAGAAAGTGATTGAGGAAATCAATTACCTAAACTAGGAGGATAAAGTTGAGGAGTCTACTCTAGTGTTGGAGAAAGATGTGAATGTTGCACTGTGCCTTAGGACTAGGAGCAAAACTAAAAAGAGAGCAATTATCTCTGTGGATGAAATAAAAGAGGTTGTGGATATGCAGGAGGAGGTCATCAAGGGGAATATGGCCTCGATGAACATTTTGGAAAAAATGTTGTAGCTGACGCGTTCCTTTTGTTGGATCAACTAGGTTGCTGATGTTTTGGCTCTTGTTTTGTTGATGGGTTCCTGATGTTTTATCTTTTGTCAGCTTTTTATTTTTTTGGGTTGCTGGTTTTAATTGCTTAGTCTTTTTGGCAGCTTTTCGTCCTTGTAAAGGGTTTCGGGGCCCCTTCAAAACCTAATTTTCCTTATCAAAAACAAAGATTTAAGAATTTAAAAAAAAAAAATTATAAGGAGAGGGAGAAGGAGATAGAAATAGTTATATGATTAGAGTAAGAAAAATAAATTTCTTTGTTAATTTTAGGCTTTAGAAATGAAAAAGTATGATTTTAAAAATTATGAAGAGAACCATTTGCAAAAATATTGAGGATAAGAGAATTTAACTATTCACTTCAAAATTACAAAAGAGAATATTATGTCTAAGAGGATTAGATAAATCCCTTTTCTGGCATATTAAGAACATAAATTTGACATGAACCCATTTTAAAGATAAATCCTTAATGGGCTTGTTTGTTATCAATAAAATAATACTTTTCTTATTTAATGAATAAGGCTTGAATTTAGGCTTGCTTAAAATTTTGAAATGTATGTATTTAAATGATCCTTTCCTTTCATGGGTGTTTTGGAAATAATGGTATATGGTAAGTGGTGCAAAATTAATATAATTATTTTATTGAAATAACTTACACAATGAATCTCAAAAAGTGGAAAAAAGAGTCTTTTGGCAATATCTTTCAAATCAAATCTGATCTTCAGTTTAGGCTTTCTAAAATCCAAAACAAAATTCAGAAGAAAGGCTACCTGAATGAAATGAAGGAAAAGGAAAACAAGATTCTCACAAAACTTCACGAGACAATTGCTAGAGAAGAGGAATTTTGGAGACAAAGGTCCAGAGCTCTCTGGTTAAAGGCTGGAGATAAAAAGACCAGATACTTTCATCTTTTAGCTTCTAAACACAGAGCAGCTAATAAAATCTTAGCGATTGTGGTTGATGGCAGAACTTATGAGGAGGAAGAGGACATTAGGAGAGAGGCTGCCCTATTCTTTAAGAACCTTTTGTCTGAGAAAGAGGGAATTAACTTGAAGGATCAAAATCAATTACTGGAGGCTATCCCCAGGATTGTTAACTCTAGAGACAATGAAATGCTGATTGCTATACCCACTAGCGAGGAAATTAAAAAAGTTATTTTCTCTTTTGAAGGAAGCAAAGCACCTGGTTCTGATGGCTTCCCTTTACTTTTTTTCCATTGGTTCTGGGACATTGTTGGGGAGAATGTTGAGAAGGCGGTGAAAGAGTTCTTCCGTTCTAGAAACCTTTTGAAGGAGTTAAATGCCACTTTCTTGGTTCTTATCCCCAAAAAACTTGGAGTGCAGGATTTTGAAGGCTTCAGACCTATCAGCCTCTGTAACTCCTATAAAATTATTTTGAAGGTGCTTACCTCTAGGATACTTCCCATTCTGCCCACTATTATTGCCCCTCAATAGAATGGTTTTGTGCCTGGAAGACAAATTCTTGACTCCATTGTCCATGTTCATAAGAATATTCACTCCCTCTCGGTCTCTAAATTGGAAGGATTTCTTCTAAAGCTTGACATCTCGAAGGCTTATGACAGGGTGGACTAGAACTTTCTAGTTAAGATCTTAAAATCTTTTGGGTTCAATGAAAGGGTTTTGCAGCTGATTGAACAACTCATCACTTCCGCTTCAGTGGTGGTTATGATCAATGGGTCCCCTTCCACCTTTTTCCATAGTTCTAGAGGGTTAAGACATGGAAATCCCATTTCTCCTATCCTCTTCACGTTTATGGCTGAGAGTTTTGGTAGGACTATGAGTAAATTGGTTGCTCAAAGATCTATTATGGGGCTCAAACCGTCTTCGAGCAATTTGATATGCTCTCATCAATAGTTCGTGGATGACACTTTGCTGATGGGTAGATCTACTGTCTTGAAAGCTAAATAGATGAAGAAAATTTTGGACACCTATGGAGGAGCTTCTGGTCAGGTGATAAATAAGAAAAAAAGCTCACTGTATTTCTTTAACACACCTTTGCACAGATAGAGGAAGATAGCTAGAATTCTTGGTTGCAAAATAGAGTCCCTTCCTGCTACTTATCTGGGATTACCTCTATGCTTAAAACCTCTAGATTCTTTTTGGATCTCTCCGGTTGATAAGTTTGGGAAAAAAACTTCTGGCTGGAAAGGAGCTTGCCTAAGCCAAGCCGAAAAACTCCAGCTTCTTAAAGCCTCCCTGCAGAATCTCCCTATCTATGCTCTGAGTCTTTTTAAAATCCCATCCAAATACGCTGAAACCATTGAAAAGATTCAAAAGAGATTCCTTTGGTCAGGAGTCGAAGAAAGAAAAGGAATGCCTCTTATTGGATGGGACTTGGTTTGCAAATCTAAAAAAGATGGAGGCCTTGGGCTAAGAAAAATTCAGACTGTTGAACAAGTCACTCCTAGCTAAACAGATATGGAGACTATTCTTCTCCTCTGGGGAATAGAGTGAAATAATTAAAAGTAAGTATTTGCAGAATAATAATTCCCTCAAAGATCTTATTGAGAATCCTAATCTCCCGAAAGGATCAAGTTGCTGGAACTATATGATTGATGGGATAAAGGTTGTGAAATTGGGATTGAAATGGTAGGTTTGCAATGGTAACTAGATCAGATTTTGGGATGACTGTTGGCTGTGCAATGAACCTCTGTCTTAGGATGGGAATCTTAGTAGATGGGCTGAGTTTTGCAAAGATACTTCTGGCCTCCTTGTTAAAGACTACTGGCGGGATGGTAAGTGGATCAATCTCCCCTTGATAAACCCTATTTTGGTCTCTATTTACTCTTCTTTGAATGTTGTCAGACTGTGTCTGAATTAGGAGGACAGTCTTATCTAGAAGTATGAGCCTTCTGGGTGCTTTTCTGTCTCATCCGCTTTTGCCCAGCTTTCACATGCTCTTAATCCTCCCCCTTTGTGGTCGCATGCTTGGACTAAGCATCTCTTACCTAAGGTTAACATCTTTTTCTGGTCCTTGCTATAAAATAAAGTGCTAACTGTGGATAATCTTAGCAAAAGAGGTGTTCTACTCCCCAATAGATGCTACCTCTATAAAAGCAACGCTGAATCGGTTAACCACCTCTTTATCCACTATCCTTTCTCCTCTATGGTTTGGGACAAACTTCTGAAATGTTGGCATTTTTCTTGTATCCCCTCGGAGTCAGTTGAAGATTTTTTTGTTCAATGGAAAGCCCCTTCTCTCAACCCTTTTATAAAAAACTTTGGGCTTTCTCGTTCCCCCATGTAACTTGAGGAATTTGGAAAGAGAGAAACAATAGGATCTTCAGGAATAAGGAGTCATTAGAGGAAATTATGTTTAAAAGAATTCTTAGGATGATTAAAGAAAACTTCTCTATTGTTCCCTTCAGGGAGGACAAGGTTGAGACTGTGGTATGCTCTCCTTATGACAGCCTGATTGCTAGGGAATGGAGAATCAAATGGGATATTTCCAATGTTCCTAATACAACCAAAAAGTCTAGGGAGGGAGTTTGCTGGAGTTTTTCTATGGATGGCTGGGCCAAAGCCAACTTTGATGGCGCAGCCAAAGGAAATCCGGGGAAGGCTGGGTGTGGTGGGGTCCTAAGGGACTCGGCAGGTAACTTTATGGGAGCCGTTGCCACCCCTTTGGGGGTCCAAACTAATCACGTGGCGGAAGCAGCGGGTGCTTATTACATAATCAACCTTGCAGTGGAAATTAAATGTAAAAATTTATGGCTTGAAGGTGATTCAAAAAATGTAATAGATAGCCTTTGTGGTAGGTCCTAGCTCGCATGGTCGATTAAAAACTGGATTGAAGATGCTAAGGTTTTACTTAGTAAGTTTGACAGAATAAAAATCACTCATGCTTACCGTGAGGCGAATGCTGTAGCGGATTTTTTTGCCAATGAGGGAGTTAAGAGTAATAAAATCCTCACGTGGCACAAAAGGATTGACCTCCATTCCGATGTTCAAGCTTTAATGGTGCTCGATGCGGTGAATGGAAAAGTGGCGGCTTCTTTTAATAATGAGGAAGGTACGAGTCATGACTAACAAAATAAGTAGACATTATGGGACCGTGAGGATCTGACAGAAAAATTATTTACCTTGGCACGCTTTGTGGGTCCTGCGAAGCAAAGAAACTATCTGGAATAGGTTCTCCGGTTGCAACAGTATTCTCACCGAGATCTCAAAAATGGGCGGGGAACGGAAGAGGGTTGAACTTACCAGTTTCGAGTCACACACCAAGAACACTAAAGCGTGGAGCAAAATAAGAAGGGGTGGCTTACTTCCATTCATCGAGAAACTCCATGGCCCTCAGGAGGAGATTACTGATTTCTTTGAGAAAAATTGTAATAATGGGGAGGTTCTCCTCTTTGGGAGGAAAGTTCAGATTGATGAAGCTTTGATAGCGGAGGTGACTGGCATCCTGATTGAAGAGCATAAATTTTTTAGAGATAGGAAATTCTCTAACGAAGTTGTGATGAGGTTCCCTAAGACCGAAACAGAGAAGCAAAAACTTGTCAAGATGACGAACAGTTACTATGAAGCGGACACCATAAAAACTTTATGGAGAAAAGTGCTAAGGGTTATCATGGAGTACATCACTCTCGACGGTCGCTTCACTAGGGTTTATGGATATCACTTTGTGCTACTCAATCACTTTCGGCATAAGGTGCATGTTTCCATCCCTTTCTTCTTGCTCTGTTCCTTGAGAAATAGCTTTTCTGACCACAGTAGGAGCCCTAAAAGATACCCGATTCTTCACACGGGTATTTTAAGGCTCATCTATGAGCACTTTCAAAATATGCCTGCCCTATCAAACCCTATAGCCCCTTTGGAGCATGATGAGGACCATACAGAGCCTAGTATATCTGAGACTAAAGTTTCTTCTGGCCGTGTCAAGCTTTCCTCACTTCCCTTGCCCTCCCCTTCTGCCTTTGGCCGAGCCCCCCAGCCTTCTGGTGCCTGCTCTATTCCTGCCCCTGGCTGTACAAACCCTAATGCTAAAGTGGTGGGCTCTAGTTCTCCGGTTAACAAGTTAGTCTCCTACCCTGATGACTCTCCTGTTGTTTCTGCTAAAGCGGCCGAGGTCAGTCTTGAGGATCCCCATTTCCCTCAGAATATTCAACAGGAGAACTATAGCCCTCCCAGAGGTGTGGAGTCGGTTAATTTTGGGGTCAATTCAGATTGTGACCCCCCTTTTGACTTCGTTGGAACTGCCAAGATATGTTCTATGGACCAATTTAATTATGCCAAATGGTTATTTTATGAAATCAGTGAGTTGAAGACCAAAAATCTGTCTCTTCATAGTAAGTTGGGGGAAATTGAAGCCAAAGTTGCGGGGCTAATTCAGCTCGAAGTGGAGAAGAATACCTTTGTGAAGGATAACATACAAAAGGACAACACTGTTAAAAATGATCTTGATAAAATTAAAGGAACCATGAAAAAAATTGCTGATCAGAACTGCACAATTTCCAGACATAACTCTTTAATCATCAAAGCCATGACCAAAATATTGGAGAAAACCCAGAAAAGAGTGTTGATTGTCGACCTTGATCAGGAGAAAGACCAAGATGAGGAAGCGGGGATCTCTAAGGGAACCAGATCAAGTATGAAAAGAAAAGCCCTAACAACCCCAAATATGACTCAGATTTTCATGGAGGGGGTCCAGGATATGGTGGACCTGGAAGAGGTTGCTGACGAGCTTCTAAAGTCTATGGATTAGCTGTGGCTGGGCCCAGTTTTGTCTGTTTGCCGACCATCTGATGGCTTTTTTGTGGCTTTTTGTGGCTGTCTGTTTTTGCTGGTTTTTATCTCTATGGTAGCCTTTTTGTCTTTTGGACCTCTATTTTGGTCTTTGCTTGTAATGTTACTTTATGGTTTCAGGTCCCTATAAAACCCGTTTATCCCCTTTTATCAAAAACTTACACAATGAAAAATATGATATGAAATATGCTAAAAATATTTGATACTAGTTGAGAATAACTAGCCACTTTGATGGGGAAAATGACCAAATATCTCCAATGAGAGCACAATTCACATTTTGATGATGAAATAAGACTCATTACCTCCTATATATACCTTATTTATGCCTAGGATATCACCCATGCTAACATAGATAGCCCTATATAAGCCTAAGGAAACCCTTATTAACTAAATAGCAATATAATAATAATAATAATATGAATTAATTAAGAGTTGAGATAAACACAAGCTGACTATTCATAACCCTATGTACACTAATATTAAGGGTGTAGCATGCCTCCCCTCCTTCAGAGAAGCAATGTCCTCAATGTTAATCAAGAGTGGATGTTTCTAAATGAACTCCTTGTCCCCTCGTGTGGCATCTTCAACTGGTAAATTCTTCCATTGGATGAGATACTTAGTGATTGTTCTAGTCCTTAGCAACCTTGTTCATGTTTGATGAATGAAATATTGTTCCAATATTATTCTTCCTTCTTCATCAAGCTCTAGTAATATTGTCTAAGTAAGGATATTATACCCAATTACCTTCTTCAAACAAGAAACATGAAAAAGTGGATTAATATTTGATGTTGGTGGCAATTCTAGCTTGTAGGTGACACTACCTATCTTTTGCATGGTTTGATATGGGCCATAATATTTCAAGGAAAACTTTTTATTCTTTTTCTATTGCATCAATGACATTTTCTTGTAAGGTTGCAATCTCAAGAAGACCCAATCCCTCACTTCAAAAATTCTTTCACTACAATGTTGGTTTCCTTGCTACTTCATTCAATTTCATGTCATGACTAGATTCTCCTTAAGTCTTGAGAGTAGCTGGTGTTGATGAAGCAAGTGGTCCTCTACTACATGAACTCTTGGTAAAACCTTCAATGATGATGTGACAGAAGGAGTTTGATATCCATATAGTTCCATAAATAGAGACATTTTTATTAACTCTGAAAGGAAGTGTCATACCGCCATTCTACTAGTGGTAGCCAATCTACCCATTGAGATTGTTTATCTAAAGTGAAATAATGTAGATATCCTTCCAAACACTTATTAACAACCTCAATTTCCCCATAAGATTGAGGACCTAGCATGAAGAACTAAGAGCCATTTGAGTACCCAAACATGAGAATAAACCTATTTAAAAGTTATTAGTAAAGATAGGATTGTGGTCACTAACAATAACCTTAGTGTACCATGTAGCTTTTGTATATTCTCCAGAAAAAATTTTCCACTATACTCGATGTAAAAGGATGTGATAATTGCAATGAAATGTACATATTTGGTGAGGTGATCTAATTATGCAATGATGACATTATTACCTTTAGATTTTGAAAACCTTGTGATGAATTCTATGGATACCTCTTCCTTATGTTAGGTAGAAATAACTAAGGGCATCAAGAGACCTAGTTTCTTGATTGTCTCCCATTTATTTCTTTGACAAACCAAACATTCAACCACAAAAAAAATCTTGCTTGACTCCATGATATGTCTTCAAAAATATTGAATGACCACTAATTGGAGACTCATGAATTTCAATGAGAATCTTGTGTTGAAGAGTGAAATTATTGTAGAGGTATAATTTCTCTTTATAATATAGTGTATCTCCCTTCCAAAAAAACTTATCTAAACTATTGAGATCACTTTGTCAATTGTTGAAAGAGATTATTTATAGAAACATCATTCTACTACTCTATTGTGGCTTCTAAACCATGCAATCTTCTTCTAATATTGAAATGACACACAATAAAGCTTCATATTTCTCATCCTTTCGAGAAAGTGCATTTTCCAAAAAGAATTCCTTCCCTTTCTTATATATCATCTCAAAGTCATATCCCAACATCTTAGTGATGCATTTGTGTTGCTCTTCAAAAGATAATCTTTGTTTTAAAAAATATTTTAGGCTATCATTATTTTTCTTAACCTTGAAGTGTCTACCCATTAGATAAGGCCTCAATTGTTTTACTTCATCAAGAATAACTAGCATTTCCTTCTCATAAAGAGGTTTGATTTTATTCTTACCCTTTAATTGACAACTCTCAAAAGTGATTGGCCAACTCTCCTACATCAGAACTTCTCCTATACCATTTCTTAAACCATCCACAAAAAAATATTTAGTGAAGTATAGAGTGGAAATCATTAGAGTTGTACACATATCCTCCTCCAATCTCTCAAATGTTGTATTAGAGGACTCATTCTAATGAAAATAATCCTTCTTCAATAAAGTTGTGAGGGGTGTTTTTATATAGCCATAACTCTTCAAAAATCTTCTATAGTATCCAGTCAATCGCAAGAAACCCCTCAAATTCTTAATGGTTTTTGGAATATTCCATTTCATGATAGCCTTAATTTTTTTAGGATCCACCTTGACTCCTTCATGTGAATCATTAAAATTTTTTAGAAGTTATTTTTATTATTATAAAATTTAACTATGAAAATAATTAAAATTATTATGTAAATAGAAGAGTAAATAGTTATGTATTCTACTAGATATAAATATAACTAGCAATCACACCTTGGTGTGCAATGGGTATGCTGAAGAGGTTTGGAAGGTCAATTAGGATAAAGTTTGGTCTATTTTTTTACACATGAGGTGACTTTGTAGGACTCTTCTAGTAAGAAATAAATTTATTTTAATTTTATTTTTCGAAAGGGTCAAAATTGTATAGATGTAATGCACGCCTAGAGGCATGTGGAAAAAAAAAAATGTGCTCTTATCTCTACATGTATTTTTATAAGAAGTAGTCCTGATAAGAGAATTTCACTTGGTTTATTAGAATGCTTTTGGATTTAAGTGTATAGTTATTTTTAGTATTAAATAATTAAGTAGTTAAATTTCATAATAGCATTTATAAAATTAAAATTATTTTTAGTAAAATAATTGACTAATTACATTATTCATTACAGTTACCTTATAAGTTTTAAACATGGTCCAAGCACATGGCATTCTATAAGGAAATTCACATGCCTTGTCTCTCTATCACATTTTGCATACATGTGTTAAAAGGGAGCTCAATAATCTAGCATACATGTGTTAAAAGGGAGCTCAATAATCTAGTAGCTCTAAAACCCCAATATTTTTAGATCTACTTTTTCCTTAATGGTGAATAGATTGAAGTGACAGCTATGGAGGGATTGGTTTTGGTTCCTCTTATTTTAAAAAGAATTATGGTTCGTTAGGATTATGTAATAATTTTCCTACAAACTCTGACCATTTTTTCTAAGCGAAATGTTGATTGCATGACATTTAATCTATGCAAAATCTTGAGGTATTTCACTTGCCATGGTTTCAAGGTGTTTTATTTTTTTGAATCTGTACATAGCCAAATCATTTTTTGTTGTGTTTTATTTCATTCTAAAACAATTGTATTGTTATCTACCAAATGAAGATGGTTTTTCATCTTGGCTAAGGCATAAATGCTAATAAAGGTAGGATCTATAGAGTCTCTTACATGCTTATGACATACATACAATGTAAAGTTTACCCATTTTGTTTCTCTTGTGCTTTAGGACTTTATGCCCAGAAAAGTATAATTCCATATATCCTTCATAATAATTGGGGAAAAATAAAATAATGAAGGTGCAAGCTTAGCCCTTACACTTCCCCATTGTTTCTACTGTCTATGTGTATTTATTCATTTGAAAATGCAGACATATGTAGGTTTATCAGTAATTAAACTACATTTTTTTCTCAAAAACTTGTTCAAATGCATCATGTACCTATGATGAATGTGCATGTTTTTCTCAAAAACTTGTTGGTAATCTAGATACATGATATCAAACTATTTTCAAGACACTCATCATTTAGATATATAATTTATTAGGCCTTTTATAAAACCATTTTCACATCCTATTTTGGAACTCTTTGGACAATTGCTATGAATATCTTGCTCTAAAATTGTTTCAAGGTGTTTGTCATATGTAATCCGTAAGGATCTCAATTTTTTCTTAGTATACTTTTCCTATGAACCATGTGCATTGTGTTGCTCTGGAATTATTTTTGGCTAGCACTCTTATGTAATTTTTTTATCATTCAATTATACCAAACCACTATCTCTAGATTCCATATGGTGACTAATTCATGTTTTATTTCAAGTAACCCAATAGCCCTAGAAAGGGTCACTGTTTGATTCAATTTTTTCAGTTTAAGAGGTTGCTTAAAACTGTTCAAAGAGCTTCTTGTATGATTTCCATACATGTATTGACCAATTTTTTTCAGAATTGGATATAGTATTGAGCTAATTATTTTCTTGGTTGCTACAAAAAAATGCTATTCTACTTGATTTTTAGCACTATCTAGATATGTTGGGAACTACTATTATCAACCCCTCATTCTTTGTTCCTCAAATGTAAGTAGAAAATACTACACACTCATATAGTTTTAGAAACTTTGAGAATAGTCCATTATGAAGCTTTGTATGTATTGTATTTTTTATTAATTAAATATATATTACTATCAATATGGATTGTGTTCTATTTTTTATTAATATTACTGTCAATATGAATTGTGGAAATCTCACATCATTAAATATATATTTTTTTAATTTATTTATTTGATATATAAAAATAAAGAAAATGAAAAGGATTTGAATTAAAATAAAATAAAATTTTTTTTAATTAAATATTTTTACAATTTTATGTGAAATGGTATAATAAGTAGTAAATATATATATAATCACTAAAGTTAATAATTATTATTATATATTATATTCTATATTATCTTTATGTATATCATACTGTGTTATTCATATATTATTTGTTATATCTATATTTATATTATATATTATATTATGCATTATGGAATAATATAGTATATTTTATTTATTATATTTATATTTATATTATACATTATATTATATAAATTATAAATAAAAATATATAATATATATTTACTATATATATTGTATATAGTATAAAACATAATATAATATTATAAAATATAATAACTATTATATATTTATATTTTATTCAACTTATTAATTGATACTAAATATTTTGTAAATTTTATTAAATATGTATATTTATATCATATAATATTATGTATAATACAAATATAAATATAATAAATAATATTTAAATATTTAATATTTATTAATATAAGTTATATTATTGAAATAATGTATAATATAATATATCATATAAATATAAATATAACAAATAATATAATATAATATAATGAAAATAAATATATTTAAATTTTTTTAATTGAAGATCAAATTTTAAAACTCATTCTTTGAAACCAAATAAATAGAATTATTTATTTTTTTATATAAATTTAAAAATTATTATTATATATTAAAAAATTTATGAAAATATATAATATAAAAAGTAAACAAAATATGAATGAAAATAAATATAATGTAAAATTTGGTATAGACAAAGCCATTAATAGCATGTCATAATCGCACTCTGAAGAGTGCAGAGTGTAGCGGAATTGCCGATAAAAGGGTAGTCTTTTGCTGGAAAAATATTACGAAATCACCCTTTTTTTAAATGGCAATAAAATTTCGTGTTGTTTGTCATTGCACAGGTGAAAAGACACCAAAAACAACGGAAAAATGAACTTCAAATAAGGATACCCTTTCACATAATAAGTAATACAGAGCAATATTTTGAAAGAAATATATATATATAATTTTTTTTAATTATTTATTTAATATGTTATTGAATAGTTATTTTATTTTGCAATAATAATACAATAAATAATGAAAAACACTTTCAAGTTGGAAAAAATAAAATTAAAAGATATTATTCATATATATATATATATATATATATATATAGATAACCATCCATGTTGAGAGGAAGGAATGGGATTCTAATGATTAAAAATGAGATATATAAAAAAACAAAAATTAAAACATAACTAACATATATTTTTTGTAAAATAGCATGCAGAAAAAAATATGTAAAAGCTACCAAGAATTATATTCTTGTATTCTTGTCATATTGATAACCCTTTTCTAATATGTATTTTCTTTAATCTTAAACTATTTTATTAATACATATTTTATTTTAATATTTAATGTAATGCATTGTTATAATTTAAACAAATATGCACTTAACACATTTAATCAATAAATGTAAAATAATAATAATAATAATAATTATTATTATTAGTATTTATTTATTTATTTTAAATTTCATGCACACATTGAAATATCAAAGAAAAAATAATTTTGAGCAATTAAATTGGAATAATTTGCATGACACAAAATAAACTCTAATTTAGATATCTTAAATACATTTATCTAAAAGTTAAATTGTATTCACACATTTAGAAATAATTTTTTTTAAATTTAATTTTTATTTATACATTCATTTTAAATTTCAAGCACACATTAAAATATCAAAGAAAAATTAATTTTGAGCAACTAAGTTAGAAAAATTTGCAAGAATACAAGTTCTAGCATAGATGTCTTTTTTACATTTATACACACATTACAAATATCAAAAAAAAAATTATGAGTAACTAATTTGAAATAGGACACAAAAGAATAAATTGATATCTTAAATAGATAAGAAATTGTCTCTAGTATAAATATCTTAAATACATCTATCTAAAAGTTAATTTCCTTAATTAAGTTGGAATAATTTGCACACAAAAAAATAAACTCCAACACATATATTTTAAATAAATCTATGTAAAAAAATAAATTTGAACAATTAAGATGAAATAATTTGTAGGGCACAAAAGAATAAACTCTAGCTTAGATTTTTCAAATACATCTATCTAAAAAAAGTGTGCACACATTAAAAATGTCAAAGAAAAATTAATTTTGAGTAATTAAATTAGAATAATTAGCATCGTACAAAAGAATAATTTTGAATAGCTAAGTTAAAATATCT
This sequence comes from Sequoia sempervirens, assembly GCA_007258455.2. Taxonomy (NCBI): domain Eukaryota; kingdom Viridiplantae; phylum Streptophyta; class Pinopsida; order Cupressales; family Cupressaceae; genus Sequoia; species Sequoia sempervirens. The sequence goes on from VDFB02047397.1 coordinate 56,299,014, forward strand.
TAAATACATCTATAAAGCTAAATTTTGTGCATACATTTAAATATCAAAAAAATAATTTTGAGTAGCTAAGTTAAATAGTTTGCACCACACAAAAGAATAAACTATATCTTAAATACATCTATCTAAAAATTAAATTTTTGTGGAAACATTAAAAATATCAAAAAATAATTTTGAGTAATTAAATTGAAATAGTTTGCACCACACAAAAAAAAAAATCTTAAATAATTCTATCTAAAAGTTAATTTTCAAAAAAAAAAATTGAATAACCAAATTGAAATAGTTTACACCGGAACAAAAGAATAAACTGTAACATAGATATCTTAAATACATCTATCTATATTTATAATTGAAATTGTGATTGAGAATAAATGTGTGTTCTGTTATTTAAAAATATTAATTTAACATCTTTTTCTCGTATTTATATAATTTGAACATTATTAATTAAAATTAAATATATAAAAAAAATCCTCTGAACACAATAGGTGTTTGAACAAATAAAACTGACACGAGTCAGTTAAAATCTGTACACACATGCACCAGTAGAAAATTTGCATGCATTCCATGGATTGAACAAATACAATTAACCCGGTTATGAAATTGGCACGGGCGTGTCAGTCCACTGGAATTGGGAGTTTGCAAAGTTCCAATCGAAAGGAGAGTCCGCAGAACTTAATTGTGATATATCCATTTCTTGCTTATCCTCTACTTCCAATTCGTTAAAATCCATTAAAGCAGATCCTGATCCTGTTCCTGTTTCTGGCCCTGTTGTTTTATCAGATATTCCAGCTTCTGCATCCTCATAAAGAATTCTCATAAACTCTTCCATACCAAGCTCATCTGTATCGGTGAAATCAGGAATGCAGAAGTCTTCTTCTTGATAGTCTACGGTAGAAGCATAATTTTCAAGGTTATGATTTTGAGATTGAGGGGAAGGATTATTAAGGAATGCAGAAGATCCATACATGATTTTAGCGGCACGGTCATATTCAAGCGCGGCATCATAGGCTGTGTCAAAAGTGCCGAGCCAGAGGCGCCTTCCTTTATTGGGTTCTCTAATTTCTGCAACCCATTTACCCCAAGTGCGCTGCCTCACTCCTCTGTAATTAAATACCCCATTCTCTGGACCTCCCTTTCCCCGCATGCAGCCTTTTCTTGAGCCCTTGTGACGACCTCCTCTTCTTTTCATGGTTTCGCAGGAAGTCGAGCACTCCCATTCCTGTAATATCTGTGCGACTTTCTTTTGCTTTTTGGCCATCTTTATCGAACGCTTCCAATCAAAATCACCAGCCTGACGAAAATCTGAACTGCTGAAATAAAACGACGCTTCTGAATTTATAGACAATCGGTGCCTTGACCACTACGTTTCCTGAAGTTTCGTGAAGCTCAAGTACAATGCCAGAAGGTTCGGCCTTTACAACTGTGATATGTTACTATTTTTGGATGTAGGTGTATAAAGAAAGCTTCATCGCTAAGAAACCCAAATAATACGTAATTGCATTCATACGCGGAAAGGGAAAGAATACGTAATTGCTTTTATACCCGGAAAGCAAAAGCATATTAATAAAGTAGCCTTTGGAGACTCGGAGTATGCTTTTTTGACAAGACATTTGACTTTCCAGTTTTCAAAAGCAAAAGCTCATCTTTACCTCACGAAAGGTACTTGTCTTCAACAAAGAACGTGACGTAGATGCAACACTTGAAAGATTGAATGGTTAGCTTTTAATAGAAAATTGGAATATTAATTTGAAGTTTTTTTATTTTATTTAATAAAAGATGATGTGTCCCAGTCAGTTAGATGCAACACTCCAAAGATTGAATGGTTAGCTTTTTAGAGATTAAATATATTTTAAAAATTGGAGATATTAATTAGAAGTTATTTTATCCAATAACATTATTTTATTTATTATATGGATATTTAGTTTGATTGGCTAAAGCATTTTGTTACAGGGAAGAGGTCACCTCCCCACCCTCCCTGTGGTACACAATACCTAACCGATAAAAAAAGTATTTTTTAAAATTTGAAAATATTTAAATATTGTTATGAATTAATTTAAGTTAAACTAAAATAAATTATTTATTTAAATTTTTTATTTCAAGTTTTTTTTTTTTTTTTTATATAAACATCAATTTTACTATCTATTTAAATTACTAAATAGATTCATAAAAAAATATTACTAGATAAGTTGATATATATATATATATATATATATATATATATTAATTATTTTAAATTTAGTAATGAATTGTTTTTATTTTTATCTATTTAGTTTTTATGTCATTTTTTTTTTTTAGTAATACATTTAAGGGTTGAAATGGACGACATGCTTTTTGAAATCAATGGCTGAGAATGGAGGAGAAGGATGCAATCTCATGGAATTAATCTCATCCATAATTTTTGACTTGTATTTTTAAAATGACTTAAAATATTAAAAGCGGGATTTTTATTTTAGAAACAAATAAACCAAAAGAAGTGATAAGATTGAAATGAAAAAAATATATATATTTTATTAATATTTCAATTATAATAACTTTCTCTCTTTTATTTTAAAATTTAAAATGATATAACAATTTAAAAGTCCACTTAAAAATAAAAAGAATTATATTTTATTAATATTTCCATTCTAATAAATTTAAAATTATATTTACTTCTTTTTATTTGATTATTTATTAACTTCATAAGTTTATTATTTATTATTAATATTTTTAAATAAATATTTTTATTAATATTTTTATTTTGATATATTTTAATTTTGCATTTAGTTTATGTTATTTAATTTTTAATTTACACTAAAGTTTTAATTTTTTAAATTATTTATGTCTTCTTATAAAATTACAAAAAAAAATTAATTATTAGAATTAATTTAATTTAAAATTAATTGTCTTATTAAAATTTTAATTATTATAGAATAATTATATTTTGAATTTTTATTTAAATTTATATTATTTTTTATTTTTTATTTTTTATTTAATTACTTATTAACTTAATAAGTATATTATTTATTATTAATATTTTTAAATTATTGTTTTCATTACTATTTGTATTTTGATAGATTTTCATTTTGTATTTAATTTATGCTATTTTAATTTTTAATTTAGACTTAAGTTTTAATCTTTTTAATTATTTATCTCTTCTTATAAAATTACAAAAAACAATTAATTATTAGAATTAGTTTAATTTAAAACTAATTATCTTATTTAAATTTTAATTATTGTAGAATAATTATATTTTGAATTTTTATTTCAATTTATATAATAAAATAAATTTAAAACTTAAAATATAAATTAAATGTTAGAGATAGAAACTAACCTTTGATCAGTCATTCCATACCAACAATCCAAGGATAATATGCATCCCTAGGGATTTATGCTTAGGGTAGCACACAATTTGATTAAGGATATGATAGTTCATGTTTAAGATAGGTCTTCAGTGTACCCATTATACACTTAAGGAGGAAAAAAGATAAAGAGAAAAGAGAGGAAGAGAGAAAGGAGTGGAAGAAAAAGATAAGATATAGAGAGGCAAAGGGGGAAAAGAGAGAAATAAAGGAATATATAGAGAGAGAGAGGTAGATAGGGATATATATAGAGAGAGAGAGAGAAGAAGAGATGGTAACATGGAGAGAGTTCTTTGTATCTTTATCTCCCTCTCTATCTCTATGTTTCTCATTATCTTTCAATCTCTCTTCCTCTCTCTCCCCTATTCCTCTCTATATTTGTCTCCCCTTCTATATTTATTTATTTTCCCCTTTATCTCTTTCCCTCTCTCTATCTCTCCCCCTTGCTCTCTTTTTTTATACCTATTTATCTCCCCCCACTCCCCCCTATCTCCCTATCTCCCTCTTGATCTCCCTCTACCTCTCTCTATATATGACTTCATATCTCTACTCTATCCCTTCATCTTTCCCTCTCTCATTCTCTCTCATTCTATCTCCCTCTTTCTATATTTATTTCTTCCTCTCCCTCTTCTTGTCTCCTTCCATCTCCCCCTCTCCCCCTCTCTCTATAGTAATCCTTATCTTCAACTCCATCTTCATCTCTCTACATATATCTATCTTCCTAAATCTATCTCTCTTCCCTATCTTTATTCCATTACCTCTTTTTGCATCTCTCTTTTCCCCTATCTTTCTCAATATATGTATCTCTCTATCTCTCCCTCATTTTATATCTATATCTCCTTATCTCTCCATCTCTTCCTACCACTCCCTCTTTCTATATATCTCTACTTCTTTCTCCTCTCTCTATTTCTCTCCCTCTCCCTCCCTTCCTCCCTATATATATAATGGGTATGTGTAGGATCATGATGGGCCAAAAAGTGGCAATATGCAACTGATATTATGGCCCATAAAGACGATTCTCAGCTTTTCACCAATATAAATTATGTTTTACTTTGAATTTAATAAATAATTATTATTCATTTTCTATTTGAATTATGACTAAAGTCTTGATTGATAGGCCGATTGAAAAACATCTATAGCTTTCAAACGGTATCACATTTTTTGAATCTAAAACATGTGTCACACTTTGTGCTTCACATACTATATGATTAAAGAAAAAAATTGAATTTCATGAAGTTTTGACCAAGTTAAGGTTATTAGATATATGAGTTTTTATATTTTTAAAAATTTGTAATAAAAAATTAATAATTAATTATTTAAAAAATTACGAAAAAATATGCATCACATTAGGACATGAGTTCTCTACTTATATCTAAAATATTATAAATTTTTTTTTATCATTTTATTATGGTTAGGGTGGTTAGACAGACACCTACTTCTTATTTTTTTCCCTAAAATTTAAGTACTATTGCATTGAAATTTCAAATTTTCACCAAATAGATTTATTTATTTTAAAATAAACCTAGTAGTTTAGAAAATACATTCAATTTTCTATAGATTATATTCTTACATATTTTTGAAATAACATAGATAACTTATTCAAAATTTTTTACGTAAAGTTTTTGACTCTAATTTATTTATTTTTTAAAAATAAACCTAGTGGTTTAGAAAATACATTCAATTTTCTGCAGATTATGTTATTTACATATTTTTTAAAATAATTTATTCCATTCCATTCCATTCCACCATTTCCATCTTCCCTCCATTCCCCTATTCCATCTTTCTATCTCTCATTCCTCCCTATTTCTCCATCCCTATATCTATCTTTATCTCTCCCCCTCTCTATATCTCTCTTTCTATCACATGTCTCTATCATCTCCTTTATCTCTTAATATTGCCCCCTTTATCTCTATCTTTCCATCTCCCCCTCTCTACCTATCACTCCCTCTTTAGATATATCTATCTACTTCTCTCTCCTCTCTTTATTTCTCTCCCCATTTCTCTCTCTTTCACTCCCTCCCTATCTACCTATATATCTCTTTATATCTACCTCTCTCCCATTTCTCTTTGAGCCTTATATCTCTATCTTTATTTATCTTCCTTATCTTTCTCCCTATATCTCTCTTCCATCCTCCTTCCTCTCTATTTTCTTATCTCTCCTTCTCTCTCCTTCTCCCCTCTATATCTCCTTATATCTCTCTATAACTCATCACCATCTATATATCTCTATATCTATCTCTACCTCTTTCTCTCTATATATATCCATGTCTTCCTATGCATATCTCTTTATCCCTATCTCTACCTCTCCATCTATGGTTGTTTGTTGTCGCTGCTCCTTCTCTATCCGTCCATCTCTCTCCTATCTCTTCATTTGTTTCTATATCTTTCCTCTTCATCTCTATCCTTATTTATTCTTCCACCTATTTGTTATCTCTCTCTCCTTCCTATTTCTATTTGTCTTTCTATCTCTTCCTCCATCTCCTTTCCCTCTCCCCTTCTATCCCTGTCCCTCTCCTTCTCCATATCCATATCCATCTCCATCTCTATATTCATCTCTATCTCCTCATGCCACCTCCTCTCTCTTTACTCTTTCAATCCTTATCTCCTATTATTTCTGTCCTATATCCTTCTCCTATTGAAAACATAGCATGACTATCTTGGTAATGAAGCCTAATTATCTTCCTGATTCAAAGGTTTTGTTTCAATCGTGTCTAGATGCATGTAAGTGGATGCATACTTGATTTGAAGCTTTCAATTCTTCATTGAGACCTTTGTTGCACAAACAAAATAATTTGTTGAGTGGCCTATCAAGTTACCTCGCATTCTATGCAAATGTATGCAAAAAATTGATCAACTTTTTTCCTAATTGACCTTCCACACTTCTGGTGTACCCATTGCACACAAAGGTATGATTGCTAGTTAAGTAAATAATACAACACATGAAAAAAGTTAAAGAAAAAATCATTAATATTATATTATTAGTAAATGTTTGTCAAACTTAAGTTAAAATGTTTATATACTAAGAGGTGACAATGTACATAAAATTGAAAACATATCAACATATATTTAAAAGTAAATAATTCTAAAGTAAAAAAAATAATTCTTAAATAAATAACATAACATTGTTATCTTGCATTTTTAGATAGATATATTTAAGGTTTCTATACTAACTTTTATTTCAATTTAAAACTATTTAGGAATCATTTTATTTTAGTTTTTGAAGAGTTATTTTATTTACTTAGGAGTTATTTTATACTTTACTATTTTAAAATGTATATCGGTTGTGTTTTATTTTTATGTATATGGTCATGCCATGATGGTGTGTACCTTTCTATCAATGTATAATACCCTTTCATATAACAAGAGCATCAAGAGATGTTATTTTGGTCATATATAAAAAGTAGACATTATTCATTTCAATAACTTTAACATTGAGGTCTTATAGAGGTCTTATAGTATTTATAATTATTTAGTGGTGATTGTTATATTGTAAGGGTTATTCTTTTTTTAAGTCAACACTCTTGAGAGGATGATTGAATTTATAAGTCTGGAATATATTGACAATAATAATTTCACAAATGGTGATGCACTAGAATGATTATGTAGAGTTTAATTATTTTTACATTATTTAATTGAAGTTTTTCAATATTGATCTTCTCATTTAATGTGAATGAAAATACATGTGGATTTATTTCTTTGAAATGATTTTAAATGAATGGAAATGAATGCTTTCAAACAAAAGTACATATAAATAAATCATGCAAATGTGTTTTTAGCTAGGTTATCATGGAAAATAAAGTTGGTGTAATTCAATCAAATTTGAATTTTAACGGCCAAATCCATAGATGTGAAATTAATCATACATCCATGGGACTAACCCATGGTAAGGGAATCGTAATGCTTTTATTACAATGAGAGAATGTTTAGATACCAAGGATGCAGCAAATATAAATAGTATGTGTGAGAATATATAAGGTGTGGTTGGATATGTAGAAATGTGTATGAATAAAGATAGCCAAAGGATAGAGGAATGCTCGACCAAATTTGTACAATATTATTTCATTTGTCATATGTAATTGAATTAAAAAATTATTTAAAAATGGATAAAATGGATAAATTATTGAATTAAGGGTGTCTTAGTCCCCCAAGGCTCTTGGGACTCTGATTTTGGACTCTCTTTATTGGGCCCCTTTTTGTTGTATGTGCCCCAAGTTTTTAGGACTTGACACTAAGATTCCACTTAGGGAATCTTAGTCCTCCTTGATTCATTTTTGAGATATAATTTCAAATTTTTGAGGGGATTTAGCCTCCTTTATTTAATGAATTCATATGTCAGCTTGTGATATAATTTTAGGATATTAAGCATAGATAAGTATAAATACAAGGTTCCTTGATTCATTTCAACCTAAGTCTTTTGTGAGATCTTTTATCATAACGTAATTGAGATTGCAAGAGCATTCAAGTGTAGATTCATCAAGTATTTGAAGCCATTTTCAGATTCAAGCATCATATCAAAGAGTTTTCTTACATCATGTGTGTTGTTGTGCTAACATTTGTGATGTAGGATTTTGATTCAAGCAAGCAATTCAAGTACTATCTTTCAAGCATTCAAGATACATATCCATTGCAGCTATTACACAAGTTTATAGACTTTACAAGGGTTTGGTGAGTTGTAGCATTGCAAGTTGTTCATTCACCATTTTCTTATTATTTCTATTTCATTTCAAGGTTTAATTACCAACAAGGGGTTTGACCAAGGAAAACCCCAATTCACTAACAAACAACAAGTTTTTCCATCTTGCATACTTGTGATTGCAATTTTAGGTTGTGGAATTGAAGATCACGTGGAGTGAAAAGTTGCAAAAGTTGTAAAGTTGCATCACAAAGTTCTCATCTTCATGGAAAATCACATACAAGCCATATTCAAAAGTTTTAGAACCTGAGATCATAAAGGAAGCTAGTGCAGACCTAAGAGATTAGGATACTATTTAGAGTTTGTAACCATGTTGGGAATCTTAGTCCTCCTAGGCTTATTTTTTAGAGATTTTCAAATATCCAGTTTTGAGATCCAAATACTTCATATTTTCCCTAGAAAAAAGTAATGGGACTAATACGCCATCTTGGGTGTCTTATTCCTCCACAACATATTTTGGTAGCCTCTTTGCATTTCCAGAATCCTCACAACATCTCTAGATTTCCTAGGTACACACATACCATCTCCCTGTTGCATAATCTCATCATTTGCATCTTTCATTTAGCTTGCATTTCTAGTTTTAGGTCATTTTACATATCACAACATGTTTTCAAACATTTTCTTTTCTAAGCATATTCTTGGTGGTGAACCCCTTAGAACTTAAGAACCCCTTCCTAGGACCCTCCTAATTGAGAATTGGCTCACCTTGTGAGGTTATTAGTCAATCCAATTAGGGCTCTTAGGACATTAGTGAATGGTTGAATGAGAAAATTGGGATATCCCAAAAAGGTATCCATTTTCCCATTCATAAAAATGAAATAATAATGGCTTCAATTAGTGGAGACCTTTGGGAGGATGAGAGGAGGAAAATTTTCCTCACATGATTGGTGGATATGTGGGGTAGAATGATTGAGGGTAAATCAATGGTGTAGATTCCCCTTGGAAGAAATGGAGGGATAAAATTGAAAAGGAGTACTTGGGAGTACCTTATAAATATGAGAAAGCTCTTTGACCCATATGACTAAGTACAACTGTCATGTCACATGTGAAAAATGACTATGTATTTTGTGTTTAATGTCATAATTTTGTACAAATATGGACTATGCATGATATGAAGGGTTAACTAAGCTTAGGAATGTTAAAGTGAGTGATTTGTCATTTATTTTATTTTATCCCATTAATGGAAAGACAATGGATTAAATAAATAGGTATACTTATTTAATTTTTGTAAAGGGGATATAATACTTAGGGAAATATATATATATACATATATGTGTGTGTGCGTGTGTGTGTGTGTTTATTTATATAAAATAGGAATTAGAAAAAGGATGATTAAGTTATTGTAAGTTATAAATAGATTGGATGAAGTTGTAACATGTTTGATGTTTAACCCAAAGAATTTAGCATGTTTTAACCCACATGTGAATAAAATATTCTTGCAAAACATAGAAATAATCTTTTTATTTTCTAATTCAATAATAAGATGCACATTTGAAATAATCCCATTCCAAACTCCCATTGCATTTCAATAATAAAAGATGCATATTTAAAATTAATCCCATTTTAAATTTCCATTGCATTTTCATAAAGTACATTACGTAATTCCAAGGAATGACTATCTATTACATAATCCCATACAATGATTATCTATTACATAATCCCATGTAATGATAGCATTTTTTCAAATACAATTCCCAATAAGAATAGAGATACATGTCTACATACATAGCTTCCTTGAGCTTAATGAGATAGAGATACAAATGGTCCAAATGTACCTACCTGGGCATACATCAGGTAGATGTCCCCAACATTGGTGCATAAATTCTAGATGTCCCCATTACTAGTGCATACATTCTAGTTGTCCCTAGTATTGGCACATATATCCACAAATCTTGGTCGCCAACTATATGAGGGAGATCATCACTCAAGTGTTTTTTTTTTTTTAACCACAAGCTTACTATAGTCCCTCACACATCTACCTATTTGGTAAGATGGCCCTTCCCTTTGATGGAGAGATTGGCTTGGTAACCCCATAATCTTATCCTTCCCAAGGATAGTCTTGTGTCCTACATATCTAGAGCTACCATACATTGGCTATAACCTACATCCATGATTTACCTACCTAGAATGCAATCATGGATCATAGTGAACTAGTAATGTAATCAGTGGCTACTTACACAAACAAACATTGTCATAGGGATGTACACAAATTGTTGTTTTTTTTTTCAAAAAAACATAACATAGCAACTCTTGTACAACCCTAGCATGGTGAAATTTTTAGTAGTATTTTTAAAATCACTACTGTTAGAAGTTAGCTAACAATATCTAGTTTATGCATGATTTTTCTGATAATTTTTTAATGAATATTTGATTTTTTACTAATTTTCTAGGTGGGAACTTCCTAAAAAGAAGAATTTTGGTCATGCTTCCCCTACAAATTTTGGAAAGTAATAGATTTTTTTGAAAAAGAAAAAATTGTAGAATGGAGTCTAGTTTCTAAAAATGTAATTTATTTGAAATTTTGATGAACGGTTAATTTATAATGAGAAAAACACCAAACACTGCTTTTTGACAAAAAAATGACATACAAACAAAAGAAATTATGGATGAAAGGCTTAACATTGTCAAAAAGTGAAAAAAAAACATCGTTGGAAAGCTAAGAGAGAACCTAACATTACCCATGTGTTTGATTTTGTCCATATTGAACCAAATGCAATCCTGATGGTGAGCACGAACCCAATTATGTGAAAAATTGTAGAATTCATAAAAACACGTCTCTGGTCATTGGGAATGCCCTCCAATCCTTTAGGTTGGTGTTCCAAGGAAAATAAAAAATCTAAGGCTTGGGGATTCCCAAAGAAAGATATAACGCTGTGTTATGTCTTCCTTTAGTTAAATGCCACTTTATTGAATGTTTGTTGATATGTTTGTATGTAGATGGTAAGATTACGGCATGACAAGAGATGGGCCGACATTATTACGCGACATAGTACAGAACATTTACGCACATTTATTTACGACACCGATGACACGACAGGCTGAATGATGATGACATTACGGAACATTTACACCGACGCGATGACATAAGGCGATGGGCGCATCGACATTTATTATTATCGTGATGATTTAAACTACGCGAACACGCGACATTATTTGACGTGACATCAACTTATGATAGCAGATGATGATCCATGATGATGATGAGAAGCGGATTGAGGATGATGATATATGATGGACCTGGCGACAAAATCAGGCGATGCGGGAGATGGCGATGGATGAGATGATGATGCAAGTGATGATAGGCGGAGATGATGATGGGAGGATGCAATCGATGGAGGAGGAAGGAGGTGGTGAGGGTGGAGTGGAAATGGAGTGGAGGGTGGCAGAGTGAGAGGGTGGAGGGTGGACAAGGAACAAGAGGGAAGGAAGGGTGGAGGGAATGGAGGGTGGAAGAGGAGGAGGGAAGGGTGGAGGGAATCGATGGAATGGAGTGGAGGCGTGGGAGGGGGATGGTGGAGCGATAATCGAGATGGATATGATGATCTGATTCAGGAGTGATGGACGACGAGCGATCAACAGATGATAAGTGAGGCGATCCATATCCGATGGCGAATATGGTGGAATTGCGAGGATGGCACGATAAACCAACGAATCCGGATATTCAATGATGATGGGCGATGACGATGGGCGATGAATATTTATTATCGAGATGCATATTTGATGACATGACTCGCGATAATCCATGCAATGATGGCCACGATACGCGGCTAAGATGAGACATCCATCCGATGGCATTATGGCCCATATTTATTTATTACGATGCAATGACATATTTATATCATGAAATGACTCAAGTGATGCGATGCGCATCCGGTCACCGATGTTATTTTGAAACATAACGATGGCGGGCAAGATGACATACCGCATTATCGCATTGATGGGCATAAATTATGACGACATGATTGGCGACATGCACATCGACAATATCGGCGACATTATTTAGCGAAACATAAATCGAATGGCATTATTATGATGATGCTGGGATTCAAATGGAGTGGAAACAATTCATCATGATGGCGGATGAGCGTGATGATCCGTTCATGATGGCATCGAACATTATACGTGATGACCAAAACATGACTCCGCGAGATGATGGCGATAATGATAATCAATGGATCCGGATTGATCCGATGATGGTGATGGAATAGCATATCATATCAAATTTACCATACGATGCACCGGATCGCGATGACATTTCGCGATCGAATGAATCGAGCGTGGATGACGGCGATATTTATGATGATGACCTGGCGAACATGGCACCGGGATATTACCGAGCGATGATGATGAACCGATGATGATGGGCGATATCAACGGCATCAATGATGAAACCGAATGCAATGATGCGATATTTCGGCGATTTTATTATCAAGCGATGGGCGATCGCGACGATGACGCGAGATGACGTGAATATCAGATGATGAATGATGATGACAGGGCGATGCATGATCCGATGGCGCATACGGCGACATTACGCGATGACCGGATATTATTTATCCAGGAGCGGATTGGGCGATATCGACATATTATCAAAATGATGCGACATGTCATGATGACAGTGGGACGGTGACGGGGAGGGATGGGGAGGAGTGGAGTGGGATCGAGGATGGGGAGTGGTGGAGGAGGTGGAGAGATGGAGTCAAGGAGAGGGTGGAAAGGGGGGAGGGTGGAGTGGGAATGGAGGAATGGACCCGGAATCAACATATCCAACAATCACCAATGCTTGTTTTGTACCAAACTTCATAAATTATCAAGTTTTATGTGCTTTTAAGGGCCCAAAGTAGCCCACTTTTACAAAGGGACCACCTTCAAAACTTTTCCAAATCTCTTGAAACCTTGGGTTGGCACTTTATATCTATCAAAACTTTAAATTATAGCATTAGATTGTAGAGATTCAATCATTTACCACCCAAACCATAAAACCGTCTCCCTAGGCTTAGAAACCCTATGTTTTATTGAAAGTAGCACTTGCCAAACACTCCAAAACTTGAAAACTATTGAAACAAGACTAATATACCCTGCTCATGCTCAATCTAACATAAAATAATGCTACCCAACTTAGAAACTCAATTTCAGTCACCAAAAGCTCAATTTTGTTAAGGAAAACTCAACATTTCCTCATTTGGTTTGACGCCCAATCCAAGATCATCCTCCATTCGAGTTTATCATGGCCTTTTATAATGTTTCCCTATTAAAACAAACCACTTCAACTTTGAAAACTATCATTTGAAAGAGGTGACTTTTGGTCTCCCTCTTTAATAAACTTTTACGACCCTTCATTATTAGTTAATTTGACTTGACTTGGCACTTTTTGCACAGGTAAAATTATTTGTCATGCCAAAGAAGCGAACTGTTAAAAGGAAAAAACTAATAGATGACCAGCTCCAAGCCTTTAGAGATAAAGAGAAAAAATTTGAATATCATGAAAAGAAAAAATTGGGAATGATTGATGAAAACAATCCAATTGAAGAGGAACTTCAACCATCAAAAAGAGAAAAGAAATTGGCAGCACAAAGGGAACGAATGTGAAAGAGTCGTGCTAGGGGAGATGCAGATACTGTGGTTGGAGACACACCCTATACTGCAAGTGAATATGAAGGGACACCATTAAGCACAAGCGAATATGGAGGAACACCATCTACCACAAGTGAGTATGGTTGGACACCATCCACCACATTTGAAGTTGAGAGTACATCATCACTCAGATTTGACAAACAAGATATGCCATCATCCCCATGTGAACCTCAAGGTATGTATTTTATTCCACCCTTGGTCGAAGATACTCAATCTATCCCACCTCAATTAACTATTGATGAAATTGCTAATGTTGAGATGTATGTACCTAAGAGAACACCACCTAGAATTTTGCGTAGAAAGCCAAAGTTTTTGATTAATATTGATGAGGATATTTTGCACCACATGGAAGATAAGATTCTAGAATGCACTTGTAGAATATATGCTGATAAGATTTGGAAAATTTTCTTTGAAAGACTAAATGAGATTGCAAGATGTCAACTATCTGTTCAAATGATGTGGGGTTTAAAGTACAAAAACATCATGAAGACTCTTGGGTTGAGACCATCGAATGCATCAAGTGAAAACACTATTGTGAAGAATCTAATGGATGCTTATGAGAGTGTGGGTAAGACCTCACACTCAAAGGATAGTAATGTTACCCAATGTGTCATTACATCAACTTTGGTAAGTTATCAAACAAAGAGATCTTGTCTCATTAAAAAGACAAGAGAACAAATGGGAATTAGTAGGAAAACTTTATCAAAATCCTTTCAAAGGCAGAAAAGAATTGAGGGCACCGATTCAAATGAATTATGGGCATTCTCAAGAAGACTACCACATAAAGATAAAAAAGTTGTTGAAGCATTGAGAACACTAATTGAAGATTATTGGAAGAATAATACAAGGCCATCTCTTAATCAAAGGGATGTCATAAGTAGCAGAATCGGTAGTTGAAACCGTGAGCCACATCCAAAGCATTTTTTGGATATGACTCAAACCCAATTTTTTTGTAAATTTCAAAATGCTTATCCTCAAATTAGTATTTATCAAAGATTTTTTGAAATGCTTAAACCTTTTTATGTCAAGATGAATCACACATGCACTACTTATTATTGTAGACTACATATTGAATTAACTAACCATTATGATGTTTATTGTTCTATATGTTTAGATTTGCATACTAACAATGTTTTGCAGGATTGTGGCATAAAAGTCCCACCAAAATATTCAAGAGAGTTCTTATAAATTTTTTTTATGTCAAATAGAGGATGGCCAAATATTCTACAAGACAACATGCTTGGATAGTTCATGCGAGCATTGTGGTGGCTTGCAACAAATACCAGTATGTCAACATATGGAAAGCACAGATGAGGTGGGACATAAACTAGTAGATTCCATGAAGTATAAAATAGTGGCATATGCTACAAAAGATGGGTCTCAAGAAAAAAGGTGTGATTTGGTTATTGAGAAGATTCCAGTGTACAGTTTATGTCCATGTTTCATGAGAATCTAGTGTATGAGTATGCAAGGCATACCCATAGAGCCCGATGGATGGAAACACAATTCAAGGTATGTAACGACACCTTTCCAGTTGGCAGCATAGTATCAGTGGTTGAATTTGCAAAGAACTACACTCTATAGCCATAGTGTGAGGTGTCGTCACAGTATTACAAATCTACATAGGTTTCAATATTTGTGCACATAGCATTCATTCATGCAACTGATAGTACATAGGACCAAAGGAAGGTATTGAGGGAGTATCACTTTTATATTAGTGATGATCACACACATTCTCCAGAGTTTGTGCAAGGTTGCTTCCAGATGTTCTATAGTGATTTGGCTCAGAGGGGCATATCATATGGTTGGCATATAATATGGTCAGATAATTGTGCAACACAGTTCAAGAACTTGTGCATGTTCTATGGGTTGTGCATGATGCATCTCACTACACGTGTTCAGCATATGTGGAACTTTTGTGAGGCTGGGCATGGAAAGGGGGAACATGATGGTGCAGGAGCATGCATGAAAAGAGCATTAGCACGAGAAGAGTTAAAGTATAAAGACAATGCAAAGTTGATAGATGCAAGTTCAATTGTTGAGTGGTGTAATGCTTTGATGGGTCCAGGTAATGAAGGTACGTCTTCAATTTGTAGATTTTTTTGGTTGATGGATAATACTAACATTGCACCATATGAGGATTGTTGTACACTAATAGGATCAAGTGAGCTACACTCTTTCCTTGGCTAAAATGTAGGTTCATGGAGTATCAATACACGTAAGATGGAATGCTTTTGTTCTTCATGTACAATGAAAGCCTAGAATGATTGTGAGTCAGGGGAGTGGGTTGACAAATGGTTGACAAGTTATCTTAGCCCACTTCACACATATCACCCTCTGATGACATTGGAACTAACACAGATGGAATCATCAGTCGACTTTGACCACATATCACATCTAGTTCAACCAGGTAATATATCTACTTGCTTAGTTTTTGAAATTCCATATTGTTATCTTACTTCGTATTGTATTCATAATGTTGATTAATTTCAAGTGATTTTCTGCACATATCAATGCAGGGCATGTTTATGTAGCTATTGTAGATGAAGAAAATGAAGAGGGAATAGATTATTACTTGTGTCATTGTGTTGAGGACAAAAATAAATTGGAAGCCACAGTTATAGATGGAGAAAACATTGAATACCCTACAGGCTTAGTTGTTCTTACTAGAACGTGGCTTAGAAGGTACCCACATAAGATTGCTAAACATTGGATGTTTGAGGACTTTGACATGCATTGTAAGATTCTTCATTACTCGAATCTTGTTGTGGCATCCAATGTTATTTTGAAAAAATATGGAGGTATACCTTTGAACAAGACCTTGTGGAAGGTCCATGAGTCTAACCATGAGGCAATACTTGACACAATAAAGAGTAGAGTAGATCTAGATGGTTCATTGGATTAATTTGTAAGTATATGCACAATGGTTCTTATTAATTTATACTTGTATCCACATTAATTTGTTTGATGCCAATGCTATCATGTCTTATTTTACTTTGTGTATCTATAAGTAACCTGGTAAACATTGATTGGTGTTCCCTTGCAGAAAATGCATATTTATGAGCCATCCAAGAGAATCTCAGGCATAAAATCAATGCAACATCCCTTTTTTGATGATCTTGACAAATATCAATTATTATTTTCAGCCATTACAAAAGTGTGTGCGAAGCTTGGTGATGGAATTTCAAGTTATTCATTTGAAATTAACCTTATCATGACCACCTATGATTTAGAAATTATAGGAGCATCTCCAATTTCAAGATATTCTAGATTCATGAGAGGTGTTGTGTGCAATAGGTATCTTGGAACTCATAGTGAAGATGTATGACCAAGAGTGACTAAGTTGATAGACTGCCATGCCTATCTGTAACTGCCTTCCATCTATTTTCATTTCATTTCCATTTTGGATGAGTTGTTTCTTTTTATTCTTTTACTTTGCGTACATTTGCAACTAAGCTAGTAAAAATTGATTGGTCTCTCCTTGCAGAAAATGTTGATTTTTGAGCCATCGAAGAGAATCTCATCCAAAAAAGCAATGCAACATCCTTATTTTGATGATCTTGAAAAATCTCAATTTTGATTTGAAGCCATTATAAAAGAGCATGTGAAGCTTTGTGAGGGAATCTCAAGTTACTCATTTGAAGTTAACCTCTAAATGAGAACCTATGATGTAGACATTATAAGAAAATTTTCAATGTATGAGTGACATTGTAAAATATATGTGAGAACATAGTACCTAAGGTATTGTAATGACATTCATTGAAATATTGAAATTTGGTGTAGAGGCACCAAGGTTATTGAACAAATTTGGTTCATGGAATTATTTTAAGTTAGTAAATTGTGTTTTGAGTAAATCGTCAATTGAATAAGATCATATTACATGGTCAATTGATTTATAATGTAATAAGTGATGTTAGTTACAAGATAAACAGTTAGGCATGATTGGAAAGATGTAGAATCATTTGCAAAGGCTAGATTTAAAGCCTCGTGAAGGCTCAAACACAATGTAATTTTCGTGCAGGAGCACCTAGTCTCCTAGTTGCAAAATTTGACTTTTTGAAGGTTGATAGGTGGTCAATAAATTAGATTAAGGTATTCTATGTTTATTTATGCTAAATAAGGTCAATCAAGACCATTTAAGGTGTATTAGGGTGAGTTTTTGAGTCTTGGTGGTCAAATGTGCAAAAAAAATGCATTCTTGCCACAAAATTGTCAATATTTGAATTTGTAGCCTTTTGAAGGAAAATCTTTGAATTTGGTGTAAATGTGCAGGAATGAGGTCTAAGAGTTTGATATACCATTTAGAGAGCTTTTTTTTCAGGGAGTTCCTTTCAAATCCTTTGCTTTTATTGTTCTTATGGTAAAATGTTTGATAGAGTTAGTGGAATTACCTTTCTTAGTAATCACTATTAGTTCAAGATTGAGATTGTTAACCATGAAAGTAGATGAGAGAGTTGATATCATGTATCAAAACATTAAGCATGCATTCTTCTAGCCAACAGAGAAGGAGATGATTACTTTGATTCATTTTCATTTGCATAACCATATCAAGGCATGGGAACCAAGAAGACCAAGGATGTCGAGTTTTATGTGGAGGTAATGGATGTGGTCCAAACTTTAGGAGGGGCAAGAAGGTCAATGTATGATTGTTGACCTTGAGAGAGTATGACTTGGGAAAAAGGAATTTGATATGGCTATTATTTTGAAAGAATTCAAGTGGGATGTACTCTGCATTGATGCCATTCCTCAATCTTCACTTGATGGCATGAAGGAATGTTTGAACTCCATGGATATAAAGTATTATGAAAGCAGAATGAACTTGAACTAGTGGCCAATTTATTGAAGATGGTGGTTGGGAATTTTTGAATATGGAAGCTAGTGATTTTGATTCTAATAACTTAGAAGCATTAGAACAAGGATATATGAGTTCCCTCTAATGTAGAAGAGGAATCAGAATCATATTTCATGTAGCCACCATCAAGAGTGTTACAAGCCAATAGGATGGAGGGAATTCTTATATAAGAATAATTTTCAATGTTGCAGGTACCAACTTTAATACCAACTACAGTGGCAACATTGAAATTCCCTAGCAATATTTATGTTGAGGAAATTTCCTTTAGATGCAAGGATTTCCTTTAGATGCAATGATTCAAAGCACATAAACCACACGTGGTACAAATGATTAAATCCTAGAGATGATTTGTAGCAATGAAACAGTCTAAAAAGCAAAGAGAGCAACACTAGTGACTCAAGAGAAACTTCAACTTTCAAAAACATAGTCAATTAGGCTGGAAAATGTGTGGATTGGGCCAATATTTGGTGGAAGAGGAAGAAAGATGACTAGAACTCTAGAGGCCCACCATATTAGATTTCAGTATTCAACCATGAGAGTAGAAAAGAGAGTTGATATCATGTATCAAAACATTAAGCATGCATTCTTCCAGCCAGCGGAGAAGGAGATGATTACTTTGCTTCATTTTCATTTGCATAACCATATCAAGGCATAAGAACCAAGAAGAAAAAGGATGTCGAGTTTTATGTGAAGGTAATGGATGTGGTCCAAACGTTAGGAGAAGAAAGAAGGTCAATGTATGATTGTTAACCTTGAGAGAGTATGAATTGGGAAAAATGCATTTGATATGGCTATTATTTTGAAAGACTTCAAGCCGAATGTACTCTGGATTGATGGAATTCCTCAATATTCACTTGATGGCATGAAGGAATGGCTAAACTCCATGGATATAAAGTATTATGAAAGCTGAATGAACTTGAACTGGTGGCCAATTTATTGAAGATGGTGGTTCAAAATTTTTGAATATAGAAGCTAGTGATTCTGATTTTGATAATTCAGAAGAGTCAAAACAAGGATATATGAGTTCCCTCTAATGTAGAAGAGGAATCATAATCATATTTCATGTAGCCACCATCAAGAGTGTTACAAGCCAACAAGATGGATGGAATTCTTATACAAGGATAATTTTCAATGTTGTAGGTACCAGCTTTAATACCAACTACAATGTTAGCATTGAAATTCCCTAGCAGTATTTATGTTAAGGAAATTTCCTTTATATGCAAGGATTCAAAGCACATCAACCACATGTGGTACAAATGATTAAATTCTAGAGATGATCTGTAGCAATAAAAGAGTCTGAAAAGGTAGAGAGAGCAACACTGGTGACTCAGGAGAAACTTCAGCTTTCAAAAACAAAGTCAATTAGGTTGGAAAATGTGTGGATCGGGCCAACATTTGGTGGAAGAGGAAGAAAGATGACTGGAACTCTAGAGGCCCACAATACTAGATTTTGGTATTCAACCATGAGAGTAGATGAGAGATCTGATATCATATATCAAAACATTAAGCATGCATTCTTCCATCCAGTAGAGAAGGAGATGATTAATTTGCTTCATTTTCATTTGTATAACCATACCAAGGCATGGGAATCAAGAAGAACAAGGATGTAGAGTTTTATGTGGAGGTAATGGATGTGGTCCAAACTTTAGGAGGGGAAAGAAGGTCAATGTATGATTGTTAACCTTGAGAGAGTAAGAGTGGGGAAAAATAATTTGATATGGCTATTATTTTGAAAGACTTCAAGTGGGATGTACTTCACATTGATGCCATTCCTCAATTTCCACTTGATGGCATGAAGGAATAGTTGAAATCCATGGATATAAAGTATTATGAAAGCATAATGAACTTGAACTGGTGGACAATTTATTGAAGATGGTGGTTGGGAATTTTTGAATATAGAAGCTAGTGATTCTAATTCTGATAATTCAAAAGAGTGAGAACAAGGATATATTAATTCCCTCTAATGTAGAAGAGGAATCAGAATCAGATTTCATGTAGCCACCATCAAGAGTGTTACAAGCCAACAAGATGGAGGGAATTATTATATAAGGATAATTATCAATGTTGCAATTACCTGCTTTAATATCAACTACAATGGAAACATTGAAATTCCCTAGTAGTATTTATGTTGAGGAAATTTCCTTTAGATGCACGGATTCAAAGAACATCAAACACATGTGGTACAAATGATTAAATTCTAGAGACGATCTGTAGCAATGAAATAGTCTGAAAAGGCAGAGAGAGCAACACTGGTGACTCAGGAGAAACTTCAGATTTCAAAAACAAAGTCAATTAGGCTGGAAAATGTGTGGATCAGGCCAACATTTGGTGGAAGTGGAAGAAAGATGACTAGAACTCTGGAGGCCCACCATACTAGATTTCGGTATTCAACCATAAGAGTAGATGAGAGATATGATATCATGTATCAAAACATTAAGCATGCATTCTTCCAGCCAACAAAGAAGGAGATGATTAATTTGCTTCATTTTCATTTGCATAACCATATCAAGGCATGGAAACCAAGAATACCAAGGATTTCAAGTTTTATATGGAGGTAATGGATGTGTTCCAAACTTTAGGAGGGACAAGAAGGTCAATGTATGATTGGTGCAGGAGCACCATTTAGTAGGTTTTGTTCATCAAGGAAAATAAGGAGTAGAATATAAGATTTTGAGTTTTGTATTAAAATAAGGTCTATGAGACCATTCTATTATGTATTTAGTAATATTTTAGTTGTATTAGGTGTTTAGGAGGTTGGGTTTTTCAAAAAGTGCAAAATGTTTATAAATTGAAAAAATGTGAAAATTTTGCAAACTCAAACATTGTAAAATTGCAAAATTTGCATTATGGAGGGAATGTGAAGAGTTAAACTAGTTCAAGGATAGTTAGGAAGGTGAATCAGTTTTTAAGTGGTGGGAAAGAGTTTAAAAACATGGAGAACTCAAATTGAAGGTTGGATTTTGTGATTTGAAGAAGCAAAAATAATAAAAAATTAGAATTTTCTATATTTTCAGCTGTACCAGCAGATTGTATAGCCTGTATTTCAATTAGTTGATCCATATTTGTTGATATTTTCATATTACACTGAGTTACCTTTCTTTTGAATCCATTTAGAAGGTTTTCCATAATGTTTTGTGCATTTTATCATCAATTTCTCAAAACCGGTCTAAACTTGTACATTTGAAGGTTTTGAGTCAATAAAAATGGCTTTTTGACCCATTCCTCTTTCTGTAGCCTCTGTAACTTCAGGAATGGGTCTACACTAACATTATTAAGGTGTGGTAATGGTGTGTTAGTTTTTGGGAGGTCTAAAAGTGAGATGGGTGTGAAACCCATGTGTGTAAAAGTGAGTTTTCTTTAAGAAAAATGGTGGTTTTGAAGAGTCAAATTGTGTTTTTGTGTAGAAACCATTATTTTATGATTGTTTGAGATTATGAAGGGTATCACAAAAAAATTTGAGTAATTTTTAGGTTGTGGTTAGCTTTGGAAGTATCATTTTCAATCAACCCCTAAGGTTTAGGCTACAATAGAGGGTTTTGTGGTTTACCCATTGTACAGTGGTATAACTGAGATCTAATTGTGGATTTTAAAGTTTTGACACCTTAAAATGTCTTCCCCAAGAGTTGGTAAGGTTTGGATAAGTTTAGAGTATAAACCCTGTGTTCAACTGGATCGATCCCTTAAGGGTCCAAAGGGAAAAATGGCTGCAAACTTTAGCATGAGGTTACTCAGACACCATGATGCTTAGAAACTTTTTGTCTAATCCTATAGGATCATGTTGTGCCCCTATAAAATAACCTCACTCATTTTTTTTTATCTCGGAGTGGTTTTCCTGTGGTGTCTAGTTTTCAGTTGATGGAAAAAGTGTCAAATGCAAGTAGAGGAAAGTTACAAGGTGGTACAACTTTCGTTCTGCAACTCATGTGACCAAACAGATTGTTCTAGCGTGTCTAAATAGGAATTTTTATACTAGGCATGGTACTCTTTTCCACCCAAACATGCGGAATTTCTTTGAGCTACGTTCGACTAGATTGATCCCTTAAGGGTCCAAAGGGAAAAATGGCTGCAAACTTCAACATGAGGTTACTTGAACACCGTGATGCTTAGAAAATTCTCATCTAATCCCATGGGATTGTTTTGGGACCCTCTACAATAACCTCTCTCAGTTTTTGTTATCTCAGAGTGTTTTTCACGTGGTGTCTAGTTTTCAATTGATGGAAAAACTATCAAATGGAAGCAGTGGAAAGTTGCAAAGTGGTGCAACTTTCACTCTACAACTCGTGTGACCAAATGGATTATTCCAACACATTTGAATAGGAATTTTTACACCAGGCATGGTCCTCTTTCACACCCAAACATATGAAATCACTCCGAGCTACATTCAACTGGATTGATCTCTTAAGGGTCCAAAGGGAAAAATAGTTGCAAACTTCAGCATGAGGTTACTCGGACACAGTGATGCTTAGAAAATTCTCATCTAATCCCATGCGATCATGTTGGGCCCCTCTACAATAACCTCTCTGGTTTTTTTTTATCTCAGAGTGGTTTTCTTGTGGTGTCTAGTTTTCAGTTGATGGAAAAAATGTCAAATGGAAGCAGTGAAAAGTTGCAAACTGGTGCAACTTTTGTTCTACAACTCGTGTGACCAAATGAACTATTCCAACACATTTGAATAGGAATTATTATGCTAGGAATGGTCCTCTTTTTCACCCAAACACATGAAATCACTCTAAGCTACATTCAACCGAATCAATCTCTTAAGGGTTTGAGTGTAGTATGTTGAAATAGGCCATTCCACCCATTGTCTAGGTTGTATCTCACTGATATGGGCCTGATGTAAGTAGGATAAGGAATAAGAATAAGAAAATAGCATTAGTAAGGGAATTGGAAGAGTTTACGAGCGCTGCCTCTATTGAAAATTCAAAATTGAGGCCCCTTAAAAGCAAGGCTAGAAGAGGTGAAAAGAAGAAATTGCTTGAAAATAAGTTAGAATAGGTTGGAAATAGGGTGAGATTGTGGATTTGATGTGTTCAAAAGGTCTACAAGGAAAGGGGAGGTCAAAAGTATGTTATGGCATGGCATGCCCTAGTTGGGAAAATAGGGGTTTTGAATGAAAAAGAGAGGTTTGAGAGAGGAAACATGGGTAAAGTCAAGGGGAAGCATAATTTGGTGGTCAATTAAGTTTTTGCAGGAAAAATGAAGAGTGTTGGAATAGGTTTTGAGGTTCAGGTTCAGGGTTCGGTTTGCTGGTTTGGCCAAAATGTTTTGGAGGGGGTCTAGTTCATTTTGCGTTCGTTGGTACAAAAAACATGTGAAAACAAAATATATATCTATGCAACCTAGAAGTATCAATTAGGATTAGAATATCACATATCATCATATAAAAAACAAAACCACCATGAACTTGAATGTCATTTAAAACAATAAAATTTCCAAAAAAAATGTGTTTATAACTTGTAAAAAAATGCGAATAAAATCACGTTGATTTTTGTGTAAAAATACCATGAGACCATAGCTTGTTGCTTACTATTATGCTTTGATAGATTTTTTCCAAGAATCCATAGCTTGTTCAAAAGTACCTTTTTTAGGCTTTTAGCCATGGCAGCAAGGTAGTGAATTGTTTGATAAAATGCTTTGGTAGACATTTATGAAAAATGTGGTAGCATAGCCAAGGTAGTGAACTGTTTGAAAAAATGCCTCAAAGAAATGTGGTTTCATGGTGATGGAATGGCATGACGAATTCCATGAAAAGAAAATTTATATGGATTGTCATGGCATTCCATCACCATTGAGACCACATTTCTTTGAGGCCTTTTTTCAAACAATTTGTTGCCTTGTCTATGCTATTGCATATTATTATTGCTTATTATTATGCTTTGATAGATTTTTTCCAAGCATCCATAGCTTGTTTGGAAGCACCTATTTTAGGGTTTTAGCCATAGAATCAAGGAAGTGAACTATTTGATAAAATTCTTTGGTAAACATGTATGAAAAATGTGGTAGCATAGACAAGGCAGTGAACTATTTGAAAAAATGCCTCAAAGAAATGTGGTCTCATGGTGATGGAATGCCATGACAATCCATAGAAATTTTCTTGTCATGGCATTCCATCACCATGAGACCACATTTCTTTGAGGCATTTTTTTCAAACAATTCATTGCCTTGTCTATGTTATTGCTTACTATCATGCTATGATAATTTTTTTCCAAGCATCCATAGCTTGTTTGAAAGCAACTATTTTAGGCTTTTAGCCATAGCAGCAAGGAAATGAACTATTTGATAAAATTATTTGATAGAAATGTATGAAAAATGTGTTAGCATAGACAAGGCAATGAACTCTTTGAAAAAATGCCTCAAAGAAATGAGGTCTCATGGTGATGGAATGTCATGAGACCTCATTTCTTTGAGGAATTTTTTAAAATAGTTCATTGCCTTGTATATGATATTGCTTACTATTATGCTTTTGATAGATTTTTCCAAGCATCCATAGCTTGTTCAAAAGCACTTGTTTTAGGATTTCAGCCATAGCAACAAGGTAGTGAACTATTTGGTAAACATGTATCAAAAATTTGGTAGTTTAGACAAGGGAGTGAACTGTTTGAAAAAATGCCTCAAAGAAATGTGGTCTCATAGAATGCCATGAAAAGCAAATGCAATTGATAGTTGCTCCTAGTTATTAGTTATGCGATGTGAAGTAATTGCATAACTGCTTAGGTTGACTTTGTAAAAACTATATTGTAATTGAAATTTTTTCATCTATCAGCATCTTGTTATTAGTTATGCAATGTGAAGCAATGCTTTGAGTTTGAAAGATGTGTAATGCAATGTAGTCAACGATATGAATATAAACTACAAAAATCTATTTTTTACAATTTATTAGTTAAACTCTTTATTTTATTTGCTCTCTATATCTTTATGCTATGGAAATGCTTTTAATTTTTTTTAAAAAAAAATTATCTCTTGTTCTACCTTTTTTTACCTTTTTTTTTAAATCTGATTTTTTTCGATTTTTTCTAGACTTTTTCTCAAATTTTTCAAAAAATCTTATACTTTTGGTTTGCTGATTTTTCCCCAAAAAATTTTTGCTGCTATGGTAGAAACACATATATTTTTGTAATATCAAGGATACTTTTTGAAACTTTCATGCATTTTTAATCTAAAAGGAAAAGTATTTTTCCTAATTTGTATGCAACCATTCTTTTGACATTGTCAAAAAGAGTAGAATTTCCTGAATGATGCAAAGGCATGGCCAAGCAGTTCTAAATATTTGCATGAGAGAAGAGAGATGTTGGAGAGTACATCAAGTCAGTGAGAACAAAATTTTAATGTGTTTTATTTTGTAGTATTCCTCTGTTTCTCTACAGATGTGTGATAAATTCTCAGTTGAAATATAGACACCAAATATTGATTAAAAATATTTGCATTAACCAAATAGCCATGTATGCATACATCAATATATGTCGATATAAGTATAAAATATAGTTACAAAATAGCCATATAGGCTTACATGAATGACATATAGGCATACAATGTCTAATATATCCAATACAAAATATGTACAAAATTGCGATGTCTAGGCATACAACAAAGGGCTCTGGAATCAAAATTCAGCTCTCCATGCTCTGGAAATAAGTTCTTTCCCTTTGTTTGGCGATCTGATGGCGATAAGTCCATCACTCATTTTTGTTGTTCTCGAGGAGTGCTCCTACTCCTCCTAGAGTTTAGCTCTTGGTGAAGTTTTAATTATTACAATAAGAAGTAAAGACACTAATATATAGAAATTACATTATAAAAAATGATATATTTAACAAAATAATCACTTAGGGCCATCTCACGATCACTCTCCACAATGGAAATATTTGCACGTCAATGTTGAGGTGTGCTCAAGCCCTGTATAAACCATCCAAATAGGAATTGAACTACGAATCAATAATGGTTTGATTTTTCACTAGAACTAACATCTATAACAACGAATGTAAATTGAAATTTAGTAATTTGCCTCATACCTCCCCAATTAGAGCCATTGAGGATTGTATAGTCGATGAAAAACTAATATCCATTGCCCTCTTAACATTTGGAGTTGTTTCCACAACCAACATCTAGAAATAAAACAACAAATTATTCAATCACAAAAAAGTTACAATAGTGATCCACGTCATATGACTTATAATGTATGAGATCTAATGAACAAAATTTTGAGTACAAGTATTAAACTATATATTTCTAATTATCATGCTTACTATTTTCCCTATCCATATCTTGTTCGAAAGGACGTGTTTTTAGGCTTTTTCCCATAGCAGAAAGCCATTGAACCATTTGATTAAATGCTTTTGTAGAAATGTACAATAACTATAGTGGCATAGAGAAGGAAGTGAACTATTTGAAAAAATTCCTCAAAAGAAATGGGGTCTTGTGGTGATGGCATGCCATTACAAACAAATGTACGTCATGGCATTCCATCACCAGAAGACTGCATTTCTTCCAAGCATTTTTTCAAAACGTTCATTGCCTTCTCTATGGTATTATTGCTTACTATTATGCTTTGATAGATATTTTTCCAAGCATTCATATAGTTTGTTGGAAAGCACCTATTTTAGGCTTTTAGCCATAGCAGCAATTGTAAGGAAGTGAGTAGTTTGATAAAATGATTTGGTGAACATGTATGAAAAATTTGGTATCATAGGAAAGGTGGTGAGCATTTTGAAGAAATTCCTTGAAGAAATGTGGTCTCATGTGGTGATGGAATGGAATTCCATCACCATGAGACCACATTTCTTCAAGGCATTTCTTCAAACTAATAACTGCTGCAGAAGCACCTAGGTTACTAGTTACCTCTCATAGGTAAATTTTTGTCTAGATTGAATGCCCATTTGTAAATTCATGTAAAGGTCATATAAAGACCTAATTCATTGTATTTAAAGTCCTTAGGTGGTCACAAAAAAAAAAAGATTTCCAAATGTTGCTAACGATGGGAAAAATTGTAAAAAGGAAAAGAAGCATGGAATATTAAAAGTCACAAGGTAGTTTAGGTCATTTCACTCAATAAGGGAGATTCAAAAGGTAGTTATTTGATTGGGAATATATATAAAAGCATGTAAAAGGAAGGAAAAAGAAAAAAATTTGTATTCTTGAATCATTTTCAATAAATAAAGTTCCTTGTTCTTGTTTTCACTATGTTTCATTCTTGAATTTAGTTCTTGCACAAGCTATATATTTGTTTGTTCACTTTATGCAAGGTGTTAACAATCATCTAGTGATGTTTTGAAGAGTTACCATCAAATTTAAAATCCAAGGTTTTTGTGGTCTATTAGATTAACCAGTCAAAGATTTTGAGGGTCATTTAAGGCTTGAATTAACCATCCCACCAATGTAGATTTAGGAGATTGGCGGGATGGAATGTATAGAAGGTTTTTAGAATGTTTTAAGTAATTTGTGAGTGTACAGGAATAGGGAAATCAAGAAATCTCTAATTGGTTGCTGAATCATATAGGAAATACAAAGTTTCCTTCATGGAAAGGATGGTTTCAGGGTGGTGTTCAATGTAAAAGCATGCATGAAGGTGGGTGGTGAGTTTCTAAATCTTATGCAAGCTATCTCCATGGTGTTTTTAGTTATGTCAAGAGTATTTAAGGTTTGTAGGTACCTTATGCAATAAACCCTCCTTTGTAGGGATTGACTTGTGCATAGAACATGGAGCCTTTATGTTGCTAAAATGTTTGATTCTTAAATTTTGTGACATGATGAATGACTATTTTTAGTCCTTTGGTATTTTGGTAATAAACTATGAGCACTTTATTTGTAATTTAGGCCTAAATTAGTAGCCATTTCTAGCGAACAATTCAAGAATCTGGTAATTTCTTTATGACAAGCTACTAAAAACTTTGGATATGTTATGATGTGTTAAAAAGGCTCTTGAATGTACATTGGGAATGTGGATATAAAAATTGAATGGAAAGGAATCACCCAATTAAGGGATATGTGACCTACAAGCAAAATGGTGGTAAGACTTAAAAGTGTGTAATTTTGTAAATATAGAGATTTAAATGTTTGTTTCGGCATAGAACCATCAATGTTAAGATATCAAAGGTGTGTGAATGGTTTGGTGAAGGCCTTGTTAGAACTGTAAAAATATGATGTTTTTACATATGATTTCATTCATAATTTTCCAAATAAGTGCCTTCTTGAACACTTTCTGCCCATATTTTACCATGTTGCATCATATGTTCCATTGGGTCTTGCCTTTTTTGCTTTTGGGTTCCTATCGGCATGTGTCCATTGGTTTCTTCCTGATCCATTTTGCGTGTTTCAGCTTGCATGAGTCTGTATTGCCTATCGGCAAGACTCATTTGATGTCATAACGAAAAGATTTTATCTACAAGTAGTTTTTGGCATGAGCTTCGGTCATTGATCTAATGTCATGGCGAGATGGTTTGTGTCTTGCCGACCGGTAAATGATGGTGCCTATCGATGTGAGTCTTTGCATCGGCATATGTTATGGTGAGGTCTTTCTTGTCTTACCCATCGGCTCACTGTGTTTCTTTTTTGCAAAACCGTGGCGTGTTGGGGGAATGTCTTACTGAGTTCTAATTGTCTTATCGACTAGGTGAACAAGGAGATGTTTCAGTTAGACAAAATGATATCGATATATGGTCATGGCAAAAGGGTTAGGTATTGCCGATAGAGTTTAATATGTGGCTTTCGGCGAGAGTTCTAAATTCTCTTGGCGAACAAGTGTGCTCAAGGTCTTTCAGTGTGACATAAAGATTCTACAAGAGGTTTTGTTGATGTTAGAATGTTATGGCAAAGTGGATGAAATGAAGATTGCACATTTTGGCAGGAGTACATATATGTCATAGTGACATATAGGAGGAAAAGGGGAGCCTTTCGGGGAAACATAATGATGTCTATATAAGGTCCCCCCAAGAGCGGTATGTCACAGTGACATGCTTAATCACTGGATCTTTGTCAGTATGAAAATAGTGTTGTCTTGGTGAACATAAATCATCACAAGGGCTTTCAGTATGACTTTGTATACTCTACGAGAGGTCTCGCTGATATCAGAATCTCACAGTGATAGTAAATCAAAACAAAAGGTTCATTTTGATAAGACATTCTCTTATGTCTCGGTGACTGAAATAAATATAACACATCGATGCTCAGAGTAACATAGGGTTTTCGATATGATGTCTCACCAATATCACAGGGCTATACCAAAACATAAGGAAGACAAATGGATACTTATTGAATTTGGCATCGCAAACAATTTGTTATGGAAAAGGTGAATAGCATGAGGAACGGAGGAACGTCGGATGATTAACGATTGATGATACAGTTGCCTTTGGCATACCTTCTGTGTTGTCTTGGCGACTGGTTCACTGGCAAATAGAAACAGAATTTCAAACACTGAGGCTGACTTGATTGGAGCATGATTTCTATGGGGGCCGACATGAATTTGAAGTGACATGATTCCTAATGCTGGTGTATAAATATGCACTCCCGATTGTAATTGAAGGATCAGATTTTATGAGATTTTAGATTAGAAGTAGTAGGTAGTCAGATGGCTACAGTAGAATAGTTTTCTCTTATCAGAGACTATGTGCATATTTTCAAATGGGGATTCCGATGAAATTCAGCTGGTGTGGCAGGTTATTTCTGGTGTCAATTGTATGTTGAACTTATTGAAAAATATTGTTGAAGTTGTCTCCAATTTGATTCTTTCTGGTTGTTTAAATTGACATAACAAGTTTATGTTCAGTTTGTCAATGCACATTTGATGTATTTGTGTGATTAATCAATTGGTTCTCTCAAGTAGAGATTAAATATTTTTCGTTGATCACAATAATTAGAGAGATTCATGTGGATTCTTAAAGTAGAGCTTAGTAATCATAATCCTGCATTGTTTATACAAGTTATGAATAGATCATATGCCTGCAATTTGATTTTTTACCAGAATAATTTGCTCACTTCTGTTTCATTGACTCCACATACCCAACAAGGCACTGGTCTCTGCATTTCATCATTTTGAATTCACTTAATCTCATTACATTTGTTAATTAAGCATTTTAGGATTTAGATCAGAAGATTGCTATCAAGTTTGACTTCATTTGTTCACTGTCATCTGCCTCTGTGGACAAAAGTAGTTCAGAAAGATAATCATAAGTCAAGTCTGCTTCATTCAGTTAGGTACACCCGCCTAGGTCTAGCAGCACTTGAAGCATAGTAGGTCAAGCTCTCTTGACCTTGTCTTTTACCCTAAAGCATATCAAGAGATCGGCAGCCTCTTGAGATATTTCGCTTGTGTTTTTGAGAGCTAAGAAATTGGCGACTCTACTAGGGATTACATCAGAAAATTCAATTGACGACCATCATATAGAGTCATTGAAGAAGAAGTTGTAATTTGAGAAGATTCAGAAAGAGTGATTCTACTGGGAAGAAGATCAAAAAATAAATATTTTCCTACTTTTGGAAAGTAGGTGGCGACTCTGAAAAGGTTAGATGAAGAATGGAATTTGCGTATGGAATGAATAACTACACAACTATATATGGAAATTTTCAAAATGGAGGCAATGCATATCATGAACAACAGAATGTACAACCTCCTCATAGTCAGCAGTATATGCCATATCATCATACACAACACTATTTTCCAATGTACCAACACTAGTACCCACCTGGTGCCCCCCCTCATCAATACACAACAACGATTTGACCATTTGATTTGGCAGGGATTCAATTATCCCCTTATCCAATGGATGGCGGTTGGAGAGGTATGGTACCTAAGTTTACAGGGAATGATGCAATCACTATTGAAGAGAATTTAAGAAGTTTCAATGCTTTCATCCAAGGTTTGGATGTGCCATATGAAAATTTACACATGAGGCTATTAATGATATCACTTGTTGAAGATGTTAGGGATTGGTTCAATAGCCTGCTAGCTGTCTCAATTGATTCTCTCCAAGGATTTCAGGACCTATTCCAAGAACAATATGGGAATCCATGTGCACCAGATGTTGCTCTTCATGAATTAATACACATTCGGAAAGATCAAAGTGATACAATTTATTATTTTAATTATAGATTCAATAAGTTACAGAATAAGATACCTCCTAGATCAAAATTGCCAGATTCTGTAGCACTGACTATTTATTTGAATTCTTTTGATCTGAAGAACGGGTATGAACTAAGAAATAGATTCCCGAGAGACTTGGCTGAGGCACAAAAGATGACACAGACAATGGAAAACAATAGGAGGGCTGCTGGGATAATTGATAAAAGATATAATCATAAGGTTCCTCAGCAGGGCAGCAATAATCAGTACAGACAGGAGAATACATACAGGAACGAAAGGCCGAGGTTGCATGACATGCCTTATAATATAGACTGGAAGGACAACAAACCTATAACAACTAGGCCTGGAAACAAGGAGACTCATGATCCATTGACAAAGGGAACCTATATGCTAAGTAACAATTACTTCTGTGAATTTTTTGATATGCCACATTCCCCAGATCATTGTATTGTAGCCCAAAGAATGCAGGAGGAGGGAATGTTGATGGGAAACAATAGAGATAATCACACAGTATATTTGACTTCAAATACCTTTCACCGTGTTGTGGAAAGAAAATCACCTTTGGAGAATGAAGATTACCAACATGATGTTTCAAAACGGAAATATAATATCCATTTGCCTTATTAGCAAGTCATTTCTGACTTTGAGGATAATTATACTGAGTCACATTCTGTGGAGATGCCTACTCAATGCAGTATGAGGAGACTCACTAATGAAGAGATAAAAATATTAACTCTTGCTACTGTCAAGGAAGCAAAGAGTAAATATCGGTTGAGAGACAAGACAGTGAATAAGAAGGAAGGTATCCCTGAGGGAGTCTTTGTGACTGATCAAAAGAAGGAAAATGAAGGAGAAACATTGGAACATAAGAAAAGGATTGAGGTAAGAGGTTCTTATTTTGACTACATTTAAGTGTTACCCTAGGGAATAAGGTATAAAAACATTATCAATGTTGAATCCAATTATTGTACTGTTGATGAGTATAGAAAAGTTGATCAAATGATGCAACTAGTGAAAGATGAGACATGTGTCAGTCAGTATGATTCATGTGATAGCTTGCATAGTGAAAATGAAGGTACAAGATATCTCTCTTGCATAACAGATTGTCACAAAGAGAGTAGTGTTTGTTGTAAGGAATCCAGTCAATATTCTAGTGCTGATGATGAACCTGAGGATTATGATCTGCAGTCAAGGGATTCTTCTACTTCTTATGAGGATCTGGATGAATAGGCAATGGGAGATGTTGATTCATCAGATAGTAAGTATACAATACCTTTGGCTACAGTTGAAAGTTATGAAGATACATTTGATCATGATGAGGTTTGTACATTTGAAAGTGATTTCCAAATTTTTTCAAACTCGTTGTATGATGAAGAGTTAAATGAAGATCAGATGATTTTTTGCCAAGGTGTGTCAATGAGTAAGTTTAAGATATTTTCAAATCCATTCTATGAAAAGAAGGAAATAATTTCAGACAAGCAAAATGATGGAATAAATAGCTGTAGTGATGATGTTTGTGATTTCCCATTCTCTGATGGTATTGGATTTTTGTTTGATGATGACTAAAGTGAGGAGTATAATTTTAGTGATGAAAATATAGAGACTTGTTCACTTGATTGTGAATAGATTGCAGATTTGTTTACTTTTGAATACCAAGGATGTGCACATGAAGATGATCTTGAAGTTTTGTCTCTAGCTTAATTTTGTTTTGACAATGAAGAATCTTTGTGTAAAAATTCTTATGACTCCCTGTGTATTTCTTGGAATGATGGTGATACTTTTGGTATTGATCAAAAGTCTGCTTCCATTCAGGATGAGGTATGTGATTTTGAAATTTCTAATTCATGTGAAGAAGAAATTTGTTTGCATACCAAGGATGATAGAAGTCCAGATTTTATTAGTTCACATATGCATGATATGGAGGATATGAGTCATGATCCAATATTGTCTCTGAATAGAGATACTGAAGATGTGCAGAAGGTTTCTGACTTGTTTTCCTCAAACAGTAATGATATGACAAAGTTCTTTTTTTTTTCAAGAGAAACACTTTGATTGTGAAATTTTTATACAGCTGGGAGAGTGTTTCATAATACATAACACAGAGAGAGATAATCCAAAAAATTTCATTAAATATGTATGCATTTTGTATGCTAGCAGAGATTTGTCTGATGATGAAGAATATAAATTATAGAATGGTGAATGGATTTTTGTCCAGGTTAAGCATAGTGATTCTCTAAAAACTTTCAGTGACAGGAAAGATTGAATTTGTGTCTTCAAGAGGAATCTGATGAACTCAAGATAAAACTAGGTGTTTGACAAGGGAGAGTATGATTTGAGTTTCAAATTGTAACAGCTCAAGACAGGAGAAGTTAACATATAGAGGATTGAGGGCTGGCAGTGCATGGACAACTCTTTCTTATCCTCTTTAAAATTGTTTTCCATCCACATTAGTTTAGGGTTGTGGTTCATCTCCATTTTGCATCCTTTTCCATTGCAATTCTTTCCATTTCTTCTCTTTGCTCATCATTTTGTGTCTGGTTTGCTCACACAAAGATTCAGGATCCTTGCAATGATCTGACAATCATACATCCCCAGACGAAGCCACTGTTAGAACTGTAAAAATATAATGTTTTTACATATGATTTCATTCATAATTTTCCAAATAAGTGCCTTCTTAAACACTTTCTACCCATGTTTTACCATATTGCATCATATGTTCCATTGGGTCTTGCAATTTTTGCTTTTGGGTTCCTATCGGCATGTGTCCATTGGTTTCTTCCTAAACCATTTTGCATGTTTCAGCTTGCATGAGTTTGTATTGCCTATCGGCAAGACTCATTTGATGTCATAATGAATAGATTTTATCTACAGGTAGTTTTCGGCATGAGCTTGGGTCACCGATCTAATGTCACGGCGAGATGGTTTGTGTCTTGCCGACTGGTAAATGATGGTGCCTATTGGTGTGAGTCTTTGCATTGGCATATGTTATGGCGAGGTCTTTCTTGTCTTACCCATCGGCTCACTGTGTTTCCTTTTGGCCAAACCTTGGTGTGTCAGGGGAATGTTGTACTGAGTTCTAATTGTCTTACCAACTAGGCGAACAAGGAGATGTTTCGGTCAAACAAAATGATATCGATATATGGTCATGGCGAAAGGGTCGGGTCATGCCAATAGAGTTCAATATATGGCTTTCGGTGAGAGTTCTAAATTCTCTTGGCGAATAGGTGTGCTCAAGGTATTTCCGTGTGACATAAAGATTCTACAAGAGGTCTTGCTGATGTTAGAATGTTACGGCGAAGTGGATGAAATGAAGATTGCACATTTTGGCAGGAGAACATATATGTCACAGTGACATACAGGAGGAAAAGGGGAGCCTTTCGGGGAAACATAATGATGTCTATATAAGGTCCCCCCGAGAGTGGTATGTCACAGTGACATGCTTAATCACTGGATCTTTGTCGATATGAAAATAGTGTTGCCTTGGTGAACATAAATCATCACAAGGGCTTTCAGTATGACTTAGTATACTCTACGAGAGGTCTCGTCGATATCAGAATCTCATAGCGATAGTAAATCAAAACAAAAGGTTTGTTTCAATAAGAAATTCTCTTATGTCTCGGCGACTGAAATAAATATAACACATCAGTGCTTAGAGTAACATAGTGTTTTCGATATGATGTCTCACAGATATCACAAGGCTATATCGAAACATAAGGAAGACAAATGGATACTTATTGACTTTGGCATAGCAAACAGTTTGTTATGGCAAAGGCGAATAGCACGAGGAATGGAGGAACGCGAGATGATTAATGATTGATGATACAATTTCCTTTGACATACCTTCTGTGTTGTCCTGGCGACTGGTTCACTGGCGAATAGAAACATAATTTCAAACACTGAGGCTGACTTGATTGGAGCCTGATTTCTATGGGGGCCGACATGAATTTGAAGCGATATGATTCCTAATGCTGGTGTATAAATATGCACTCCCAATTGTAATTGAAGGATCATATTTTATGATATTTTAGATTAGAAGTAGTAGGTAGTCAGATGGCTATAGTAGAATAGTTTTCTCTTATCAGAGACTATGTGCATGTTTTCAAATAGCGATTCCAATGAAATTCAACTGGTGTGGCAGGTTATTTCTAGTGTCAATTGTATGTTGAACTTATTGAAAAGTATTGTTGAAGTTGTCTCCAATTTGATTCTTTCTGGTTGTTTAAATTGACATAACAAGTTTATGTTCAGTTTGTCAATGCACATTTGATGTATTTGTGTGATTAATCAATTGGTTCTCTCAAGTAGAGATTAAGTCCTTTTCGTTGATCATAGTAATTAGGGAGATTCATGTGGATTCTATAAGTAGAGCTTAGTAATCATAATCCTGAATTATTTATACAAGTTATGAACAGATCATATGCTTGCAATTTGATTTTTTGCCAAAATAAGTTGCTCACTTCTGTTTCATTTGACTCCGCATACCCAACAAGGCACTAGTCTCGGCATTTCATCATTTTGAATTCACTTAATCTGATTACATCTTTTAATTAAGCATTTTAGGATTTAGATCGGAAGATTGCTATCAAGTTTGACTTCATTTGTTCACTATCATCTGCCTTTGTGGACAAAAGTATTTCATAAAGATAATCATAAGTCAAGTCTGCTTCATTCAGTTAGGTACACCTGCCTAGGTCTAGCAGCACTTGAAGCGTAGCAGGTTGAGCTCTCTTGACCTTGTCTATTACCCTAAAGTGTATCAAGATATTGGCAACCTCTTGAGGTATTTCGCTTGTGTTTTTGAGAGCTAACAAATTGGTGACTCTACTGGGGATTACATCAGAAAATTTGGTTGACGGCCATCATATAGAGTCATTGAAGAAGTTGTAATTTGAGAAGATTTAGAAAGAGTGATTCTGCTAGGAAGAAGATCAGAAAATAAATATTTTCCTACTTTTGGAAAGTAGGTGGCAACTCTGAAAAGGTTATATGAAGAATGGAATTTGCATATGGAATGAATAACTACACAAATGTAAATGGAAATTTTCACAATGGAGGCAATGCATATCATGAACAACATACTGTACAACCTCCTCATAGTCAGCAGTATATGCCATATCATCATACACAACACTATGGTCCAATGTAACAACACCAGTACCCACCTGGTGCCCCCCCTCATCAATACACAACAACAATTAGACCATTTGATTTGGTAGGGATTCAATTATCCCCTTATCCAATGGATGGCGGTTGGAGAGGTATGGTACCTAAGTTTACAGGGAATGATGCAATCACTGTTGAAGAGCATTTAAGAAGTTTCAATGCTTTCATCCAAGATTTGGATGTGCCATATGAAGATTTACACATGAGGCTATTCATGATATCACTTGTTGAAGATGCTAGGGATTGGTTCAATAGCCTGCCAGCTGTCTCAATTGATTCTCTCCAAGGATTTCAGGACCAATTCCTAGAACAATATGGGAATCCATGTGCACTAGATGTTGCTCTTCATGAATTAATACACATTCAAAAAGATCAAAGTGATACAATTTATGATTTTAATTGGAGATTCAATAAGTTACAGAATAAGATACCTCCTAGATCAAAATTGCCAGATTCTGTAGCACTGAGTATTTATTTGAATGCTTTTGATCTAAAGATAGGGTATGAACTAAAAAACAAATTCCTGAGAGACTTGGCTGAGGTACAGAGTATGGCACAGATAATGGAAAACAATAGGAGGGCTGCTGGGATAATTGATAAAAGATATAATCATAAGGTTCCTCAGCAGGGCAACAATAATCAGTACAAACAGGAGAATAGATACAGGAATGAAAGGCCAAGGTTGCATGACATGCCTTATAATACAGACTGGAAGGACAACAAACCTGTAATAGCTAGGCCTGGAAATAAGGAGGCTCCTGATCCATTGACAAATGAAACCTATATGGTAAGTAACAATTACTTCTGTGAATTTTATGATATGCCACATTCCCCAGATCATTGTATTGTAGCCCAAAGAATGTAGGAGGGAATGTTGATGGGAAACAATAGAGATAATCACACATTATATTTGACTTCAAATACCTTTCACCGTGTTGTGGAAAGGAAATCACCTTTGGAGAATGAAGGTTACCAGCATGATGTTTCAAAACAAAAATATAATATCCATTTGCCTGATCAGCAAGTCATTTCTAACTTTGAGGATAATTATACTGAGCCACATTCTGTGGAGATGCCTACTCAATGCAGTATGAGGAGACTCACTAATGAAGAGAAAAAAACATTAACTGTTGCTACTGTCAAGGAAGAAGAGAGTAAATATCGGTTGAGAGACAAGACAGTGAATGAGAAGGAAGGTATCCCTGAGGGAGTCTTTGTGATTGAT
The DNA here is from genome assembly GCA_007258455.2 of Sequoia sempervirens. Classification (NCBI taxonomy): domain Eukaryota; kingdom Viridiplantae; phylum Streptophyta; class Pinopsida; order Cupressales; family Cupressaceae; genus Sequoia; species Sequoia sempervirens. The sequence goes on from VDFB02047397.1 coordinate 56,336,985, forward strand.
TAGAAGAAGGAAAACGAAGGAGAAACATTGGAACACAAGAAAAGGATTGAGGCAGGAGGTTCTTCTTTTGACTTTATTCAAGTGTTACCCCAGGGAATAAGGTATGAAAACATTATCAATGTTGAATCCAATTATTGTACTGCTGATGAGTATAGAAAAGTTGATCAGATGATGCAACTGGTGGAAGATGAGACATCAGTCAGTCAGTATGATTCATGTGATAGCTTGCATAGTGAAAATGAAGGTAGAATATATCTCTCTTGCATAACAAATTGTAATAGAGAGAGCAGCGTTTGTTGTAAGGAATCCACTCAATATTCTGATGCTGATGATGAACCTGAGGATTTTGATCTGCAGTCAAGGGATTCTTCTACTTCTTATGAGGATCTGGATGAATAGGAAATGGGAGATGTTGATTCATCAGATAGTAAGTATACAATACCTCTGGCTGCAGTTGAAAGTTATGAAGATAAATTTGATCATGATGAGATTTGTACATTTGAAAGTGATTTCCAATTTTTTTCAAACTCATTGTATGATGAAGAGTTAAATGAAGATCAAATGATGTTTTTCCAAGGTGTGTCAATGATTAAGTTTCAGATATTTTCAAATCCATTCTATGAAAAGAAGGAAATAATTTCAGACAAGAAAACTGATGGAATAAATAGCTGCACTGATGATGTTTGTGATTTCCCATTCTCTGATGGTATTGGATTTTTGTTTGATGATGACAAAAGTGAGGAGTATAATTGTAGTGATGAAAATATAGAGACTTGTTCACTTGATTGTGAACCGATTGCGGATTTGTTTACTTTTGAATACCAAGGATGTGCACATGAAGATGATCTTGAAGTTTTGTCTCCAGCTTACTTTTGTTTTGACAGTGAAGAATCTTTGTGTAAAAATTCTTATGACTCCCTGTGTATTTCTTGGAATGATGGTGATACTTTTGGTATTGATCAAAATTCTGCTTCCATTTTGGATGAGGTATGTGATTTTGAAATTTCTAATTCATGTGAAGAAGACATTTGTTTGCATACCAAGGATTATAGAAGTCCAGATTTTATTTGTTCACATATGCATGATATGGAGGATATGAGTCATGATCCAGTATTGTCTCTAAATAGAGATATTGAAGAGGTACATAAGGTTTCTGACTTGTTTTCCTCAAACAGTAATGATATGACAAAGTTTTTTGTTTTTCAAGAGAAGCACTTTGATTGTGAAATTTTTATACAGCTGGGAGAGTGTTTCATAATACATAACACTGAGAGAGATAATACAAAAGCTTGCATTAAATATGTATGCATTTTGTATGCTTGCAGAGATTTTTCTGATCATGAAGAATATAAATTACAAAATGGTGAATGGATTTTTGGCTAGGTTGAGCATAGTGATTCTCTAAAAACTTTCAGTGACAGGAAAGATTGCATTTGTGTCTTCAAGAGGAATCTAATGAACTCAAGACAAAACTAGGTGTTTGACAGGGGAAAGTATGATTTGAGTTTCAAATTGTAATAGTTCAAGAGGGGAGAAGTTAACATACAGAGGATTTAGGGTTGCCAGTGCATGGACAACTCTTGCTTATCCTCTTTAAAATTGATTTCCATGCACAATAGTTTAGGGTTGTGGTTCATCTCCATTTTGCATCCTTTTCCATTGCCATTCTTTCTGTTTCTGCTCACTGCTCATCATTTTGTGTCTGGTCTACTCACCCAAAGATTCAGGATCCTTCCAATGATTTGACTATCATTCATCCCCAGGTGGAGCCACTGTTAGAACTGTAAAAATTTGATGTTTTTACATATGATTTCATTCATAATTTTCCAAATAAGTGCCTTCTTGAACACTTTCTTCCCATATTTTACCATGTTGCATCGTATGTTCCATTGGGTCTTGCATTTTGTGCTTTCGAGTTCCTATCGGCATGTTTCTAATGGTTTCTTCCTGATCCATTTTGCGTGTTTTAGCTTGCATGAGTCTATATTGCCTATTAGCAAGACTCATTTGATGTCATAACGAATAGATTTTATCTGCAGGTAGTTTTCGGCATGAGCTTGGGTCATCGATCTAATGTCACGACGAGATGGTTTGTGTCTTGCCGACCAGTAAATGATGGTTCCTATCAGTGTGAGTCTTTGCATTGACATATGTTATGGCAAGGTCTTTCTTGTCTTACCGATCGACTTGTTGTGTTTCTTTTCAGCCAAACCGTGGTGTGTTGAGGGAATGTCTTACCGTGTTCTAATTGTCTTACCGACTATGCAAACAAGGAGATGTTTTGGTCAGAAAAAATGATATCGATATATGGTCATGGAAAAAGGGTCAGGTCTTGCCGATAGGGTTCAATATGTGGCTTTCAGCGAGAGTTCTAAATTCTCTTGGGGAATAGGTGTGCTCAAGGTCTTTCGGTGTGACATAAAGATTCTACAAGAGGTCTTGCGAATGTTAGAATGTTAGGGTGAAGTGGATGAAATGAAGATTGCACATTTCGGTAGGAGTACATATATGTCACAGCGACATACAGGAGGAAAAGGGGAGCCTTTTGGGGAAACATAATGATGTCTATATAAGGTCCCCTCGAGAGTGGTATGTCACAGCGACATGCTTAGTCACTGGATCTTTGTCGGTATGAAAATAGTGTTGTCTTGGCAAACAAAAATCATCACAAGGGCTTTCGGTATGACTTAGTATACTCTACGAGAGGTCTCGTCGATATCAAAATCTCATAGCGATAGTAAATCAAAACAAAAGGTTTGTTTCGATAAGACATTCTCTTATGTCTTGGCGACTGAAATAAATATAACACATCGGTGCTCAGAGTAACATAGGGTTTTCGATATGATGTCTCACCAATATCACAAGGCTATACCAAAACATAAGGAAGACAAATGGATACTTATTGACTTTGGCGTAGCAAACAGTTTGTTACGGCGAAGGTGAATAGCACGAGGAATGGAGGAACGCAGTATGATTAACGATTGACGATACAGTTACCTTCGGCATACCTTGTGTGTTGTCCTGGCAACTGGCTCACTAGTGAATAGTAATAGAATTTCAAACACTGAGGCCGGCTTGATTGGAGCCCGATTTCTATGGGAGCCGACATGAATTTAAAGTGATATGATTCCTAATGTTGGTGTATAAATATGCACTCTTGATTATAATTGAAGGATAAGATTTTATGAGATTTAAGATTAGAATTATTAGGTAGTCATATGGCTACAGTAAAATTGTTTTCTCTTATCAGAGACTATGTGCATGTTTTCAAATGGCAATTCCAATGAAATTCAGCTGTTGTGGCAGGTTATTTCTAGTGTCAATTGTATGTTGAACTTATTGAAAAGTATTGTTGAAGCTATCTCCAATTTGATTCTTTCTGGTTGTTTATATTGATATAACAAGTTTATGTTCAGTTTGTCAATGCACATTTGATGTATTTGTGTGATTAATCAATTGGTTCTCTCAAGTAGAGATTAAATCCTTTTTGTTGATCATAGTAATCAGGGAGATTCATGTGGATTCTTAAAGTAGAGCTTAGTAATCATAATATTGCATTGTTTATATACAAGTTATGAATAGATCATATGCCTACAATTTGATTTTTTTCTAGAATACGTTGCTCACTTCTGTTTCATTTGACTCTACATACCCAACAAGGCACTGGTCTCTACATTTCATCATTTTGAATTCACTTAATCTCTTTACATATGTTAATTAAGCATTTTAGGATTTAGATCAGAAGATTGCTATCAAGTTTGACTTCATTTCTTGACTATCATCTGCCTCTGTGGACAAGAGAATTTCAGAAAGATAATCATAAGTCAAGTCTACTTCATCCAGTTAGGTACACCTGCCTAGGTCTAGCAACACCTGAAGCGTAGAAGGTCAAGCTCTCTTGACCTTGTTTGTTACCCTAAAGCATATCAAGAGATTTGCATCCTCTTGAGGTATTCCGCCTCCGTTTTTGAGAGCTAACAGGCCTTTAGGCCAAACATGATGATTTGATATGTTGTAGCAATATGTCCCTAGGTGGAAATGGTAATTTGACTACATAAGAACTTATGAATTTGATAAATCAGTATTATGTGGATATGAACGAGGTTTGTTTTAGTTGAAACCATAATGTGAGTAATGTCTTGGAAGTTAGATGAAACTATTTAGGTGTAAATGGTTTATTATAGTATCTTGGTCTTGAGGAACTAGTTGGTAAAAGTGGAAATTTTGTGAGTTGTTTAAGGAATTGAAAGATTCAGAGCTCTTTATGAGGTTTTTTCTTTGAATTCAGATAAATTGATGATGCAAAAGGTGTGTTAGGATCTGATGGATATAGGTTGTAACATGAAGGATTGGTGTTTGGTTATTTTTCCTAGGTAAAGCAAATTGAGTGGAAAGGTGCCTTGGTGAATGATGAAAGATTGGATTGTTTAGTGACTCTAATTAGTTTTCTTGTGCACCGATCACTCATTTTTGTTGATAAATAAGATGTTTCAATCTTGAGGATGATAAGAAGAAGTATTGAAATGAGTTGGCTTGTTGTTGCCTTATGGTTTGAAAATGAAACAATGTGATTTTTGATGAAAAGAGAAAGAAAATTTAGTTGCTTATTCAATTTTATCTTCTCCTAATTCAATTAGGTCATATGTACCCTAATGAATGATTGTTTTGATATGATGCTTTGCATCACTAACTGACTTGTCTATGCTATTTCTTACTATTATGGTTTCATAGATTTTTTCCAAGCATCCATAGTTTGTCATGTTGGTGCACCTTTGCAAGCACATGCCTCCATGTGAATTAATTGCATTGTGTTTCTTATGTTGACTTTCTAAACAACTATATTGTACAGTTAAAATTTTGTCATCTATCAACATCTAGTTATTAGTTATGGAATTTGAAGTAATGCTTTGAGTTTGAATGATGCGTAATGCAACGTAACCAACAATATAAATATAAACTACACAAATCTATTAAGTAGAACTCATTAGTTAAGTTTTCTTTATTCTATTAACTTCATGTACGTTTGAGTAAATCCACTAGCACTAGGAGGTGTTTGCTTGAAACCTTCAATATTAGCCTTTTCAACATCCAAAATCACATATTAAATACCATTCATAAAACAATGCTATGAACATGTAATAAATTTATAATTCTTTACTAGTTACATTCCCAACTGATAGGTGTGCTACAAAAATAAGTAGGTGGACCAGTGTATCTAGTCTCAACACTGTGACCATGTAATTTTATTAAAATAATAAAACTAAATTAGTTAATCTTGCATTTCAGAATCAAAATTTAATAAATTCAATTCAATGAACATGCTGACTTTTACCTAAATATAAATGCCATATGCATGATGTAAAATGTTAGTCATCCTCTCCATCCCTGTAGAAGCATAAGAATCCTATGTAGCAACATACGGATCCTGCGTAGCAACATACAAATCTTGCGTAGTAGCCTCTTGAGTGTCAGTGGGGTCATATGAACAAGTCGCCCCACAAGATTGACACACATGTGTTCAAAGGCCACCACTCAAAGACTCCCCTAGATGGTGGTGTACAATAGGGCTAGTATGATGGATGACACTCTAGGTCAAAGTGTTGATCACTTGCAATGTCTCTACATTGACACTCTCCTTCGAAACAGTAGGCATAACAATGTGCTCATGAGGTAGCCTAGCGAGAGGTCATCTCCCTTACCGTGCAGGATCTGGTTGTGCACCGAGCCTATCTTGAGCCCACCCCCACCTCTCCCCTCGAACTCCCTCATATCAAAATAATATGGGATTTGGTTTAATACAAACTCATTGTATAGTTTCCTAAGAAAATATTGGGGGACTTCACAATTGTTGCACAGTGGGTAATCAAAGACCAAGTACAACCTATCATAAAAATGGTTCCTAATCTCTTGCTGGTGGCACCAATGAATAGGAAACCTCTTCACATTGAGGCTAATATTTTTATGTGTTCTAGGGTTAGTGAATAAAGAGCACAAATCACCTTTAGTAATTTTTAAATCTTTTACTTGTTTATATGATAGTTTATCTGCATAATATGCCCTAGTTGCCTACCTCCTATTTTGTCATCCAATTATTTGTTGGGTAATTGAATCTACATTTTTTAACATCTCTTTCATTGAATTTTCTAGGGTCATTCTTTTTGCAGTTGAAGCATTTGGATCACTCAACCTACTGATAAAATCCTCAATTTTGTTTTTGTTGTTCTCAATTTCACACCTCAAATTTTGTTGAGTGTCAGGAGGGTGTTGAGTGATTGGTGGGGGAGGTTGATTTTGTTGTTGAGAATTTTCCTGCTCTTCTTGTTGAGTATTTTGAGGATTTGCAGGATCATTTGCATCTCCTACAAATTAAAAAAAAAAAAAACAATCAAATCTAACTTAAAACAAACAAAATCAACTTGAAACTAAGAAATTCAAAACACATAGAAAACTATACTTACCTCCCACACCTCTTCTTCATCATGGTGCCATCTTTGCAAAGAAAAAGCAACTATTGTTGATGAATTTTTAAGAATTCCTCCTAGAATACAAGCACGAAAATGATGGTTTTTGGCTGCGGGTAGAGTAGAAAAACAAACAATAGAAAATGAATCACTTTCACTTTTTTTTTTTGCTTTTAAAATGACATAACACGAGCGCATTTTTTGGTTGCAGGCAGAGCAGAAAAATAGACAATAGAAAATGAATCACTTTCACTTTTGTTTTTTACTTTTAAAATGACATAACACGAGCATGTTATAATGCGCTCGCGTTATGTCATTTTCAATTTTTTTTTGGAATTGGCCACAAAAGTGTAACCCAACTTCATGCACCCACCCCATTATATTATTCCATACTAGGTAATAACTAAGTTCATAAGAACAAGCATATCAAGAATTCCCAAAGAAAATATTTTCCAAATAAAGGCATTATAACCAAATATCCTTTCAAACATAAACAATAGAGGAATAGAAATCAACATGCCTAGATATAAAGTTCCAATTGATAAGGTTGCTTTCTAATTTCAACCTTCACAACCAAGAATGATACTCCTTCAGTGTTCAACTAATCTCCATACTCTAGCCTCCTCTCAAGAACTCTCAACAAAACGTAACTCACAAACAAATCTCCCTCTCTCACTAAAGATATCAAAATAATTATTACATAGAAAATACAACATAATAACGATAGAGAAATCAAAATGAAAGTTGTAACAAATGGTAGAGAGAGAACTTCTATATATATACTTAAATTTGAGAATCATAATGTTACAAAAAGGCTAACAAATCTGCCACTTTCCTTTTCAAATGCATGGCTCAGCTGATTTAAATCTCTTAGATTGCAACACATAACAGTCCTCTTGTTTCCAATTTCATAGAATGGATGAGTTGAATTCATGCTTGTGACAACATGACTCCTTTTACAGAGTCAAGCACAATGGTGCATTGCTATAGACCTTGGTTTGCAAGTTTACTACCCTTCCACATGTCTTCCATCCTTATATTTAATTGAGTTTCATGCTTATTGTATGGCTTTACTAGGTTTTGGCACAAGTTTTAGAATTTTACTGGTTTCCACATTCTATAGATTTTGGCACCAACTTCATACTTTTAGCACCCTTTATTTATGCATAGTTAAGAATTATTCAACAATGTTGAATCTACATCATTTCAACTTGCAATGTTTAAATAGTATTCTCCTTCACTTATGCATTGTGTATAAGTCTATTGACTTATTCCTTTATTCACAACATCCTACATAATACTTGACCTCTAATATGGTGCATTGGTTTCAATACCATCAACAACTAAAAGAAATGTATTTCCTTTCCTCAGTACAACATAGCAATTTAGCTTTAGCCATATCAAGGTATATGGTAGCACTTTTCATTCTCTTTACTCTCTTAAGTGTTTGCTTCAACAAATATTATTTACTTTGCATTCTAAATACTATACCTCTTCCTCACATAGGCATATTGCATTTACTCCTATCTTATGCGCAACAAATATTAGATATAGCACCACCTTAATCCTTAATGTAATCAAAAGTTTCAAGCCATCTTATGTGTAATGTATCATGGATTTCACACTAGTTTAAAACTTCTTTCTTAGCATGTTATATGTGCCAAGGTTACAATGTATCTCGGCTAAATACATTTGTGCATTCAATATGTTATAAACTTGTGTGCTATTTATTAAATGCTCCTTACAATCTACATTTACGATACATTACTTTGTGGGAAAATGTATTGTATATAGTTTTGTTTTCAAACAACCCTTTTACCATTCTATGACTCTGGCTATTTGGGTGCCCAAGCTTATATATATATTATATATTCACATTTATCAAATCATTATTCTCCATTCAAATATATACAAATTATTGGATATTGTGGTTGTGTTTGTGATATGTGGTTTTCATTGATGTCAACACTATTAGAATTAATTTATTTGAAGTTATATATATCGAGGATATTGAGAAAATTGCAATGAAATGAGTTGCAGGTTGCCAGTAGTGAAGTGAAGTTCTATCTATCAGTGAGTTCAGTACATTGATGATCAAAGGTTGTGGACTAAAGGGTTTCTTGTCGAGTGTATCTAGTTTATCCACATTGAGTTTTAGAGATCCACGTGAAGTTTTGATTGAGTTATGAAGATTTTTATTTTGACAGTCTTTCTATTACTTTAGTTTGTGTTCTTGAATGAAGATGATGCAATTTCAGTAAGTTCAGTTGTTTTGGATGCTTCTCTGGTGATTCATGATGTTTTTAGATGTTTCTAGATCATTCTCTATCTGTGTTGCATGTCCGCATTGATCGTTATGCTTGTGATCTGATATTTTCTCTTGTGTGATCATGTTTTACATGTTCTTGGCTGACAAGGTGTTTGTAGCATGTTGTGGATCTTCGAGGAATAATTTTTGAAGGTGGTTCATGTTTGAAGATCTTATTTTGGATCTTCACTATTTTGTGGTTGATCTTGGTTGATTCACATTAATAATTGTTATTCATTTAGGTTGATAGTTTGTATTCATTTATTATTTTGTTGAGGCATTAGCAGATGTTATTTTATTAGTTCAAATCCTTGTAGATGTGATCTAAATCTTTCTGTAAGACAATGTGTCTTCCTTTGGGTAGTAAGCCTTGTTGTAATTGAGTAGTGAGCTCTAGGAAGTGCGCCTAAATGCATGTGCATTCCCCATTTCATTCTTTATAGTTTTAATAGGGTATAATCTTGTGGATTGACCTCCACCATGGTTTTTCCCCTAACAGGGTTTCCACGTAAAAAAATCTTGTTGTTATGTGTGTTTCTAATGTGTTGATGATTTATGCTTTCATGGTTAATAATCAGATCTAAGTATAAGGTTAATAGAGTTAATAAGTTGTGAATTTCTGAGACAACTAATTTATCCCCCCTCTTAGTTTTCTGCCCTTGTGTTGCCAACAATCGGTATCAGAGAAAGTTCCTTGGAAGAAATTTAATAGCTTGAGGTGATCCGTGGTGACGACTTACAAGAAGGATAGCCTGAGATTTGATGGAAAAAATTATTCTTTGTGGAATACTTGAATGGAGTGCCATCTAAGATGCATTAGTGAACCCTAATAGAGCATTACAAGTAATAGGTATGTTATACCTTAGAATGGTCCTACTACTACTACTAAGATTAGAGATGTTGAGTACAATATCAAGGATAAAGAAGCTTTGTTGAGTGATTTGACTAATAGTGAGATGAATAATGTTATGGATTTGGAGATTTCTTATGAGATTTGGAAAAACTTGGAAAATTTGTATGAAGGTGATGCTAATGTGAAGATTGCTAAGTTGCAGAGTCTAAAAAGGAAATATGAAATGTTGAGAATGGGTGATGATGAAAATGTTACTACTTTCATGCAAAGAGTGAATGAACTTGTATGTGGTATTAGATGTGTTGGTGGACATTTGGAAGAATCAAATATTGTTGCTAAAGTGCTTAGATCTTTGCCTATTGCTTACAAAGTCAAAGCTACAACTATTGAAGAGCTTCGAAATATGACAAATGTTACTTGAGATATGTTGATTGGTAAGCTTACTACTTTTGAGTTGAGTGAATTTGGTGATGCCCTTCCTAAGGTTGAAACTACATTCAAGGATGCTACATCTGGAAGAGATAAATAGAGATATGATCTTGGAGAGATTTCTTCTAGAAAGAATTTCAATTATGAGGAAGAAATGAGATAGATTGAAGAAGAAGAAAGAGAACTGGATGAGCTTGAAGCACTAATTATAAAAATAGAAGCTAGAGGACAAGGTAAGTATAAAGTAAAGTCACTTATTAAATGTTTTTCCTACAATAAGATAGGTCATTTTGCATCAAAGTGTCCAAAAAGAGACATAACAAGCCCGAATTTCAAAAGAAGTGTTATTATGTTGTTGATGAAGGAGTGGTAGTTGATGAATTTGATAAAGAAAATGGAAGTGAGGATGAATGGATATTTATTGCTATCAATGAAAATAATCCTATGTCTATTAAATTTGCTAGTTGTACAAATGTCGAGAAATCCCTAGCTGCTCAAGTTGAAGAGAAAGATGAATGGGTAATTGATAGAGGATTCTCTCATCATATGATAGGAAATAAAAGTAAGTTTGTGAGCTTGGAAAATTATGGTGGTGGTGTTGTGATATTTGGTGATAACACAGCTGGTGTGATATGTGGCAGAGGATGCATTTCTCTTGATGGTAAGAATAATAATGATGATGTCCTATATGTGGAAGGTCTGAAGCATAATATTTTAAGTGTTAGACAGATGGTTGATAAGGGTTACAATCTTTAGTTCAATGATGGAAAGTGTAGAATATTGGGGTGTTCCAGAAATGTGATTGCATTAGGTATAAAAAAAAGAGGTAATATCTTTCATTTGAATGTTTCTAGTAAAAGTTGTTTGATTGCTTGAGTTGATGAAAGTTGGTTGTGGCATAGAAGAATGTGTCATGTTAACTTTGACAATATTATCAAGATAAGTTCTACTCAGGAAGTGAGAGATCTTCCTAAGTTGATGAAACCTATTAATGCCATATTAAAGGAACGTCAATTGGGGAAGAAAACTAGAATTTCATTTTGGAGCAAACAATATAATTCAAATGAATTGTTGGAGCTTGTGCACACTAATTTGTGTGGTCCTTCTAGAGTTATAATTTTACAAGGTTATAGGTATTTCATGTTGCTTATTGATGATTATTCAAGAATGATGTGGGCTACTTTCTTAAGGGAGAAATTTAAAGCTCTAGAGAAGTTCAAGATCTTTAAGGCTATGGTTAAGACAAAGATGGGTCTACAGATTAAATGTCTGAGATTAGATAGAGGCGGTGAATTCACTTCTGGTGAATTTAATTCTTTTTGTGAAGTGCATGGAATAAAGAGACAATTATTTTCCCCACATACCCCTTAACAAAATGGAGTTGTGGAAAGGAAGAACACGACAATTCAAGATGCTACTAGAACTATGATGTTGGAAGGAAATGTTCCTCATATCCATTGGAGAGAAGCTGTGAGTACTATCTTTACATCCTCATCCAGGTACAAGTCAAAGGTGATACTGGTAAGACCCCTTTTGAGCTATGGACTGGTCATAAGCCTACTGTTAAGTATTTCAAAATCTTTAGGAGTAAATGTTATATTAGAAGAGATGAAGATTTAGGAAAGTTTGATGCTAGGAGTGATGAAGGAATTTTTTGGGTTACTCTACTAAAAGAAAGGCCTACCAATTCTACAATAAGAGATTGAAGAAAATGGTTGAAAGTGAAAATGTTAAGGTTGATGAAGAGATAGCAAGACCATCCAAAACCTATAGATATGATTTTGATGATCGGAATGACAATACAAACAAATGTAAGAAGTTCAGACTTCAAATCAAGAAGATCAAGAGGAAGGAGAAAATAGTGAAAGTGAAAAAGAGAGATCACAAGAGCTTGACATTCAAGAATGTCCTAAGACTTTGAGGTATGTAAGACTAAATCATTCAGAAGATCAAATCATTGGTGATAAGAATAAAGTTGTTCAAACTAGGAGAAATATTGTAGAAGAATATTGTTTGATTTCAAATATTGGGCCTACTAATGTGAATGAAGCATGCAAAGATGAACATTGGGTTGAAGCAATGAAAGAAGAGATACAAAAAATTGAGAAGAATGATACATGGATTCTTGTTCCTAGACCTAAGGATAAAAATGTCATTCAAACTAAACGGCTCTTTAGAAACAAACTAAATGGGCAAGGTGAAGTGGTTAGAAACAAGGAAAGATTAGTGTGTAAAGGATATTCACAAAAGGAAGGAATTGACTTTGAAGAGACCTTTGCCCCTATTGCTAGAATTGAAGTTGTGAGATTGTTTCTTGCTTATGTTGCTTGCAAAGACTACAAGTTTTATCAGATGGATGTCAAGTTAGCATTTCTAAATGGTGAGTTGGAAGAAGAGGTGTATGTTGAGCAACCTGATGGATTTTAATTGACTAATCAGGGAGATATGGTTTGTAGGTTGAAGAAAGCATTGTATGGAATTAAGCAAGCCCCAAAGTATGGTATACTAGATTGGACAAGTATTTTTTGAAGCTTGGATTTAACAAAGGTACTGTTGATAGTAATTGTATTTCAAGAATGATGATAAAGATTTGATTGTGGAAGTTTTTGTTGATGATATCATTTTTGGAGGAGATGACAGTTTGTGCATGAAGTTTGCTAATGAGATGCAGAGTGAGTGTTAGATGGCAATGATTGGAGAGATGACATTATTTTGGGGATTGAAAATTACTCATTAGACAAAGGGATCTTTATATCTCAATCCAAGTATGTGAAAAAATTGTTGAAGAAATTTGGTATGGAAGATTCAAAGCCACTTGGTACACCCATGGTGACCGGATGTAAGTTGACAACAAATGATGATTCTCCAAAGGAAAATCAGACTAGATATAGATCAATGATTGGTGGATTGTTGTATTTAACTCAAACTAGGCCTGATATCATGAATGTTGCATGTATTGTTGCAAGATTTCAAGCTGATCCTAAAGAATATCATGTGACTATTGTGAAGAGGATTTTTAGATACTTGAAGGGAACAATTGATTTTTTCCTGTGGTATCCTAAAGATGATGATCTTACTTTGAGTTCCTTTAATGATGTTGATTAGGCTAGTGATGTGAATGACAAAAAAGGTACTAGTGGTGGTGCATTTTTCTTGGGAAAGAAGATGATTTCATGGTTAAGTAAAAAGAAAAATGTCATTTCTTTGTCTACTATAGAGGAAAAGTACATTATTGCTGCTAATAATTGCACTCAAGTATTGTGGATGAAGTAGATGTTGAAGGATATCATATTTGTGTATGATGATCCTATTGCTATATTATGTGATAATTCAAGTGCTATTAACATTTCTAAGAATTTGGTGTTCAATTCAAAGACCAAGCATATATCTATCAAGTTTCACTTTTTGAGAGAGAAGGTGAGTTAAAAGGAAGTAAGATTGGAGTATGTGCCTACTAAGGAGCAAATTGCAGACATCTTTACCAATTCATTGGCTAAGGATACTGTAGACACCGAAATCTAGTTTAAGCCTGCGACTTCAATATTCTTCATAATTCGTATTCTTCATGGTCATGATTAAATAATCCTAATTATTTAATTAATTCTCCTTAACATTAATTCTTCTATTAATTAAATAATCTTAATTATTTAATTGATTCACATTTTCTTTATTCTATCTGATTAATAAATAAGCACTTTTTATTTAATTAAGTTACTCATTAACGTTATCCTTCTTTTCAAATTAAATAAATTCTTTATTTATTTAATTATTCATTTAAGCCTTTTCAATATTTAATTAAATAAATCTTATTTATTTAATTATTCTTCAAATATCAAATATTGAATTAAATGAATTATTTAATTCATACATCCTATTTTAACGCATTCCTCTATATATAGATAATTGTGTGATTTATCTAAGTATTCACTTTTACTCGACTTAAAGATCTATTTAATTGCTCAATTAACTTTGGGTTTAATATTTGAGTTGCTTGCATGAGTAATCTTGTGTCATATCATTCAGTCATCTAGTTCTAACTCAATTGTGTGCACATGCATATTAAATAAATAGTTTTAATTAATTAATTAATTCTTGTGTGTGCATTCGAACTGAGAGTTGCTTTAATCCATCTTTATCATTGTCATGCAAAGACTATTCTTCTATTTTCAAATACCAAACTTGAAAATAAAACCATTTATTTAATCTTTATTTCTATTTCTAATTGGTATTGATCACTCATGTCACTACTAACAGTTATCAAAATGCATGTCTAATCATTTGATCTCAACCATTCGTTGATCTTTCGATCCTGGCCTATCATTCAAATGATCAATTTTCTATAAATTGATCTATCATTCATCATTCCAATCTCTCTCAGAATCTTATCACTTTTTCGAGCAACTATCTTGAATCTTTGATGTTTTGCTAAATCACTATCATAGGCTATACTTGCAAAAACTTTGAAAATCTGAGGGAAATTATACTACAATGACAAAATGGATAAGGGCAATTGAGATGATATATGGAAATACGTACATATTGGGTGATATTGTTTAGTTTATTTACATTTTGGCTTTCCTTTGTTCTTTGTTGCTTAGCTTAGATTGCATTAGAACTTAGATTGCATTGAGTGTGTGCTTTTAACCTTTGTCTTCTGCATTATCTAGACCTTACATTTGGTGAACCCGACGTGAATACACCATCTTTGCATATCCGTAGACTTTTATTTTTATTTTGCAGGTTTTTGTTCAACACAACGCATCAGTTTGATGAAATGCCGCAATTGAAATTCGAAGACACATATACTTGACGAAACACTGCAATTGGCATTTGAAGATGCATCAGTGTGATGAAGTGACACAATTGACTTTCTGGATCATATCTGAGATCACAAACGATGCATCTGAAAAATAATCATGCATCTGTCATTTTCTGAGCTGCAGCTGACTAGTAAAATATTGAAATGGATTTGACAAAGAAAATGACGCATCTGACTAGTATATTTTAGGATTAGATTTTTAATTTACACCATTCCTCTTGTGGTTTTATTTTCGCTAATCTTCTATTTTCAGCGTGTGTCTTGAGGAGTTAACGAATTTTTTGCATATCGATAGTCAAAGACCAATATCAAATTACTAATGAATCTTTCTGCAGAACGCATGTCGAAGACCCTAGTTAAATTTTTGAAACAGATTATTTGGTAGTGTAGCAAATCTTTCATTTGGATTAAAATTAACAAGTGTCTACTGTGTTTGGTGTGAAAGCAAAATTGTGTAATTACCCTCACGATTTGGTACATCGAAGTATCCTCTCCCCTTACACATTTGTGTGATCTTGGGTGTAAGAGAAATGGTTACTAACTCTAGAACTTGGGCCTGTTCTGGTCGGAAAAAGTACTCACCCTAGGATGACCTAGACAAGTAGCACCCTGAACCTGAGGGACTTCCAGCCGGTATATAAAAGTGGATTCTTGGGGAAAGCCCAAGAAGCGTATGTTTTTGACGAGATGGATTTGAAAGGGGAATCTCACCGTATGGATCATGCCCTATGAATGAAATGCCCTAATTAAACACTTTAGTTTGTAGTGTCCAAAATCATTCTATTTACTGGTGCAGTAGGTTAGACTTGTGAAGCCATCTCATATTCTTACGGTTCATGTGTAGAGATGAAGGTATGACATGGGATGTTCATGGGTACTATAGCTTGGCTGCCCTGAATGATGTTAATGAGCCATGGAGGGGAGTCAGAGGGGTCAAGCTACTAATCATCTGCCTTGAATAAGCATAGTTGGGGAAACCCAAGTGAGAACTCAGTAAATACTATCCTTCATAGCCTAGGATGTGCTTGTCTGTTGTCAAATTAAACATTCTTTGAGTCCAAAATCAAACTAAAAACACTTTGTCTGATGATTGTCCTTTTTTTCTAGAACTTGATCACAGAAAATAGTGTCAATTTTATATCTCAATTCACTAAAAAATACATAGAGAGTTGCAACTATTCACTAGAAAGTCGCAATTGATCTTTAGAGTCACATCTATTTAGCATAGTCACATCTTCTAGATTAGCTCGCATTTTCTTAATAAAAAACCGCATTCATCTTTAGAAACCGCATATGTTATATTCTTAGTCACAATTGCAATTATGAGTCGCATCTATTAGAAACTTAACCACATCTATCTTAAACTAAATACTAAACATTTACCAAAAACACTGAACTGATCATCAGAAAACTGCATCTATAAAACATAACCACATTTTTTAAATTCTACGAGGTATTTGCCAGATTATTAGAAAATCAAAATTTACAGTTACTATCCAGTCAACATGGTTATACCAGTTTCAGTTGTCTTTCCATAAGCAGACCTTGAACAAAAACTTGAAATGATTTGCTCAATTTTGTATCCTTTAGGTATCATTTAGTCATAACTATAGTTGTCCTAGTTCTCTATTTTAGTTTCATCTTAGTGTACATATTACCTTAAGATTAAACTTCTAGGAAGGTCACTTTTACACACTTTAGGATAGGTCCACCATCTACACTTTAGAAAAATCATAGTGTCAACGAAATATGTCATTGAATCTAGTCCTATCATCTTATCCTTTGTCCCACAGAGAGTCCTCCTAGCTCATCAATCTAGTTAGGAGACTCAACTTATCTTTGATCATTGTCCTATAGTGGTTTCTTGACATAACTAAATTGACACCTTGGTTAGACTTTACGCAGTTGGTACCCTCATCTCAAGTTTATGAAATTGATTACCTTAGAAGCTTAGTTAGACTTTTCATTTTTAGATATTGTCATCTTAGACTAGTGTCATTTTAGAACATTCCTTATTTTACATTCAGAAAATCCCCAAAAAAACATAGACTAGAGTCATATTGTCCATAGATGTAGTTTTGTATTTCTTGCATATTGAGCTTATCTTACATGGTTGAAACTAGGTCTAAGAGAAGAGAGAGAGAGAAAAGTTTTCAAACCCAAACAAATTCATCAACCCATTTTCCTCAAGACCTCACAAGACTTTACTAGACAAATTCACCACTAGAAACACTCAAGGGCACATTACGACATAAGACATAGAGGCTGTTGCACAAGACCCTGAGTTTTCCTCTTTTGTAGATGAGTACCTAGCAAATGATCATCAATGATACTTATACAAATTGCTAGTTGAAGGTGCTACCTTACCTGCAGGATTTGATATTAGCACCTTGCAAACTCAACCTACAAAAGGGACAAACATAATGACTGCTAGTACTACTATACCTCAAGTAAGCACAACCATACCATCTAGAACACCTACACATAGTACAATAGTCCATACGTCTCCATTTGGTATGTTTGGTATGCCATTGGGATTTAATTTCACTATAGGGGCATCATCGTCCACTCCCTCTGGTCCTCTTGTTGGGAGTATAAGATCTAAAATGTCAGTTTCTACACCTTATGTTAGTGTCACAAGTACCATACCATAGTCAACAACCATACCTAATGCTAGTGTCACGAGTACCATACCATAGTTGATGACCATACCTAGTGCTCAAGTCACTAGTACTATACTGTAGATTACACAAATAGGATGCATTCCCTCATTCCAATATGGCAATCAGAATTGATTCTCCAAGATTGGTAGTCAGAATCCATTCATACAGATTTTGAATTAGAATCCCTTTTCCAATAGTGGTAGTTAGAATCTGTTCACACAGATTCCAAATCATAATCCTTTCTCCTAGAGTGGTAGTCAGAATCTATTCACATAGATTCCAAGTCAAAACCAATTTACACAGATCCCAAGTCAAAATCAATTTATGCAGATTATGAAACATAACACGTTTACCAAAATTTTGAATCCAAACTCACCTCAAATACCAACATTCAATTGAAACCCATCATGAGACCTTGGATTTCAGAATACATACACAAATCCTCATAATCTGCCTAGCACATCATTAACCTAGGTTGGCATCTTACAAACACAAATGCATGCACTACAAACACAAATGGATAATATGTGAGTGTTAACTAAGAAATCCTTTTCAACAAAGGACATATGCCCTTTTCCCTTTAATAGATCATTATACATGACCCCTTTCCCTCACAGGTATGTCATACTGAATCTCCCTAAGTACAATGGAAAAAAAAATTCAATAGAACATATAAGGGAATTTTCTACCATGTTCATAGATGTTGCTTATGACCCCATGTATCTTATGAGACTATTTCCAAGAAGTCTTGTAGGGATTGCACTAGAGTGGTTTTCAGGTCTAGACTATGGCATCAGATCTTGGGGTGAACTGGCTGAGAAATTTGTTTGAGCAATTCTCCTTCAACATAGACCATGAGATAAATATAGCAACCTTGTGACACACAACACAAGAAGAAGGTGAAACATTTATCACTTTCTTTCAAAGATGGAGGACTATAGCCAGCCGATATCTTGTCGAGATACCTAAAAAAAGTCACTATATTCCAGGAAAACCTTCATGCAAAACTAAGGAGTAACTTAAGGGTACATTGTTGCACATCTTTTTCGAAACTAGTGGGAAAATGGGTTATAATAGAAAAGGATCTCATTGAAAAAGAAGAACTTAAGACATCAACATCCAATGGAAATCCAATCGTACAAAACACCCCCAATGACAGAAATAGATTTTGGTCTCGCAATAAAAATGTCACCAATGATGGGGTAGTTGATGCTAAAATTGTACAAACAGGACCAATCATCACATTAAGAGGACTTAACTCTTCAACGACCATCCAACACGGTCCAAAATACTCAACATCTGCAACAAAGAAGGTTTTAAAAATGTGAGTTCACTCCCTTAGGGGAACCCATTGAGTCCATATTAAAACAACTGTTACAACATAATCTTATAGAACCTCAAGAGCCAAGACAATACAATCCATGAAAATTTAAACCAGTTTGGTGGGATGACAATGCCTTTTGTGATTATCATAGAACTAAAGGACATAACCTACAAAATTTTCACCAACTGAAGAATATCAAACAAGATCTTGTCAAAAGGATAATAATTGAAGTTAATTGATAGAAAAAAAATTCATCAAACACTGATCATCGAGTCTTTTCTAATCCACTACATGACCATGGGAAAGGAGATGTTCCCAGTTCAAGTACTAAGACCAATATGCCAGCCAACTATGTGAGTATCAAGCATGATTATAAGAGTGGAAAAACCATTAATCACCTTCACACCATCGATGAGAATATCAATACCATTACTATCAATACAAATCATGAGTGTGTGGTCAACACTCGTCGTACGAAGATCACTTTCCAAGGTCCTCCATCGTAGCAAACACCATAGCCTTCCAAGTCACAATATAACTTACTTGACTAGTTGGGGAAGACCCCAGCTCAAATCTCAATCTTGGAATGGTTGTGTATCTCCCCTGAGCATCAATCCATTCTAGATAAGGCTTTACAAAACACCACTATCCCTAATGATCTTGATGCCAATCGTTTCCAGGAAATGGTGGGCTATTTGACCAATAACCATCATGCCACATTTTTTGAACAAGACTATGCAACTAAAAAGATGAATCATAGCAATCCTTTGCATATTGAAGTCCTTGTTGATGACACCAAAGTTAGACGAGTTTTGGTAGACGAAGGAGCAGGGTTAAATCTATGCACTTTAAAACTAATTAAAGCATTAGGTTTCTCAGAAGCATGCGTAGACACAACCAAAAGTATTTTCATAAAAGCTTATGATGATGAGGAATGAAAATCAAAGGGGGTGGTTACACTTCCTATCAGAATTGATCCTGCAATAATGGAGATGAAATTCCAGGCCTTGGATCTCACCCTTCCATACAACATTTTGCTAGGAAAACCATGGATTCATGCCATGAAGGAAGTCAATTCCACATATCATCAGTATCTCAAATTCCCTTACAATGGCACTGAAATAACTATAGATCTGGTGACCTAGACCCATTCCAATACTACACCAATCTAAAATAAATACCCCAATGCCAAGTGCTAGTGAACCAAGAGGCTTCATTATCCAATTCATTTCACTATGTTGATCCATCTACCCTCACTCAAACCTCTATTGTACATTCAAGTCCTATCACTCCTACAGTTGAGATCCAAGACAAGGGTTGTGGAGAATATTACATGAAGAAATCTTATTGTGTTAGCCATTTGATTCCTCCTAAGTCATACAATTTACCTACATTAGATAGGAGACAATCTATGGTCACTATACACATTCCTCCTACAACAAATTTCACTAAATGGCGTGAATTAAGCAAAGAGGCCGTAGATACAAATGATGTCACTTCCTAGTTGTACAAAGAAGATAATGAAGAACCTCTCTCACTTGCTCACATTCTTGTAGATCTATATGGAAAAGGTTTCACAATTATGCAGAGCAAGGGATATGATGGAAAAAGTGGTTTAGGTTTAAATCAAGATGGAAGGATTGAACCAATCTTTGTTTCTCAATGGCCAAAAGGCTTAGAGTTGGGGTTTCAACCGATTCAGATTGGAGTCCCTAGTACCACATCACCCTTACTCAAGGAAGTAAGTGCTTCAGAAGATATTGAGACATCTCACAAACCATCTGACCAACACTATTGTGACTCCCTCGACTCAAACAAATATGAGTGGGATTCCTTATCCTCTACCTCTTCCATGGACCTTGAAAAGCTATTTGGAGAACTTGACTTAATGTTGAGATCCTCACCAAATCCATTGAATTCTTGTCCACCAAAGAATATGACCAAAGAGGAATGGTTTAAACATTACTATTGGGAGTCACTTGATCCTACCTCTTGGCAGCCTGATACATCTATTTCAAATAACCAAACCTTGGCATTAGGACCACCTCTCAATCCACCTAGACCTAAACCAAAGGGAAAGGAGGACTTAGTACAATATTTTTGTGACTATATGAACAACTCAATCCTTACCTTTACTCCGTTAAACTTTGATAACTCCAACGATGACATTCCTTTAGTTTATCCCCAACTTATTGGTTGGAATCAACAAGCCACACCCGTCATAGATATTTTTGAGAACGACGAAGCAATTGTTGAGTTCTTGGGATTACGAGAAGGCATACCTTGCATTGATCACAAGGCTGGTTTTACCATTGACTTGGACAACAAAGCATGTTTTTGGGAATTTTTTCAACCCTCCAGTCGCAAAAATGAGAAAAAGAATAAACAAGATAAAAAGTACAAGTCTCTAGGTGAAAACTGAAAGGCGCCTCTAGACAATGAAAAAGTAAAATGAAAGGATGCATCCAAAGGAAAAAACATCTCTCAGGCACCTAAGGATGAAGTTTTGAACATTCTCCCTATTGCACAAGAAAATTCACCCATGCCCACTGAAGAATCAGTAGAATTCAATGCAGGTATAGAAGAGAATCCTTGACTGGTCTATTTTGCAGCATCATTGACAATAGAAGAGCAGCCATAATTCCACAACTTCTTTGCACAGAGATGGATAATTTTTTCCAAGTCATATGCAAACATGCCTGGGTTGGATCCTAAACTTTTTCTACATCACTTTCCTTTACAACCAGGGACCAAACTAGTGAAACAAAAATTGAGGAAAATGCATCTACATATTGCTTTACTAGTCAAGGAAAAACTCAAGAAACTGTTAGACATTGGTTTCATTAGATCAATTGACTATGCAGATTGGATTTCCAATATTGTACCAATCACTAAACCAACCAGGGGCATCCACATCTACACTAATTTTAGAGATATCAACAAGGCTTGTCCTAAGGATGACTTCCCTTTGCCTAACATAGACATGATAGTTGACATGACAATAGGATATGAGATGTTGTCCCTTATGGATGGATTTTTATGATATAATCAAATCAGAATTACAATTGAAGACCAACCTAAGACAACTTTCACCTATCGTTGGGGATTGTATTGCTCGAATGTTATGCCCTTTGGACTCAAAAATGCTGGAGCAACCTATCAACATGCCATGACCACCATCTTTCATGATCTAGTACACACTCTTATGGAGGATTATGTTGATGACCTTATAGTTAAATCCAAGACAAGAGCAGAACATTTACAAGTTTTAGACAAGATATTTCAAAGGCTAGAAAAGTATAAAGTAAGACTCAATCCCAAGAAACATGAGTTTGGAATAAAGTCAGGAAAGCTTTTAGGATATATCATTTCCAGACGAGGCATTGAAGTGGATCTAGCCAAGGTGAAAGCAATTATGTAAGCGCCTCCACCAACTAATCTCAGTCAGATAAGGACATTACAAGGAAGACTGCAATCCATCAAAAGATTTATAGTGCAGTTAGTAGATAAGACACATCCTTTTCAACATCTACTTAAGAAAGGGGTACCCTTTGCATGGATAGTTAGGTGCGGAGAGGATTTTCAATTGATTAAAGAATATCTACTCACACCACAAGTCTTAATGCCACCTATTGAGGGATGACCACTAATTCTTTATATTACAACAACCCATTCATCACTCAGAGCATTGCTTGCATAGAATGATGATGAAGGTCATGAAAGGGTAGTATACTATATTAGTCAAAATTTGGTAGGTTATGAGCTCAACTATAGTACCATTGAATGTTCCTATCTTGCAGTAGTATTTGATATGCAAAAACTAAGGCACTATATGTTAAACCATCAAACAATGTTGATTTCCAAATAGATCCTCTGAAATATCTTCTAAGCAAGGTGGCATTAATAGGGCAATTGGCCAAATGGGTTATGATACTTAGTGAGTATGATATCCAATATGTAGAAAGAATGGCTATTAAAGGACAAGTCATTGTTGATTAGTTAGCTGACACACCACTACAAGTAGATCACCCATTAGTTGCAGACTTTCCTGATGAGTTTATATTTACAATGGAAACAAACACATGGAAATTGTACTTTGATGGCCCACATACAAATCATGGCTCAGGGGTGGGTATATTGTTAATCACACCATAGGGTGATTCCATCCCTAAATCATTCAGTATTGGATTCCCATTTACTAATAACATAGTAGAGTATGAGGCTCTAGTGATAGGGTTACACATGGTAGTCAAGTGGAAAATTAAGAACCTATAGGTATATGGTGATTCTCAACTAGTAGGTAAATGATGATTATGAGACTAAGGATGAGAATCTTGCTCCATACAAACGAATGGCCAATAGCTTTAAGGAGTATTTTGAAAAGGTTGAATTTCATCAGATACCTCATGTTTTGAATAGGGCAGTAGATGCTATGGCTACAATTGCATCACTTCTAGACATTCCTAAAAGCGTGCCTAAGTTTGAGTTCTTGGTAGAATGACTTTTGGTCCCAGCCTATGATATCCCAGATTCTGAGATAGTGTGTGACATTGTTGGTCCTGATTCCCCATGGTACAAAGAAATCTATGACTACCTTTATGTTGAAATCATACGCACTGGCCTGTCAAACAACTAACATAGGACATTCCTTCAAAAGCAACCAAATATACCATCATCAGAGACACCCTATATAGACGCGCCTTAGATAATACCCTACTAAGATGTCTTGATTCTAATGAAGCACAAGCAACCTTGCGAGGGGTACATGAGGGTATATGTGGTTCCCATTCTAGTGGTCCTACCTTAGCCAAAAATATTATCAGACTGGGTTATTATTGGCCTACTATGGAAAAGGACTCATATGTCTTTGTAAAGAAATGTCATCAATGCCAAGTTCATGGAGACTTGATACATGCACCAGCATAAGAGCTCTATCCTATAATTTTTCCATGGCACTTCGCCCAATGGGGACTCAACCTCATAGGTAAGATCCACCCCACATCATCTAATGGCCATAAATTCATCATCATTGCCACTGAGTACTTTACGAAGTGGATTGAAGCCATTCCTATGACATACATTACTGACACATAGATTTCTAAGTTTATCCTAAACTACATTATCTGTCGGTATGGTGTCCCTCAGTCCATAATCACGGATAATGACTGCCCATTTAAGAATCAAGAAGTCCACCATCTTTTTGATGAATTTCATATTCAACATCACTTTTCCACTCCCTACTACTCACAAGGTAACAACCAAGCAGAGGCATCTAACAAAAACATCATTAGAATCCTCAAAAAGATTGTCAATGATGCTAGCCATGATTGGAATTTACAGCTTAATCCCACCTTATGGGCTTATCGTACAAGTATCCGTACTCCCACTGGCGCCACTCCCTATTCACTAGTATTTGGTTCTAGAGCCATTCTTCCTATTGAGGTTGAGATTCCTTCCCTACGAGTATCCTTGAAAGGCCACATTGATGATGAAGAGTACTAGGTATCGAGACTCCATGAGCTAGAATTCCTAGATGAGCGAAGACAGAAGGCACTAGACCATCTCCAAGCATATCAAAATTTCCTTCATCGTAGCTATAACAGGAAGGTCTTGAACAAAAAATTTGACATTGGTGACCTGGTTTTAATGGAAAACCTGAAGAATCAAGCAAAAAGAGAAAAACTAGGAAAGTTTGAACCAAACTGGTTAGGACCTTATATTGTTATAGAAGCCTTTGGATCAGGAGCATACCAACTCTCTACTCCTGAAGGGGAACCATTTTCCTCGCCAATCAATAGTCTTCATCTGAAGAAGTTCTACGCATAGCTTATGGGAGCCTTGTCTTTATTAGTGAAAATATAAATAAATCAAAAAATACACAAAAAAATCATACCAAGGTGAAAACCTAGCAACTAGGCATCTTGGTCACACCAAAAAAATTAGATAATCTAGAAAATAGTAAAGACAAATAATTCATCCAATAGTGAAAACCACTTCGATGGCGCTTTGGATAAGTACCATGGCAAAAACCTAGAAAACATGCACCATGTGTAGTTGACTCTGCTCCTTTGTCTACTATCATTCTAATCTAATCCTTGTACATATCCCTTGTCCTTGTACATATCCCTTATCTTTCTTATCCATCACTTGTACATACCATTTGTAATAAGTGGTAGTCTTTCCCATAACTTGGAATGATTGACATTGAGTGCATTTCATATCCCCCATTTTACCCTATTCATAATCAATTGGTCTTATACTCGAATGGGGGTAAACACTTGATGTATGTCATATTCGTTCTTACATTGGCTTTGTTGAAGATATAAAACCATAGAAAAATCCAAAAAAAACCACAAAATGTCCTGAGAAAATCCAAAAGCATCAGAAAACTTCAAAAAGAAAAAAAAATATCAAAACATCAAGAAAATCCAAAAGTGGAGTCAAAGTCAGTCACACTTGTTAGTCTTTGTCATTTGTCGAACTGCATTGCCTCTGCAACTGGACATAGGCAAGGCCATTTGTTGATGTGCTCCCAAGGCATTAGGTCAGTCTATTTAGGTTTGTCTGTATAAAATCATGACTTAGTTCATATGTCTATATGACAAGGTCATTGGTCATGTTGAACTACGAGGTCTTTGCTTGTATAACGTAGGCAAGGCCATCAATTGATGAGCCCCTAAAGCCGCACTAGGTCAATCCATTAGGGTTCGTCACATTCACTATCACACATGTATTCTATTTGTAGTCAGTCTTGTCATTCAAATTCAAGTCTAACTACAAGGTCTCTATGTGTATAGCGTAGGCAAGGCCATCAATCGATGAGCCCTAAGGTTGTACTAGGTGAATCCTTTAGGGTTTTTCATCACACACAATCAATTGTCCACACATCATATCAAGTCATGCATCAATTTGGTGAACAATTTAGCAATGTCTCTAAGTCATATCAAACAAATTTCCAAGGAAACAATAAAAAAAAATCAACCAATGTCTACTTGTGCCCTTCCTAGAAACTGACATCATCAAAACAATCAACCTATGTCTTATTCAAGATGAGTCGTTCCTGAATACTAATATCAAAAAAAAAAATTATATCTTATACAGGATGATTCCTTCATGTATATCAACATTTTCAAACAATCAAACATAGCCTTACATAGGTTATCACATCAATGACATTTGACTCAACGTCTTATACAATACATGTCTTTCTGAAACCAGGCTTTGTCATGTATTATATAGATAGTCATAACATCGAAACTAGACTCATAGTCTTATTCGGTATGTGTATCTCCTACAATCAGGCTTTATCAATCAATCCTTTTATCAATCAAAATAATCAAACAAACAGATAAGGTTTTGGAAAATATTTTACTGGATTTTGACTTTATGACTTATTTATCTTATCATTTCGATTGATTTTATGATTGGAATCCTATTACTAGCTTTCTCCAGGATGTCCCATGAAGGATTTAGAGAAGCAACGATGTATTAGAATTTTGTTTTCTTTGACTATTGTCTGTCAACTATCTTTTAAATTTTATTTTGAGTCATGTTACTAGTTTCCTCAAGGATGTCCCATGAAGGAATTAGAGGATCAATGATGTCTCATGACCCATCTTTTATTTATTTTGTTGTTTGTGGTTTGTCTTGACAAAAAGATTGGTGCAACTTGTGCCCTTAGTATGAGTTAATGACAATCCTTGTTTGCGACTGTCTATTGTTAGCAAGTGGATGACCTTGCACAAGTTGATCTATGTCATATCATGGTGTTTGTCTCCATTTGTATTAGTCCCACCCAATGATGATAAAGTGCAACACCTTTTGTCATAGAGTGAAACATTGAAGGTTGCTAATACTCACATCCATTTCATTTCTTTTATTATTTCTCAATCTTTATTTCTGTACTAACAATTCTTCCTTCTTGCACTATGTCGGAGTCCCGTGACACACAAAAATAATAAATCATCCTACATATACACATACATGTTAGAAAAATACAAGCATATAGGCATTTATCATATCCTAGGACGTCATGGCATAATAGACATTCATCATTATACAATACATATCATAAGCATTCCACATGTACATAAGAAATGTAAATACATGCACCACATTACATTTGTACAACATCACATGTAGAAAGCATTGTACATATAACATTACATTGCATCTCATAACTATACATTGCATACATAACATCCATTGATATCATAAATATTCAACATACATCATCACATAGAATCAACATCACATCATAAGCTGCATAAACACATCATAAAGTAGATATGATCATCCATCACATAGGAATCTCATATAAACATTACATATATACATAAACGACTGTATAATCAATAAATAGAATTGCATATCATGAGAATCTCTACCAAAATCATATATATCCCTCAAAGGTGTCACATCACAATGTCATAATGTATCATAAATATGGAAGCCTGTAGGCTATATAATCATAATACAATGTCTCGATACATATCAAGAAGTGTCCCTATCCTAAACTACCACTGCTATCATGGCTAGAGTGTGTGGATGACTAATGTCAGGAACTCGATGATTAGTCCATCGATATCATAAATATTCAACATACATCATCACATAGAATCAACATCACATCATAAGTTGCATAAACACATCATAAAGTAGATATGATCATTCTTCACATAGGAATCTCATATAAGCATTACATATATACATAAACGACTGCATAATCAATAAATAGAATTGCATATCATGAGAATTTCTGCCAAAATCATATATATATATATATATCCCTCAAAGGTGTCACATCACAATGTCATAATGTATCATAAATATGGAAGCCCACAGGCTATATAATCATAATACAGTGTCTCAGTACATATCAAGAAGTGTCCCTATCCTAAACTGCCACTGCTATCATGGCTAGAGTGTGAGGATGACTAATGTTGGGAACCCGATGATCTGTAACCTAAGTGGGGCCTATCATATGAACCGGCTCTGTGTGGCTGCTCAACACCCTATGTGCTAAATATCTTGGAGTGGGTCCTAGTTTGGGACCTCCCACTGCTTGCCTCTGAATAGCTCAGGGTCCATCTCTCTAGAGGAACCACTATCTCATATAAATCTTGATAATAAGACTCCCTCTTCCCGGCTATGACTAACTCTTTGGAAAATGTAGCTGCTGGCCCAATACATAGAGCTCTGATCTCTGAGAATCTTTGCTTAGTCTCCTACCTCCAAGCTATGGCCTGATCTCTGTCCATGATGGCTCTGTCCCTCTCCATATATAACAAATCTCTCTCAAACATCAGGACCCTCATCTACTCCTCCAAGGATGCATCTGGGTACAAAGTGTAGCAGTATCAAGATCAACTTCCCCTATGTCAACCTATCTAACCCTCAGCACACCATCATCCTCATCCTCCAACTCCTCCAAAATCTTATCCCAAATCTCCCGCTCATGATCATCATCCTCTTCATCATCATCCTGATAGGAACCAAGTAAGCCAAGAGCATCAATCTCTACCTCCTCTTTATCTGTCTCCTCCTCTGTAAGAACATCTGGAATGGCCTCCTCTCTAGGATGCTCCTCCTCTTTTCCAATATCAACATCTACCTCCTCCCCTCCTCTACCAATATCTGGCATGGGAACATCCTCCTCTCCTCATCCCTCCTCATGAATGGGTGATAATGGTGGCCCTCATCCCCTTCGTCCTTGCCTCCCTCCCCTCCCACCTCGCCAACCACCTCTACCACCATCTCCATCATCACCATGGCCCCTTCCACCTCTCTAACCTCTACCTCTGCCATGTCTATCGCGCGATCCTATCCCTCATCGCTCTATTGGCGCAGGCTGATCTGGATCTATAAGGGGAATCGGCCTATGTACAAACCACCACTGATCATAAGCCTCTATGGTACCTGGGTCTGCCACACCATCTCTCCATCCCCACAGAACTTCCTGCAATGCATCAATATCTACTTCCATAGTAGCCACTGGAATCTCTACACCCCACAAGGGGATCTCTCATGAGGATCTCGCGAACTCAACCCATCCTCTCAACACATCCTATACCTCTATGAACTATCGCAATACACGATCTAGTAGATGTCGCTCTATAATATGGACACACAAAATGGTCCACCCAATTACGTACTATGCCTGGCGGAAAAAAGGAAAATGATCATCCTCATCTGACCACTCTTCACATCCTAGATACGGTCTCCATGTAAACTGTACCATCATGTCAATGGCATGTCTGAAATACACAGTATCTCCCATGTGGTGTTGAGTGTTAGCCCCCGCATAATGGAAGGAGTAAGGAGCTTCATGCTAAACATCGACTATTACCAGTGGCCGAAAGATGGCAATGTGCTCCCATGCCCATACCATCAAGAGCATGGTACCATAACTCATGGACTGAGCCTCTTGATAGGCTATATCATGCAAGTGAAAATATAACATGCCAAGGAGACAGTGACCTCAAGCATATACCTCTCGTCACTCTAACATACCTATTAGCATCTCCTCCCACCCCATAGGAAAACCATGACCTTGACAGTCAGGAAGTACAATACCACCTATCAATGTACATAATAGACATTCTAGCCCTAATAGACAGTCTAGCCCTATACCTCTATGCCAATACACACCATCTAATCTCATAATGATCAAACCCTAACCATCTAATATCGGTGTGAGGCTTGTATTTTCACATCTCAGTGACACCCCTTTGGGTATTGTACCTCACCCTCATGCCTTTGATAGGAAGTCTCAGAATCCTGTAGACATCCTCCAAAGTAACTGCAACCTCTCCAGTAGGCAGGTGAAAAGAAGAAGTCTCTAAGCGTCATCACTCGCATAATGATGTTAGTAGACCCTAGTTCGTCTGAATCTAGGGCATGTCTATCACATGAAGAAGACCTAGGTGCCATAAGAATCATCTCTCTGCACTCCATAAACTATCTCAGAATTGAAAAGTCGTAGGTCTCGATTCTCGCGTATATACAGTGTCCAAAACAACCTATAATGGAATTATACATGCCTCATGTCAGCATTAAACATCTATCCTATTGCAAAATGACTAAATCAACTGCTATGCAAATGCGTCATTCTTGTTCAAATGCATTGCAGAAAACCAAATGCGTAGTTCAACTCGACATATGCGCCATTATTTATCATATGTGTCACTTTAAAATGCACATGCATGCACAATAACCAATGTGTCTGCATCAATCAAATATCATATGCAATTGCATAAATAAAATAACAAATGCATCAAAATATTTTCAAATGCGGTGAAAAATAAACAATTGCGGCTATTTTTAATGCAAATGCATTGCTATTTATCAAATGCATTGAACTAAGATACAAATGTGTTGAACCGTAGAAACCCTACGATAACTATATACGTGATTTTACAAATGCATTGATCTGCATGCAAATGTGTCGATTGTGCACTCACATGCAGCTTTTCAATAAAGTGATGCACAAGAAAAATTTAAATTTAATGCATAAAAAGGCACGAAAATCAAAAATTCAAAAGTCAAGATTTAGGTACATACCTGGGGGTTTGCGTCAGCTGGTTCCCTAAAGGTCTAGATCCTATATGCTCAATGGTGGGTGTGCAAAACAAGAGACAACTTTGCTAAGGGTGCAGAGAAAAATCTCAAATCTTGAAACTATGTGGGTAAAAATGAATAGGTTTTTCACCCATTTTTTATTTATACCTAGGGTTTTTGTGGCATTCTTTTCTACTAGTTGCATCTGCTTCCAATTTCAATCGACCTATACCCGTGCGTAACATTTCCAACTTCAATTCCGTCAACTCCATTGCATTTCTAACCATCCAATGGACTAATTGGGATCATTTCCAAATTTTTCTAAATTTTTTCTAAAATTTGTCAATTTTCCCAAGGGGGTATACCTTCACCTGTTTACACCGGGGCATGACGGGCATATTTTTATCGATTTTCTTTGACACAACCCTGAAATGACATTGTATCAAAGAGAGGAAAATGTAGACACCGAAATCTGGTTTAAGCCTGTGACTTCAATATTCTTCATAATACGTATTCTTCATGGTCATGATTAAATAATCCTAATTATTTAATTAATTCACCTTAACATTAATTCTTCTATTAATTAAATAATCTTAATTATTTAATTGATTCACATTTTCTTTATTCTATCTAATTAATTAAATAAGCGCTTTTTATTTAATTATGTTACTCATTAACCTTATCCTTCTTCTTGTGAAATTAAATAAATTCTTATTTAATTTACTCTTTATCATACTTCAACTATAATTAAATAAATTATTTATTTATTTAATTATTCATTTAACCCTTTTCAACATTTAATTAAATAAATCTTATTTATTTAATTATTCTTCAAATATCAAATATTGAATTAAGTGAATTATTTAATTCATAAATCCTATTTTAATGCATTCCTCTATATTTAGATAATTGTGTGAGTTATCTAAGTATTCACTTTTGCTCGACTCAAAGATCTATTTAATTGCTCAGTTAACTCTAGATTTAATATATGAGTTGCTTGCATGAGTAATCTCTTTGTCATATCATTCAGTCATCTAGTTCTAACTCAATTGCGTGTACATGCATATTAATTAAATATTTTTATTTAATTAATTAATTCTTGTGTGTGCATTTGAACTGAGAGTTGCTTTAATCCATCTTTATCTTTGTCATGCAAAGACTATTCTTCTGTTTTTGAATACCAAACTTGAAGATTAAATCATTTATTTAATCTTTATTTCTATTTCTAATTGGTATCGTGCATGTCACTACTAACAATTATTAGAATGCATGTCTAATCATTTGATCTCAACCGTCTGTTGATCTTTCGATCTTGGCCTCTCATTCAAATGATCAATTTTCTATAAATTGATCTATCATTCATCATTCCAATCTCTCTCAAAATCTTATCACTTTTTGGAGCAACTATCTTGAATCTTTGATGTTTTACTAAATCACTATCATAGGCTATACTTGCACAAACTTTGAAAACCTTAGGGAAATTATACTACAATGGAAAAATGGAGAAGGGAAATCGAGATGATATATGGAAATACATACATATTGGGTGAGATTTTTTAGTTTATTTACATTTTGGCTTTCCTTTGTTCTTTGTTTCTTAGCTTAGATTGCATTAGAACTTAGATTGCATTGAGTGTGTGCTTTTAACCTTTGTCTTCTACATTTTCTAGACATTACAGATACTTTTGAGTATCTCAGAGGGAAGTTAGGGGTGATTACCCCTCCTAATCAGAACTAAGATGGATTGACTTGCACCAATCCATGCATTTCATAGTCATATCTCGATCTATATTGACGTTGTGGTGGTTGCTACTTAGAGGGAGTAGTCAGATGTTCAAATGTTCAGATATGTGGTTATGAGCTTAGAGATATTTTTCATTGATGTCAAAGGGGGACAAGAGTCATGTGAAAAACGTTCTTGGGGAGACGAACCTTGTGAGGAGAAGAGTCATATGGAAGAGTTATGTGAGAAGAGTTAGAACCTAAGGGGGAGTAAGTGCTAAAGATAGTTGCATTGATGGTGTTTTTCACATCATGTGTTGCCATCAATTCCAAATGGGGATATTGTTGGATATTGTGGTTGTGTTGCTAATATGTGGTTGTCATTGATGTCAACACTAATATCATTAATGCATTTGAAGTTGTATATGTCAAGGATATTAAGAAAATTGTAATGAAATGAGTTGCATGTTGTCAGTGGTGAAGTGAAGTTCAGTCTCTCGGCGAGTTTAGTACATTGATGATCATAGGTTGTGGACTAAAGGGTTTCTTTTCAAGTATATCTAGTTTATCCATGTTGATTTTTAGAGATCCACGTGAAGTTTTGATCGAGTTATGAACATTTGTATTCTGATAGTCTTTCTATTACTTTAGTGTGTGTTCCTAAATGAAGATGATGTGATTTCAGTAATTTTAGTCATTGTAGATGATTCTCTGGTGATTCATGATGTTTGTGGATGTTTCTATATAATCTCTATCTATCTTGCATATCCACATCGATCGTTGTGCTTTCGATACAATATTTTCTCTTGTGTGATCATGTTTTTCATGTTCTTAGGTGACAAGGTGTTTGTAGCGTGTTGTAGATCTTTGAGGAATAATTTTTGAAGGTCGTTCATGTTCGAAGATGTTATTTTGGGTCTTCAGTATGTTGTGGCCAATCTTGTTTGATTCACATTATGTATTGTTATTGATTTGGGTTGATAGTTTGTATTCATTTTATTATTTTGTTGAGGCTGACATTTAGCAATTTAATTTCTTGTTGCAGATATATATAAGCGACTGCTTATTTCATTTATGGGATGTCAAATTTGTGTGTACATGAATAATGTTATAGAAAAAAGAGTGAATAAGAGTGAAGAAGTGTTCATGTGCTTAATTGAAACTGTGATCAAGCATTAGCAAATGCTATTTTATCATTTCAAATCCCTACGGATGTAATCTAAATATTTTTGTAAGATAATGTGTCTTCCTTTAGGTAGGAATCCTTGTTTTAATTGAGTTGTGAACTCTAGGAAGTGTGCCTAAATGCATGTTATTCCCCATTTCATTATTTATACTTTTAAAAGGGTATAATCTTGTGGACTAACCTCCACCATGGTTTTTCCCCTAATAGGGTTTCTACGTAAAAAAATCTTAGTTTTATGTGTGTTTCTGATGTGTTCATGATTTATGCTTTCATGGTTAATAATCAGATATGAGAATAAGGTTAATAGAGTTAATAAGTTGTGAATTTCTAAGACAACTGATTCACCACCCCTCTTAGTTGTTTTCCCTTGTGCTGCCAACACAAACAAGTATATATATACATATATCTGCGTATGTTATTATATACATCTTTATGTATGTATACTCTATCATTACATACACATATACATATATATATGTATGTGTGTGTATATATATATGTATGTATATATATGTATATATAATATATAATATATATATTGTAGTGACAAAAAAAAGTGGCCTTTTTCCTTGCTTGCTTGGATAACTACATTAAAATTGAACAAATGGTGTCTTGGACTAGTTTTGTAATGTATTGTAAATATTCACGCTATTTTAAGACCTTTATTTAGCTAAATTATGCTTTAATTGGTCCTTTACAAGGGTGTTGTAAAGTGTTGTAACACACTTTCACACTTTTCTAGGACTTATTTACTTAATTAAGCCTTATGGGCCCCTTTCTAAATAAAATAAGCATAATGTGTATCTTGTTTAAGTGTTGTAAAGTGTTTTAAAGAACTTTCACATTTATCTAGGTGGTCTTAATTCATTAAAGTTAAGTGAAGTTATTAACTCCCCTTTTAGGCCTTAATTTTGACACAACCCGAGGATCCTTCCTAACAAGCATAAATTAAATATCAAATTATTTCATTGGGAAAAATTTGGTCCTAGTAAGTTGAGCCATGACCCATTCGCCCTTGATGGTGAATGGGTCCTCTCTTAATAGGACCTCCTTTTTTTTGGTGATCTAGAATTGGTTTTTGGCCTTCTTTTAGCTCGTCGAAGCTTGGTCTTGGAAACTTAGCTAGGACCCATTCACCTTTGGTGGTGAATGGGTCCTTATTTTTGAATTTCATTCTAGAAGGAATTTAATTGTTTTTCTTTCCAAATCTGGTGTTGGCCTTAGTTCTTTGAATTTTGGAGTTAATATCCTAAATTAGTATAAATAACGGGTTAATTCACATTGTTTCTCCTAAGCAAGTGTATGAAGCAATCCTAAGCATTAAATTATTCAAGTTATCAAGCATTAGAGCATTTACAGAGCATTTCAAGGAAAAATTCAAGAGTTTATTCCAACAATTCAAAGATATATCATCATGGAAAGGTTCTAATTGCATCATTTCATGTTCATGTTTCATTATATTATTTCATCATTTGGTTTAATTACCTACAAGGGGTTTGACTGAGGTGAACCCTCATTCACTAACAAATCAACAAATTTTATGTCCTTGAGTGTGTGATTACAAATTTACAAGTTGAAGAGCAAGATCATGGAAAGAGCTCTACAAAACTGAATATTGACTTCCATAACTTGACAAAAGGGATTTCAAGCATGTAGACATCAAGGTAGAAGATCCTAAAATCAATTTTTTGAAACCCTAGAAGGACCCATTTTCCCTTGAAGGTGAATGAGTCCTCCATAGCTCAAAAACAACTTTTTGGATAGGTACACAACATTTTACACTCTAAAATCATTCCTCATAGTTACTATAATAGTTAGGTCATTTTCTAATTGTTATTTGCATCTTATTTTGCATATTTGAAGTGATATTGGCTTGGAAAAACAAGTGATCTATCTCACATTTGGGATAAGATCCTATTTTCCACCATTTCATTTTTAGTGAACCCGACTTATTCAACATTGCACTTTTCTAAAGTTTGGAGTCTTTCATTGCATTTCAAGTTAAAATTTTACATTCATTGCATTAAGATTTTCACTACATTAAGGTTTCCTTCTTTTACATTTAAATCTTGTATATTATATAGGGT
Organism: Sequoia sempervirens; assembly: GCA_007258455.2. NCBI lineage: Eukaryota > Viridiplantae > Streptophyta > Pinopsida > Cupressales > Cupressaceae > Sequoia > Sequoia sempervirens. Next base: position 56,372,396 of record VDFB02047397.1, read on the forward strand.
TTAGATTTGCATTGTTTTTCACTTCTTAAATATGAAAATTACAAAAACAAAGTAGTAATCATCTCATTTATATTTCATTCAATTGCATTCAAAAATAAAAACAAAATTGCATTTCAATCTAAGTCTTACATTTCATCTGTTTATTACATTTTTGCATTTAAATTATGGAAAATCTAAAATTGCATTTCACTGTCTGGCACCTGAAAGTGAAAGGAAACTACAATTGCTTCTAAACAAAGAACTCATAGCCTTACCACCAATGAAAGATATGTTCATACTAATCCTAAAGATACAAATGTTCCACATTGTCAATACCACAAAACTCTTGGATATAGTATTGATGAGTGTCATGCATTCAAATTAGTATTGAGTAACTTTAACTTTGATGTCAATGATTGTCATCGAGTAATTGCATAACATATACCCCTCTTGCTCCCTACCCTGTAATAGTTGTAGAATCTTAAAAATTTCTCACTTCTACATGTTTTACACTTATTGCAAATCATTTTCGCTAATGTCAAGAACTAATTTTTCTCACTTATCTCGGCTCATTCTTGTCTTGCACAAAGTGGAGGCAAGAATTTGATAGCCTTGTCCTAGTATTGCACTTTCTCAATTGTCCCTTTGGCTAGTTTCCCACCTTCTATTTATACAAATTGAGATTGGGAGGAAGATGACCTACTTTAGGTTGACTTGCCTATGCCTTACTAGTCTTTTTCTTTTTCTTTTTTATTTTTCTTTTTCTTTAATTGTATTTGCATAATGTGATCCCCCGTGACATTCTGTTTGATGTTCGTCTCTCTTTTTGTGCATTATTCTATATGTACCTTCATTCTTCTTTATGTCGTAATGCTTTCATTTTTTTCTTGTGTTTTCCTTTTGGGGATGATGCAAGGTGTTGAGACATTTACGTCTCTTCCATGTTGACCCAAAAGCTTTTTTTCTTCCTTTTTCTTTTTCATTTGTCTTGTGTTTTCCTTTTGGTGATGATGAAAGGCATCAAGACATTCATGTTTCTTCCATGTTGACCTGAAAGGTTTTTCTTTGTCTTCGCTCTCTTCATTCCATTCTTCTAATTCTATGAGTATTTGGGGAATGATGATAGTTCCATGCTCTATGACAACATTGTAGCACAGACATACTAACCCCAAATCCATAAATCCCTTATGTGTTTGTGGGGGAAACCATTCCTTCCTATTTCATGACATAGCTTGCTTCATAAACATATGACTTGGCATAGGGTTTTCCAAGGAAATCTCCCATGCCTTTGGCTAAAAACATTGGATGCTTTAAATCAATTGCTCAAGTGATGGTGTAGAAACTACTTTAAAGTGAGGACATACAATGATGACATCTTTTGGAAAATTTCATGGCATGATTTTTCTTTTTTCTTGTGATGTGTCCTCTTCTTGGTGGTGTCATTGGGTTTGATGTTTTCCAAGAGTGTATGATCAATTGTCATGGCATGATGCAAATGAAGCATCCCATGGGCAATCTAACACCTTGATTTTTCCTCTCTTGAAGACATTAGGCACAATGCTCCCTAAGAGGAAGACCATTACACAAACAAAGAAAAATCCCATTTTTAAAAAATTTTAACATGACATTCAAATGCATTTTACAAAGCATTTTCATTGTGGTTCCTTATCAAAGTTGTTAGGAGGATGACTTTGGTATGGTATGAGAGTCTAATTTGATTCTCTCATTTTCCACCTTGGTGGGATAAATCACCTAGTGGATAGAAAGAGGTTCCAATACCCCAAAATGAGCATACATATTTTGGTAAAAAATCACCCCACAAATGACATGAAGTTTCGTTGCCCCAAAGTTAGCAGCGTGTGTTATGGACAAATAGCCACTGCCTCACATCACATTGAATCATGTGTGCTTGATCCTTTGTTTTTGTTTACTTTTCCTAGCCTTTTGTAGGGTATGATCATGTATCTTTTTTATTTTTGAATAATTATGTGTCTTGGATGTCTACTTTTATGTGATTTTGACATGGGGTCATCATCTCACTAAAGTGGGGGGAAAATGTAGTAATAGAAAAAGTTGCCTTTTTCCTTGCTTGCTTGGATAACTAACATTAAAATTGAACAAATTGTGTCTTGGACTAGTGTTGTAATGTATTGTAAACATTCACACTATTTTAAGACCTTTATTTTGCTAAATCATGCTTTGATTGGTCCTTTATAAGGGTGTTGTAAAATGTTGTAACACACTTTCACACTTTTCTAGGACTTGTTTGCTTAATTAAGCCTTATGGACCCTTTCCAAATAAAATAAACATAATGTGTACCTTGTTTAAGTGTTGTAAAGTGTTTTAAATCACTTTCACATTTATATAGGTGGTCTAAATTCATTAAGGTTAAGTAGAGTTATTAACCCCCCTTTTAGGCCTTAATTTTGACACCTCTCAAGAATCCTTCCCAACATGCATAAATTAAATATAAAATTATTTCATTGGGAAAAATTTGGTCTTGGTAAGTTAAGATAGGACCCATTCACCCTTGATTCTGAATGGGTCCTCTCTTAACAGGACCCCCCTTTTCCTAGTGATCTGGAATTGATTTTTGGCCTTCTTTCAACTCCCTAAAGCTTGGTCCTAGAAACTTAGCTAAGACCCATTCGCCTTTGGTGGCGAATGGGTCCTCCCTTAATGAGACCCTTATTTTTGAATCTTATTCTAGAAATAATTTAATTTTCTTTCTTTCCAGATCTAGTGTCGGCCTTAGTTCTTTGAATTTAAGGGTTAATCTCCTAATTTAGTATAAATAAGGGGTTAATTCACATTGTTTCTCCTATGAAATTTTATGAAGCAATCCTAAGAATTCAAGCATTCAAGTGATCAAGAATTAGAGAATTTACAAGGAATTTCAAGGAAAAATTCAAGAGTTTATTTAGCAATTCAAAGATCATATCATCATGGAAAGGTCCTAATTGCATCATTTCATGTTCATTTTTCATTATCTTATTTCATCATTTGGCTTAATTACCTACAAGGGGTTTGATTGAGTAAAACCCCCATTCACTAACAAATCAACAAGTTTTCTATCCTTGAGTGTGTGATTACATATTTATAGGTTGAAGAGCAAGATTATCAAAGTTGTCAAAATTGTCAAAGTTGCAAAGTTGTCATTCAAGGTGCAAGATCATGGAAAGAGCTCTACAAAATTGAGTATTGAATTTCATAACTTGACAATAGGGATTTCAAGAGTGAAGACATCAAGGTACAACATCCTAAAATTAGTTTTCTGAAACCCTAACAGGACCCATTCGCCTCTGAAGGAAAATGAGTCCTCCATAGCTCGAAAACAACTTTTTGGATAGGTACATAGATTTTTACACTCTAAAATCATTCCTTAGGTAAGTCCACCAAGATGGTTCCCAAAAAGGGGGCTTAAGTGGCTACTTTTTTCTGAAATCAGGAAATACTAACCTTGGACATGAAATTGAGCATAACTACACTCAAAATTTTGAGATGGAACAAAACAAGGATCAAAGCGCTCCGAGTCTCCTTTATTTTGAAAATGGTTGAGATTAAGGGGTTCAAAAGAGGGATGTACACAAATTTTTGCTGTTTTTTTCAAAAAAACATAACATAGCAACTCTTGTACAACCCTAGCATGGTGAAATTTTTTGCAGCATTTTTAAAATCGCTACAGTTAGAAGTTAGCTAACAATATCTAGTTTATGCACAATTTTTCTAATAATTTTTTAATGAATATTTGATTTTTTACTAATTTTCTAAGTGAGAACTTCCTACAAAGAAGAATTTTGGCCATTCCCCCCTACAAATTTTGGAAAGTTCTAATAGATTTTTTTTTAAAATAAAAAATTGTAGAATGGAGTCTAGTTTCTAAAAATGTAATTTATAACGAAAAAAACACCAAACACTGCTTTTTAGCAAAAAATAGACATACAAACAAAAGAAATTATGGATGAAAGGCTTAACATTGTCGAAACGTGAAAAAAATTACATCGTTGGATAGCTAAGAGAGAACCTAACATTACCCATGTTCAATTCCTTTGTCGATATTGAACCGATGCAATCCCCGATGGTGAGCAACTCATTATGTGAAAATTGTAGAATTTGCAAAACATTATCTTTGCCAGCCGAGAATGCCCCCCAAGCCTTTGCTGGTATTCAAGGCAAACACCTTAAGCTAAGGCTTGAGGATTCCCAAATCAAAATATAACGCGAGTGTGTTATAATGCACTCATGTTATGTGTTAGTTTTGACATTTTTTCTTCTCCGAGGAACATTTATAGCAACACATAATGCACTCGCATTATGTCTTCATTTAGTTAAATGCAACTTTATTGAATGTTTGTTGATATGTTTTAATGTATATGCATGTTGGTATGTCATGTATGTA
>VDFB02047397.1:56378828-56459681 GCA_007258455.2 Sequoia sempervirens
CACGCACTCCCTCTATCTCTCTCCCCTCTACTCTTAACCCTCAACCCTTTAAATCTACCCTATAAATCTTAAAAGAAACCAACTTTACTATAACATGAGTGTGTTATGAATAAGTAGAGAAATGGTCATTTTAGCAATAAATAACGTGCTTGTGTTATAACACAAGCGTGTTTTGTCTTGCACTAAAAATGGTAAAAAAACACAATATACTCATGATGTCGGCCCACATTTTGCATATTATCCTGGTTTTGTGTGTGCTCTGACAAAAAGTAGCTTTTTGGTTATTGAGTGAAGTGTGCATGCATGATTTTTAGATTCCACCACCTTTTTCATGATCTTTCCATCACCTTTGCATGAAATAGAAGATTTTTCACATTGAAAGGAACATAATATCAATTTAAGTTTGAATTATAGTGATAACTGATATACAATTGAATTTTTAAGGGGACAAGCTTTTGAAAAAGTCAAATTTTTGAGGAGTTTGAGGAAAGAAGAAGCAAAGGCTACATAATTGGGTAGAACTCCTCCATTTGAAACGTTGGTTTTTTAGGTATGTGAAGTATTTGCACATTTTCTTTCATTCTATTATGGCTTGCTTTCATTTTTGTTGTCTTCCTTATTCCATGTTGATCAAATTGTTTGTTTGTCATGTTACAACCTTAGGTTGTCAATGTACATATTAAATTACACAATTCTATACACTTTCCTATTAAATTTTTAAACCACATCTCTTTGAGGCATTTTGTTAAAATTAACAATTGACTTTCTTTGTGTATGCTTCCACAACTTTCATTGAGGTATTTTGTCAAACAGTTATACAAACTAGTTGATTGCCTTGTCTATGCTACCAAATTTTCCATACATGTCTCTAAAAAATTGGAATATACTCCTAATGCAATAGGGGGAGGCATGCAACACACAAACACACAAATCCAATCTACAAACAAATTTACAATTTACAATTTCATTAGGACCTCTTCTTTCAACAAATTCACATTGTTCAGGTTGTAGCATATCAAAGTCACTCAATCAGGTATAATTCCCCACACAACCTTCTCACTTCTGAACAAACCCCCAAATCCAAAAATAGTCTTTACTTAGGTCTCAAAACAAAATATTTTCCAAGTTTTAGGACCTTGCATGCTCAAATAGGTTTCCAATACAAAACCCCTCAATTTTCTCATAAATATCTAGGGTTTTCTATACTTGTATCCACGTTAATTTGGTTGATGCCAATGCTATCATCTTATTTTACTTTGTGTATCTATAAGTAACCATTCAAACATTGATTGGTGTCCCCTTGCATAAAATGCAGATTTATGAGCCATCCAAGAGAATCTCTGGAAAAAAAAATAATGAAACATCCTTATTTTGATGATCTTGACAAATCTCAACTATGATTTTAAGCCATTAGAAAAGTGTGTGCGAAGCTTGGTGAGCCAATTTCAAGTTATTCATTTGAAGTTAACCTTATCATGACCACCTATGATGTAGACATTATAAGAGCATCTCGAATTTCAAGATATTCTATTCATGAGAGGTATTGTGTGCAATAGGTATCTTGGAACTCCCAGTGAAGATGTATGACCAAGACTAACTAAGTTGAGAGACTACCATGCCTATCTGTAAGTTCCTTCCATCTATTTTGGATGAGCTATTTATTTTTATTCTTTTACTTTGCGTATCTATAACTAAACTAGTAAAAAATGATTGGTCTCTCTTTGCAAAAAAAGTTGATTTTTGAGCCATCAAAGAGAATCTCAGCCAAAAAAGCAATGCAACATCCTTATTTTGATGACCTTGAAAAATCTCAATTTTGATTTTAAGCCATTATAAAAGAGCCTGTGAATCTTTGCGAGGGAATCTCAAGTTACTCATTTGAAGTTAACCTCTAAATGAGAACCTATTATGTAGACAATAGAAGAGAATCTTGAATGTACATGAGTGACATTGTAAAATATCTGTGAGAAAAACTCATACCTAAGGTGTAACACATTTTTTTATCAATAAGTATGTTATTTTCTAGAAATTTACTCCTTTTTTCTCACTTTTCTTGTTGTTGTATGGTTTGTACAGATGCTGAGATTAGTTGAAACCTATTAGATGTTGTAGATAGATGAATTAGATTTTATTCACCTATTTAGAGGTTATAACTCTTCATATAGTGAAAGTTATCTTGTTTTTACTACTGCTACCTACTTTCATAGTGTTCATGGATCGAAGGGTTTCATGATGTAATTCGACCCATTCCATTTTTTGTGCCTAATGAAACTTATGGAATGGGTCCTTTAACTTGAAAAATACATTTCTAACCTATTTAGAATGTTGTGGAGTCATGGTTGGGTGTTTGGAATGATGTTCTCGGGCTGTAGTAGGGTATTTTCATGATGAAAATGAGGGTTTCAAGTGGTGTTTTAACAAAATGTGGGAAGGACTATCCATGTAATGTATTATTCACCATGTGCAAGGTATTTTAATGATGAAAATGATGGTTTCAAGTGGTGTTTTGACAAAATGTGGGAAGGAATGTCCATGTAATGTATTATTCACCTTGGGGTAGCAATTCCTATGCCCTTTAACTCATGTTTGTTCACAAAACCCTCCAAAATAGGGTATACCGGGTGTTCACAAGAAAATACTTAAAGGAGGCTTCAAATTAAACCTTCAAACCACATAGAAATCAATTCCAACACAAGAACCTACGTGGAAAGAAAGATTACACAACATACATTAGCTTGTATGGCCTGTACAACTCTACAAAACAAGGAAGAAACATAGAAAATTTAAAGAAACTCATAATATCTTATTGTCAAAAACCTTGAATCCAAAACTAACATTACAAATAATGTCTTCTACTGCCCAGCGAATTCCATAAAAAAGAGAGCACAATCACTGTGTACAAAATCGTATAGTTTAAGGAAACATTAGATCCCAAAGTATAAAAGGGTAGCAATGTTTGACAGGGTATTACTAGGATACCATGGTGCTTACAAAATATTTGTTTGAACCTATTGAATTGTGTTGGGGCCCTCTAAAATAACCTCTCTTGGTTTTCATTATCTTGGAGTGGTTTTCCCATGGTGTCCAGTTTTTAGTTGATGGAAAAAGTGTCAAATGCAAGGAGTGGAAAGTTGCAAGGTGGTGTAACTTTCGTTCTGCAATTCATGTGACCAAACAGACTATTCCAACATGTCTGAATAAGCATGTTTACACTAGGCATGGTCCTCTTTCACACCCAAACATGCAGAATCACTTCAAGCTACGTTCAACCGGATTGATCCCTTAAGGGTCCAAAGGGAAAAATGGCTGCAAACTTCAACATGAGGTTACTAAAACACCATGACACTTGAAACTTCTTGTATGATCCTATGGGATTATTTTGGGCCCCTCTAAAATAACCTCTCTTAGTTTTCATTATCTCGGAGTGCTTTTCGTGGTGTCTAGTTTTGAGTTGATGGAAAAAGTGTCAAATGCAAGTAGTGGAAAGTTGCAAGGTGGTGCAACTTTTGTTCTACAACTCATGTGACCAAACAGACTATTTCAATGTGTCCAAATAAGAATTTTTACACTAGGCACGGTCCTATTTTTCTCCCAAACACGTGGAATCGCTCCAAGCTATGTTCAACTGGATCAATCCCTTAAGGGTCCAAAGGGAAAAATGGCTGCAAAATTTATCATGAGGTTACTCAGACACCGTAATGCTTAGTAACTTCTCATCTGATCCTATTGGATCACATTGGGCCCCTCTACAATAAATTCTCTCATTTTTGTTATCTTGGAGTGGTTTTCTTGTGTTTTCCAGTTTTCAGTTGATGGAAAAAGTGTCAAATGCAAGTAGTGGAAAGTTGCAAGGTGGTGCAACTTTCATTCTGCAACTTGTGTGACCAAATAAACTATTCCAATGCATTCGAATAAGCATTTTTATACTAGGGATGGTCCTCTTTCACACCCAAACATGCAAAATTGCTCTGAGCTACATTCAACTAGATCAATCCCTTAAGGGTCTAAAGGGAAAAATGGCTACAAAATTCAGCATGAGGTTACTCAAACACTGTGATGCTTAAAAAATTATTGTCTAATCCTATGCAATTATGTTGGGACCCGCTACAATAACCTCTCTCGGTTTTTATTATCTCAGAGTGGTTTTCCCGTGGTTTCCAGTTTTCAATTGATGGAAAAAGTGTCAAATGCAAGTAGTGGAAAGTTGCAAGGTGGTGTAACTTTCATTCTGAAACTTGTGTGGCCGAGGAAACTATTCCAATGCATCCGAATAGGAATTTTTATGCTAGGGATGGTCCTCTTTCACACCCAAACATGCAAAATTCCTCTGAGCTACATTCAACTAGATCAATCCCTTAAGGGTCCAAAGGGCAAAATGGCTGCAAAATTCAGCATGAGGTTACTCGGGCACCATGATGCTTATAAAGTTCTTGTCTAATCCTATGGGATTATGTTGAGACCCTCTACAATAACCTCTCTCAGTTTTCGTTATCTCAGAGTGGTTTTCCTGTGGTTTCTAGTTTTTAGTTGATGGAAAAAGTGTCAAATGTAAGTAGTGGAAAGTTGCAAGGTGGTGCAACTTTCATTCTGCAACTCGTGTGACCAAACGGGCTATTCCAATGTGTCCAAATAGGCTTTTTTACACTAGGCATGGTCCTCTTTCACACCCAAATATGCGGAATCACTCTGAGCTATGTTTAACTATATTGATCCCTTAAGGGTCCAAAGGGAAAAATGGTTGCAAACCTCAGAATGAGGTTACTTAGACACCGTGATGCTTAGAAACTTCTCATCTGATCATATGGGATGCTGTTGGGCCCCTCTACAATAACCTCTCTCATTTTTTTCTATCTCAGAATGGTTTTTCCGTGGCATCTAGTTTTTAGTTGATGGAAAAAGTGTCAAATGCAAGCAGTGGAAAGTTGCAAAGTGATGCAACTTTCGTTCTGCAACTCGTGTGACCAAACAAACTATTCCAACACATCTGAATATGAATTTTTACACTAAGCATGGTCCTCTTTTTCACCCAAACATGCGGAATCGCTCCAAGCTATGTTCAACTGGATCGATCCCTTAAGGGTCCAAAGGGAAAAATGGTTGCAAACTTTATCATGAGGTTACTTAGCCACTGTGATACTTAAAAACTTCTCGTATGATCTTATGGGATCATGTTGGACCCCTCTACAATAACCTCTCTCATTTTTCATTATCTCAGAGTGGTTTTCCCATGGTGTCTAGTTTTCAGTTGATGGAAAAAGTGTCAAATGGAAGCATTGAAAAGTTGTAAAGTGGTGCAACTTTCATTTTGCAACTTGTGTGAACAAATGGACTATTCCAATGTGTCCAAATAGGCATTTTTATGCTAGGCATGGTCCTCTTTGTTACCCAAACACATGGAATCACTCTGAGCTACGTTCAACCAGATCAATCCCTTAAGGGTTTGAGTGTAGTATGTTGAAATAGGCCATTCCACCTATTGTTAAGGTTGTGTCTCGGTGATATGGGCCTGATGTAAGTAGGATAGGGAGTAGGAATAATAAAATATCATTATTAAGGGCATTGGAAGAGATTACTAATGATGCCCCTATTGAAAATTCAAAATTGAGGCCCCTTAAAAATAAGGCTAGAAGAGGTGAAAAGAAGAAATTGCTTGAAAATAAGTCAAAATAGGTTGGAAATAGGGTGAGATTGTGGATTTTGATGTGTTTAAAAGGTCTACAAGGACAGGGGAGGTGAAAAGTATGTTATGGCATGACATGCCCTAGTTGGGAATGAAAAAGAGAGGTTTGAGGGAGTAAACGTGGGTAAAGTCAAGGGGAAACATAATTTGGTGGTCAATTAAGTTTGTGTAGGAAGAATGAAGACTGTTGGAATATGTTTTGAGTTTCAAGTTCGGTGTTCAATTCACCGATTTGACAAAAATGTTTTGGAGGGGGCTTCAATTCATTTTGGGTTCATTGGTACAAAAAAACATGTAAAAACAAAATATATATATCTATGCAACCTAGAAGAATGAATTAGGATTAGAATATCACATATCATCATATAAAAAACAAAACCACCATAAAATTGAATGTTATTTAAAACATGCATGATAAATATTCATCGTTGAAACTTGAATTGTGGTAGCTTGATATACAGAGTCTATTGATGCTAGGGTTCAATTTGTATGATTTTGAAAAAAGAAGCCAACTGAGTAGAGTTATCAACATTATTCATAAATCATAAGAATTTGTTTAGTACACTAGCCATTTTGATGTCTTCTTGTCATCTCAAACATTATTTTGTATCATTGTTACATTGGTCTTCAGAGTGGCAACTTAATATAGCTCCATAATACAAAATCTAGTTCACCTCTGTAGTGTAACAATGGCATAGGTAGACTTTTCTTTCAAAGAACCAAAGGGTGACTACACAATTGAAGTGTACAAACCATAGAAGCAAAAGTCTACAAAAAATCCTGATTAATCCCTATTTTTAAAAAAATTGCAAGCTGGACGATTTTTTCCCCGATTTTTTGAAAAAATCTTTGACCTTTTGGTCAATGATTTTTTCCCATTTCAAATAGAAAAAAAATGCGTTACCTGCAAAAAAATGTGAATAAAATCACGCTGATTTTGGTGTGAAAAAAGACCATGAGACCATAGCTTGTTGCTTACTATTATGCTTTCATAGATTTTTTCCAAGCATCCGTAGCTTGTTTGAAAGTACTTTTTTTAGGCTTTTAGCCATAGTAGCAAGGCAGTGAATTGTTTGATAAAATGCTTCAAGGTAGACATGTATGAAAAATGTGGTAGCATAGACAAGGTAGTGAACTGTTTGAAAAAATGCCTCAAAGAAATGTGGTTTCATTGTGATGGAATGGCATGACAAATGCCATGACAAGCAAATTGCTATGGATTGTCATGGAATTCCATCACCATTGAGACCACATTTCTTTGAGGATTTTTTTTCAAACAATTCATTGCCTTGTCTATGCTATTGCTTATTATTATGCTTTGATATATTTTTTCCAAGCATCCATAGCTTGTTTGGAAGCACCTATTTTAGGCTTTTAGCCATAGCAACAAGGAAGTGAACTGTTTGATAAAATGCTTTGGTAAACATGTATGAAAAATGTTGAAGCATAAACAAGGAAATGAATTGTTTGAAAAAATTCCTCAAAGAAATGTGGTATCATGGTGATGGAATACCATGACAATCCATAGAAATTTGCTTGTCATGGCATTCCATCACCATGAGACCACATTTCTTTGGGGCATTTTTTTCAAACAGTTCATTGCCTTGTCTATGCTAATGCTTACTATTATACTATGATATATTTTTTCCAAGCATCCATAGCTTGTTCAAAAGCACTTGTTTTAGGATTTTAGCCATAGAAGCAATGCAATGAACTATTTGATAAAATGCTTTGATAGACATGTATGAAAAATGTGTTATAATAGACAAGGCAGTGAACTCTTTGAAAAAATGCCTCAAAGAAATGAGGTCTCATGGTGATGGAATGCCATGACAATCAGATGCTTTTGATTGTCATGGCATTCTGTCACCATGAGACCTCATTTCTTTGAGGCATTTTTTCAAAGTGTTCACTACATTGTCTATGATATTGCTTACTATTATGCTTTTGATCTAGATTTTTTCCAAGCATCCATAGCTTGTTCGAAAGAACTTGTTTGAGGCTTTCAACCATAACAACAAGGAAATGAAATATTTGAAAAAATGATTTGGTAGATATGGATAAAAAATGCAGTGGTATAGACAAGGCAGTGAACTTTTCAAAAAATGCCTCAAAGAAATGTGGTCTCATAGAATGCCATGATAAGCAAATACAATTGGCGACTGCTCCTAGTTATTAGTTATGCAACGTGAATTAATTGCATAATTGCTTAGGTTGACTTTGTAAAAACTATATTGTAATTGAAATTTTGTCATCTATCAACATCTAGTTATTAGTTATGCAATGTGAAGCAATGCTTTGAGTTTGAAAGATGTGCAATGCAATGTAATCAATGATATGAATATTAACTACAAAAATCTATTTTTTACAATTTATTAGTTAAACTCTTTATTTTATTTGCTCTCTATATCTCTATGCTATGGAAATGCCTTTAATTTTTATTTTTAGGTTTTTATCTCTTGTTCTACTTTTTTTTCCTTTTTTTTAAATTTGATCTTTTTCCAATGTTTTTAGACTTTTACCAATTTAAAAAAAAAACATTATACTTTTGGTTTGTTGATTTTTTCCCCAAAATATTTTTGCTGCTATGGTATAAACACATATCTTTTTGTAATATGAAGGATACTTTTTGAAACTTCCATGCATTGCTAATCTAAAAGGAGAAGTATTTTGCATAATTTGTATGCAACCATGCTTTTGAAATTGTCAAAAAGAGAAAAACTTCCTAAATGATGCAAAGGCATGGCCAAGTAGTTCTAACTCTTTGCATGAGAGAAGAGAGATGTTGGAGAGTACATGAAGTCAATGAGAACAAAAGTGTAATGTGTTTTAGTTTGTAGTATTCCTCTATTTCTCTACAGATGTGTTATAAATTCTTAGTTCAATGATGCAAAACAATTTTTGAGAAAAGAAAGATGTGTCACAATCCGCTTTCAATCTAGCAAGCAAAAATGAAAGCTCAGCCTCTTGGAATTAAAATGCTTATTTGCAAAACAAATGAATAAGAATGAGGTAGTTAAGGTGTTTGAAGTAATTTAGATGTCACTTTTAGGGTTCCCTTGGATGTGGGTCAAAGTCAAACTCCATAAAACATTAAAAAAATGTTCAAAAAATACTTTTTTGGACGCCTAGGCACGCGGGTTTTGTCTTGGTTTGCCTGGGTTCTATCTAGGTTTTGCACAGGTTCTCTTGGGTTTTGCTTGGGCAAACTAGACCCAAAAATGAAGGACCCTAGTTGAACCCATAGGTGAACGGAACCAGGACCCACACCACCTAAGTGAACCAGAACCAGAACCAGGGCTAAAATAGAAAATCCTGCTAACATAGATAATGTTTCAAGAAGTTGACTACTTCATCTACTCTGAATATTATATTTTGCAAGTGTTACATGAAGATTATGTATCCTTTACTTAATTTAGTTGTTCCAATCAAAAGATTAAATATAAATTGGAATCTTTTTATGAATCATTTCATGGAATACCAATTGAAAATGTGTTTTTTGCTTTTAGATACTTAGTTGTTTACTATCAATCAATTAATTTATTCAAGACAGACCATGAAGGACAACAATGATCAATTCTAGGGCTAACCAATTAATAAGTATACACATGAATAATTCAAGCATGTACATGTATAAGGGAAGCATAAGTAGTCACAAACATGTAATCCTTGAAGTATACACATGAATTCATAGTATACACAACTTAATACAAAGTATATGAACAAATACAAGGTATACACATGAAAATGCGTAAGTCACAAAGTATACATTGGAACACACATAAGTCAAAAATTATACATGTAAGTTGTAAAGTATACACTTGAATACATGTAACTCATATCTATTGAATCATGAATTTATAATGCAAATATGGACACCATCGATAAAAAAATATTTGTATTAACCAAATATCTATGTACGCATACATCAATATATGTCAATATAAGTATAAAATATAGCTACAAAATAGCCATATAGGCTTACGAGAATGCCATATAGGCATACAATGTCTAATATATCCAATACAAAATATGTACAAAATTTCCATGTCTAGGCATACAACAAAGGGCTCTGGAATCAAAATTCATTTCTCTCTATGCTCTAGAAATAAATTCTTTCCCTTTGTTTGGCGATACAATGGCGATAAGTCCCTCACTTATTTATGTTGTTCTTGAGGAGTGCTCCTATTGCTCCTCCTAGAGTTTACCTCTTGGTGAAGTTTTAACTATTTCAATAAGAAGTAAAGACATTAATATATATAGAAATTACATTATAAAAAATGATATATTTAACAAAATAATCACTTACGGCCATCTCACAATCACTCTCCACAATAGAAATATTTGCTCGCTAATGCTAAGGCATGCTCAAGCCCTGTATAAACCATCCAAATAGGAATTAAACTATGAATCAACAATGGTTTAATTTTTCACTAGAACTAACATCTATAACAATGAATCCAAATTGAAATTTAGTAATTTGCCTCATAACTCCCCTATCAGAGCCATCAAGGATTGTATAGCGGATGAATCACCGATATCAATTTCCTTTGTAACATTTGGAGGTGTTTTTCACCAACATCTGAAAATAAAATAATAAATTATTCAATCACAAAAAAGTTACAATAGCGATCCACGTCATGACTTATAATGTATGAGATCTAATGAACAAAATTTTGAGTACAAGTATTAAGCTATATATTTCTGATTATCATGCTTACTATTTTCCCTATCCATATCTTGTTTGAAAGGACATATTTTTAGGCTTTTACCCATAGCAGCAAGTTTCTAAACAATTTGATTAAATTCTTTCATAGACATGTACGATAGCTATGGTGGCATAGAGAAGGCAGTGAACTATTTCAAAAAATGCATCAAAAGAAATGGGGTCTCATGGTGATGACATGCCATTACAAAAAAATGCACGTCATGGCATTCCATCACCATAAGAACGCATTTCTTCGAGGCATTTTTTCAAAAAGTTCATCACCTTCTCCATGGTATTATTGCTTACTGTTATTCTTTGATAGATATTTTTCCATGAATTCATATAGTTTGTTGGAAAGTACCTATTTTAGGCTTTTAGCCATAGTAGCAACTGCAAGGAAGTGAGTAGTTTGATAAAATACTTTGGTGAACATGTATGAAAAATGTGGTATCATAGGAAAGGTGGTGAGAAATTTGAAGAAATGCCTCGAAGAAATGCGGTCTCATGTGGTGATGGAATGGAATTCCATCACCATGAGACCACATTTCTTTGAGGCATTTTTCAAACTACTAACTTCCTTGTCTATGCTATTGCTTACTATTATGGTTTCATATATTTTTTCCAAGCATCCATAGTTTGGCATGCCAGTGCACCCTTGCAAGTACATGCCTCCATGTGAAGTAATTGCATCATGCTACTTATGTTGACTTTCTAAACAACTATATTGTATAGTTGAAATTTTTCCATCTATCAACATCTAGTTATTAGTTATGGAATTTGAAGTAATGCTTTGAGTTTGAATGATGTGTAATGCAACATAACCAACAATATGAATATAAACTACACAAATATATTAGGTAGAATTCATTAGTTAAGTTCTCTTTATTCTATTACCTCTGTGAATGTTTGAGTAAATCCACTGGAACTAGGAGGTGTTTCCTTGAAACCTCCAATATTATCCTATTCAACATCCAAAATCACATATTAAAATACCATTCGTAAAACAATGTTGTTAACATGTAATAAATTTATAATTGTTTAGTAGTTACATGCCCCATTGATAGGTGTACTACAAAAATAAGTAGGTGGAGGACTAGTGTATCCATTCTCAACATTGTGAACCTGAAATTTTATTAAAATAATAAAACTAAATTAGTTAATCTTGCATTTCAAAATCGAAATTTAATAAATTAAATTCAATGAACATGTTGAATTTTACTTGAGTATCAATGTCATTTGCATCATGCAAAATGTCATCCGTCCTCTCCATCCTTGTAGATGAATATGAATCTTGTGTAGCAGCATACAAATTCTATGTAGCACCCTCTTGAGTGTCGATGGGGTCATATGAACAAGTCACCCCTCAAGATTGACACACATGGGTTCGAAGGCCACCACCCGAAGACTCCCCTAGATGGCACTATACAATAGGGCTAGTATGATGGATGAAACTTTAGGTCAAAGTGTTGATTGCCTGCAATGTCTCTACATCAGCACTCTCCTTTGTAATGGAAGACATAACAATGTGCTCAGGAGGCGGCCTAGTGAGAGGTCATCTCCCTTGCCACGTAGGATCTAGCTGTACATCAGGCCTATCCTTAGCTGACCCCCCACCTCTCCCCTAGAACTCCCTCATATCAAAATAATTTGGGATTTTGTTCAATACAAACTCACTCTATAGTTTCCTAAGAAAATATTGGGGGACTTCACAATTGTTGCTTGGTCGGTAATCAAAGACCAAGTATCACCTATCATAAAAACGGTTCCTAATCTCTTGGTGGTGGCACCAATTAATAGGAAACCTCTTTGCATTGAGGCTAATATTTTTATGTGTTCTAGGGTTAGTGAATAAAGAGCACAAATCACCTTTAGTAATTTTTAAATCTTTTACTTGTTTATATGATAGTTTATTTGAATAATATGCCCTAGCTGCCTGCCTCCTATCTTGCCATCTAGTTATTTGTTGGGTAATTGAATCTACATTTTTTACCATCTCTTTCAATGAATATGCTAGGGTCATTCTTTCTATGGTTAAAGAATTTGGATCACTCAACCTATTGATAAAATCCTCAATTTGTTTTTTGTTGTTCTCAATTTCACTCAAATTTTGTTGAGTGCCAAGAGGGTGTTGAGTGATTGGTGGGGGAGGTTGATTTTGTTGTTGAGGATTTTTCTGCTCTTCTTGTTGATTATTTTGAGGATTTGTAGGATCATTTGCATCTCCTACAAATTATAAAAAAAAAATCAAATCTAACCTAAAACAAAAAAAACGAACTTGAAACTAATAAATTCAAAACAAATAGCAAACAATACTTACCTCCTGTACCTCTTCATCGCCGTGGTGCCATCTTTGCAAAGAAAAAGCAATTGTTGTTGATTAATTTTGTAGAATGCCTCCTCTTACAATGCAACCATGAAAATGAGGGTTTTTGGCTGCGGGCAGAGTAGAAAAACAAACAACAAAAAAATTATCACTTTAACTTTTTTTTTTGCTTTTAAAATGACACAATGCGAGCGTGCTATGAGTTTTTAATTTTTTTTTGGAATTAACCATAAAAGTGTAACCCAACTTCATGCACCCGCCCCCTCATAGTTTCTATAACAGCTAGGTTCATTTTTTTATTATTATTTGCATCTTATTTTTCATATTTGAAGTGATATTGGCTTGGAAAAATAAGTGATCTATCTCACATTTGGGATAAGATCCTATTTTCCACCATTTCACATATATACATATCATATAATTTACTATATTTTCTTAAACACAAATACATAATATTTTCATTAATTTAGGAATATATATTAAGTGTATATATATACACATATCTACATATATATACATACATTTTTATGTATGCACATATTGATAAATGTATAAGCATGATTTCACAAAGAGGATCATAAACTCAAGAAAGAGATCTAGCCATTAACTAGAAGAAACAACCATATTAATCAAAGAAAATCAAGCAATTATTTCAATTATCCTAAGACGACCCAAGATTACTTTCCCATTTCATGAACTCAACTCAACATGACCAACTAATATGTGAGTGTGTATGCTCAATTAGGATCATTAAGGGTTACCAGACCACGTTCTTCTCCTTAGTGATACTACCCTCTCTTTTATTGGTTTGAATCTATTCCCACATCCAACTTAGTACATCACAATAGTATTTATCCATTCACCTTAAATTCACTTGTATCATAAATCATTTGCATCATCAAAGCATTAAAGTATTCACACTGAAATACTTATTCATTCATCATATTTTCTATTAGTGTAAAACATAATCATTCCTTCAAAATCAATAACATCTAAATGCATTTTTCAGTAGCCCATTCACCTATTAAACATATTAAGGTAATGATTTACATTTATCATCATATTTACTCATGAAGGTAAAAGTAACCTAGTAACTAAGAAATGGGGTGTAACATACTTTCCCCCTTGTGAATCATCATCCTCGATGATTTAAAGTACTTAAAACATATAGATAAAGTGAAATAAAGGTTTTACTTTCCATTTTTTAAATTATGTGGGAAATAAGTAAATATCCAAATAATATTCCCCCATAGCACAACCCTTTGCAATATCATCCTTCCTAGACCTTGCATTGAGTGACTCTGTTATCACATAAGGAGAGCTTATTTTCTTCAAGCACACTTTCTCTCTATGAAAACTCCTCAACACAATTACATTGACTCACATTGACTCATATGTACATCACAAGTTCAATAGTGATTGTATCATATATGACACCTATACCACAATGATTGGAGAAACATGTTCTCATTGGATAACACATAATTATCCTTAACTAGTGTAACCCAAGTGGAAAAGGATTGTTGTTGTATTACACATTACACCATGGGTCCCATCCTTCCCTTTGGTCTTTACACCATTGGACAACTCTAAAGATGATACCATCCATCACTGACACAAACATTTTCCTTAAGCATAATAATACTACCCTTGACTAATGTCCATCTCGAGCATAATATTTCCCTTAGACACCTGTCAATCTTGAATGTAATGGTACTGATTCTTAATTCAAGCTTTGAATCAAAAAAGTTTTTTCTTTGACCATTTTGATCTACTCTTCCATTTATGACAATATTTTTGGTCTAAGGATATTCCTATTTCCTAGCTTTTGCTAGCTTATAGGAATTCCACCCTTCCTTCTAAATAATGTTTCAATGGATCAAATTTAAATGATAGAATTTAATTAAATAAAATTATTCCACAAATCTTCCAAGATTTAGTTTATCCCTTTTTTCCTAACTGGCTGACTCAAAGTAAAAAATTGAGGATATATTCAATTAAATTTTTCAACAAGGTGATCATGGTTTACACAAAACCATAACGTTACTTGCATGTCCCAATCTGAGATAACCTTCTTAAGAACATTAAGCAACTGCTTAACACAAATTCATTGTTTAGGATTGGTATCCTACAAATCAAAATTTTCCAATTAGAATTGGTCACCTTGGTGAGTCTATCCACCATAATATTATGCCAGTTCCATCGACATAGAAAGATCAAAACAATTCTAACTATAGTTAACCTTTGGGGAAAACTCCATGGTTAAGCATGCTTGAGTTGAACTAGTATTGGGATGGGTGACCTCCCAGGAAAGCCCAGTGTTTCACCTCTATGAGCATCACCTAGATGCAATGAGTGTTAAGTGGACCATTCATTATCATGAGATATGGGTTCTTGTAAACCACTACTCAGGAAACATGGGCCAATGAGTTTGACTCATAAAACTACATAGTTGAATCTTGATAGGAATATCACAATCGAACACGCTATGGAAAATACCTCCTACTTATAAATTGATGAGATAAAGGGGCTCTATAATGAATGGTTCATAAGGAACAAAACTTTCCAAAGGTTTTATAAATGGGTTTGCAAGCTATGTGGGATTAACCTTGGGAAAAACCTCCATGGTTAAGTGCACCTAAGCAAGAGTAGTACTTCAATGGGTGACCTCCAAATAAGTCCCAATGATTCAACTCTAACAACATCACCTAGATGCAATGAGTTCTAAGTGGACCATTCATTATCATTAGATATGGGTTCTTGTGAACCACTACTCATGAAACATGGGTCAATGAGTTTGACTTGTAAAACTACATAGTTGAATCCTGATAATAATATCATATTTGGCATGCTATGGAAAATACCTCCTACTTATCAATTGATGAGCTAAAGTAGCTCAATAATGAATGTTTCATAAGGCACAACACTTGTTGAAGTTTTAGCAAATTGGGTTGCAAGGAAAGTGGGGTTAACCTTGGTGGAAAACTCCATGGTTATGTGCGCTTGAGCTAGAGTAGTACTAGGATGGGTGACCTTCCAGGAAAGCTCAGTGCTTCACCTTTGTGAGGATAACCTAGATGTAATGAGTTGTAAGTGGACCATTCATTATCATGAGATATGGGTTCTTGTGAACCACTACTCATGAAACATGGGTCAATGAGTTTGACTTGTAAAACTACACAGTTGAATCCTGATAGCAATATCATAATTTGACATGCTATGAAAAATACCTCCTTCTTATCAATTGATGAGCTAAAGGGGATCTATAATGAATTTTTCATAAGGCACAATAGTTTTTGAATGTTTTTCAAATTTGGTTGCAAGCTAAGTGGGGTTAACCTTGGAGAAAAACTCCATGGTTAAGGACACTTAAGCTAGAGTAGTACTAGGATGGGTGACCTCCCAAGAAGGTCGAGTACTTCACCTTTGTGAGCATCACCTAGATGCAATGAGTGCTAATTGGATCATTCATTATCATGAGACATCATGGGTTCTTCTAAACCACTACTCATCAAACATGAGTCATTAAGTTTGATTTGTTAAACTAAACAAATGAATCTTGATAGCAATATCACAATTTTGACACGCTATGAAAAATACCTCCTACTTATCAATTGATGAGCTAAAGGGGCTCTATAATGAATGGTTCATAAGGCACAACACTTTCTATTTTGTAAATGGGGTTGCAAGCTAAGTGGGATTAACCTTGGGGGAAAACTCTATGGTTAAGCACACTTAAGCTAGAGTAGTACAAGGATGGGTGACCTCCAAGGAAGGCCTAGTGCTTCACCTCTGTGAGCATCACTTAGATCCAATGATTTCTAACTGTGCCATTCATTATCATGAGATATGGGTTCTTGTGAACCACTACTCATGAAAGATGAATAATTGAGTTTGACTTGCAAAACTACATAGTTGAATCTTGATAGCAATATCACAATTTGACACGCTATGGGAAATACCTCATACTTATCAATTGATGAGATAAAGGGGCTCTATAATGAATGTTTCATATGGCACAATAATTGTTAAATGTATGGAAAATTGGGTTGCAAGCTAAGTGGGGTTAACCTTGGAGAAAAACTCCATGGTTAAGGATGCTTGAGCTAGAGTAGTACTGGGATGGGTGACCTCCTAGGAAGGCCTAGTGCTTCACCTTTGTGAGCATCACCTAGATGTAATGAGTGATAATTGCATCATTCATTATCCTGAGATATGGGTTCTTTTGAACCACTACTCATCAAACATGATTCATTGAGTTTGATTCGTTAAACTACACAAATGAATCCTAATAGCAATATCAAAATTTTGACATGCTATGAAAAATGCCTCCTACTTATCAATTGTTGAGCTAAAGGGGCTCTATAATGAATGGTTCATAAGGTGCAGCACTTGATATTTTAAAAATGGGGTTGCAGGCTAAGTAGGGTTAACCTTGGGGGAAAGTCCATGGTTAAGCGTGCTTGAGTTGGAGTAGTACAAGGATGGGTGACCTCCCAAGAAGGCCCAGAGCTTCACTTCTGTGAGCATCACCTAGATGTAATGAGTACTAAGTGGACCATTCATTATCATGAGATATGGGTTCTTGTGAACCACTAATCATGCAAGATGAATAATTAAGTTTGACTTGTGAAACTACATAGTTGAATCCTAATAGCAATATCAAAATTTGACACACTATAGAAAAAACCTCCTACTTATCAATTTATGAGCTAAAGTGTCTCTATAATGAATGGTTCATAAGGAACAAAGCTTGCTGATGGATTTACAAATGGGGTTGCAAGATAAGTAGGGTTAACTTTAAGGAAAAACTTGATGATTAAGTGCACTTGAGCTAGAGTAGTACTGGGATGGGTGATCTCCCATGAAGGTCCAGTGCTTCACCTCTATGAGCATCATCTAGATGTAATGAGTGCTAATTGGACCATTAATTATCATGAGATATGGGTTCTTGTGAACCACTTCTCATGAAACATGGGTCAATGAGTTTGACTTGTAAAACTACACAGTTATCCTCTAATAGGAATATCACAATTTGACATGCTATGGAAAATACCATGCACTTATCAATTGATGAGCTAAAGGGGCTCTATAATGAATGGTTCATAAAGGCACAACACTTGCTGAAGGTTTTACAAATGGGGTTGCAAGGTAAGTGGGATTAACATTGGGGAAAAACTCAATGGTTAAGCATGATTGAGTTGGAGTAGTACTGGAATGAGTGACCTCCTAAGAAGGCCCAGTGCTTCACCTTTGTGAGCATCACCTAGATGCAATGAGTGATAAGTGGACCATTCATTGTCATGAGATATGGGTTCTTGTGAACCACTACTCATGAAACATGGGTCAATAAGTTTGATTTGTAAAACTAAATAGTTGAATCCTGATAGAAATATCACAACTTGACATGCTATGGAAAATACCTGCTACATATCAATTTATGAGCTAAAGGGATTCTATAATGAATGGTTCATAAGACAATAGTTGATGAATATTTTTCAAATTGGGTTGCAAGCTAAGTGGGGTTAACCTTGGGGGAAAGCTCCATGGTTAAGTGTTCTTGAGATGGAGTAGTATAGGGATGGGTGACCTCCCAGGAAGGCCCAATGCTTCACCTCTGTGAGCATCACCTAGATGCACTAAGTGCTAAGTGGACCATTCAGTATCATGAGATATGGGTTCTTGTGAACCACTACTCATGAAAGATGAATAATTGAGTTTGACTTGTAAAACTACAAATTTGAATCCTGATAGCAATATCACAATTTGACACATAGAAAATACCTCCTACTTATCAATTGGTGAGCTAAAAGGGATCTATAATGAATGGTTCATAAGGAAAAAAACTTCTTGATGGTTTTTCAAATGGGGTTGCAAGATAAGTGGGGTTAAAATTAAGGAAAAACTTTGTGGTTAAGCACGCTTGAGTTGGAGTAGTATTGGGATGGGTGACCTCCCATAAAGATCCAATGCTTCACCCCTATGAGCATCACCTAGATGTAATGAGTGCTAACTATACCATTCATTATCATGAGATATGGGTTCTTGTGAACCACTACTCATGAAACATGGGTCAATGATTTTGAATCATAAAACTACACAATTGAACCCTTATAGCAATATCACAATTTGACATGTTGTGGAAAATACCTCATACTTATCAATTGATGAGATAAAGGGGATCTATAATGAATGGTTCATAAGGCACAACACTTGTTGAAGGCTTTTCAAATGGGGTTGCAAGATAAGTGGGGTTAACCTTTGGGATAAACTCCATGCTTAAGCATGATTGAGTTGGAGCAGTATTAGGATGAGTTACCTCCTAGGAAGGCCCAGTGCTTCACCTTTGTGGGCATCACCTAGATGCAATGAGTGCTGAATGGACCTTTCATTATCATGAGATATGGGTTCTTGTGAACCAATACTCATGAAACATGGTTCAATGAGTTTGACTCTTAAAACTACACAATTGAATCCTGATAGCGATATCACAACTTGACATGCTATGAAAAATACCTCCTAATTATCAATTTTTATAAGATATAGGGGCTCTATAATGAATGTTTCATAAGGCATAAAATTTGCTAAAGGTTTTGCAAATGGGGTTGCAAGCTAAGTAGGGTTAACCTTGGGGGAAAAGTCCATGGTTAAGTGTGCTTGAGTCAGAGTAGTACATGGATGGGTGACCTCCCAAGAAGGCCCAATGCCTCACCTTTGTGAGCATCACCTAGATGCAATGAGTGCTAAGTGGGTCATTCATTGTCATGAGATATTGGTTCTTATGACCACTACTCATGAAACATGGGTCAATGAGTTTGACTCATAAAAGTACAAAGTTGAATCCTTATAGCAATATCACAATTTGACACATTGTAGAAAATACCTCCTACTTAGCAATTGATGAGCTAAAGGGGCTATATAATGAATGGTTCATAAGATACAACACTTTTTGAGAATTTTACAAATGGAGTTGCAAGATAAGCGGGGTTAACCTTGGGGAGAAACTCCCTGGTTAAGCATACTTGAGCTAGAGTAGTTTTGGGATGGGTGACCTCTCAAGAAGGCTCGGTGCTTCACCTCTATGAGCATCACCTAGATTCAATGAGTGCTAAGTGGACCATTCATTATCATGAGATATGGGTTCTTGTGAAAATATCTCATACTTATCAATTGATGAGCTAAAGGGGCTCTATAATGAATGGTTCATAAGGAACAACACTTTTTGAAGGTTTTACAAATGAGGTTGTAAGCTAAGTGGGGTTAACCTTGGGTAAAAATTCCATGGTTAAGCACTCTTGAGCTGGAGTAGTTATGGGATGGGTGACCTCCCAAGAAGGCCCAATGCTTCACCTCTATGAGAATCACCTAGATGCAAAGTAGACCATTCATTATCATGAGATATGGGTTCTTGTGAACCACTAGTCATGAAACATGGGTCAATGAGTTTGACTCGTATAACTATACCACTAAATCTTCATAAGAATATCACAATTTGAACGCTGTAGAAAATACCTCCCAATTATCAACTTTTTAATTACATAGAAGGAATTATCTATTTGAACTTCACGAGCTCGTATTTTCTATGGATGGCATAGAGTTTTGGAGAAGGGATGCAGGACGGCCTAAAAGATCATTATTGTTCCTCCTGTCGCCAATATTTTGCTTTCTAATTTTTTCATGATGTGTTGAATACGCCTCCCTCAAATGCATCTAGTATTTTTTATATGTCATATTCACACATTTTGTGCGTACTCTCATACTCTCCCTGGCATTGATACTCCTCATTGTATGGTAGTGCACATCACAAATGACCATCGCTTTCATAAATATTGAATTTTAATTTTTCTACCTACCATTCATTGTGGTTTGAAAACTTTAACATCCAAGTTAAAAAGTACAAAAAAAAAATATATCCTCCCCTCAAACAAAAGCAATATTACCACTAAAGAATACAACTTCCTACTATATGTAGAATTGTGGGAGAAATTCCTCCATCGACTACCTCATTTTTGCATGATCCTATGAGATTTGAATTTGGTGAAGAGACAATTGGCACAAGAAATATTCTTTATTCTCTTAAAACACAACTTTTAGGTGTTGCTCTTAATGATGATTATGACTTCAATGTGCAAAATTATTCCTAATCTCTTCATAGTCCATATGGAAAATATGAATCATACGTAGCAAAAAAATCATGTTTCATCACTTGCTTGCACCACTCCATCACTTGAGGTTCATATGCCAAGTCGTGAGGATAATGTTTTGACAAAGCAGCATTCTAAAAGTTATATGCAGCTTGAATTAAATGGCCTGTCCCCTATTTCGTGTGAGGGAAATTCAAATCCCTCAACCAAAAATTTGTAAATAAACACTATGTCAGCCAAACACTATTTTAAGGTTGTAAATAAGAAACACTATTTTAAGGTTGTAAATAAGAAACTAAATTCATTTAGTTATTGATTGCTTTCTTGGGTTTTCCTTAGTCGAACACCTACAATGAAGTGAATAAGATGACACTCACTAAGGAGATGAAAATTATTCAAATATCTTAAAAACCCAAATCATCTTATAAAAATGCATACTTAGTAGTTAGTAGATAATAATAAATATCCATACTTGGTAAGAAGTGGGTAATGTTGGAACATTTGTGCTAGCATATCCACAATCTCTCCTTTGTGCATATGTGTTCTCACCACATCTCTCACATCCATGTAAAGATGAGTTGCATTTCCATATGTCTTTGTCAACCCTATACCAATTAAAACAATTAATTTCATTTCCATGAATGGGAAGGCAAAAATGAATTAAGATGGTATTAGGCTTTTGGTGAGCTCACAAGTTAGACATTTCAAAACATGAGCAATGATATTGTTCACAATGGAACACTATCGTAAAATCCTTTTGTTAATGCATCTTAATTTGGTTCCACACAAAGAATCTTGACCCTGAGTGGAGATATGGGTATTGAAGAATGTGGATCCATTACAATGTGGAAGAGAATTAATACAAGATAGAAGAATCATATATAACATTTCAAAGAACATGTCAAGTCAACTCAGAATGTCCTCATGTTTGCAAGAATTGGTTGCTAATTTGCAGAGCGGTGAGAAAATTTTAGGAACCAAAATTTCCACAAAACATGAATCTGTCATATAAGCTCTAAGAACTAGATTATTCCAAAACAATATTACAAGGTTGGTTTTCATTTTAAATTGCATAGATATCTCATGTGGTCCATTTGGTGAAACTATGCAACAAAATCTGTCAAAAGATATAGACACTGTTTATCATTATGTCCCACTTTGCTCTCTCCACATTTCAACTGTGTATGAATACTGTAAAAAATTATATATATATATTTATTAATATATAATTATAAATAAAAAAATAATAAATTTCTACAATAAATAATTATATACTTCTTAAAATAAATAATAAATAATTATAGATTTCCTATAAACTATATAAATAATATATAGTGTAGATAAATATTTATGTATATCTTTATAATTATAAATTCTTATTAATATATTAATAATAATTGAATTATTATACAAAAATGAGACCTACTATTAATAATTTATAATTTATATATATTATATATAATATAATAGTTATATTTACATGTTATATAATTATAGACATAATTATAGTTTTATATATATATATATATATATATATATATATAAAAGAGATTTGGATATTATAATTACATAGTCTAATTAAGAATAATTGTAAAATACTTCAACTCTCTATTCTGATGATGGATTACACAATGTGATCCGAAACATTGATGGAAAAAACTTATACACAATCGAATCCAGAAACAACATAATTATAGTCAATACGAATTGCAGAAATCTCATATCATTATAAAAAATATATCAATATTGATATCCTTATATCCCTAAATTAATTAATATTTTCCTCATCCAAAAGTTTTTTTTTTCAATCGTGTTTAGATCACTTTAATCTATCACTTCTCCATTGAGACTTTTGTTGTACAAAAATATCATTTGTTAAATAACCTACCAATTGACCTCATGTACTGCACAAATATACACCAAAAAAATAGACCGAAAAATTCTTTAATTGAACTTTCACACCTCTTCGACGTACCCATTACACACTAAGGTGGGATTCATAGTTATAAACCTTTTATAATATGCTATAAAAAGCTTGCTCTTCTTAAAAGGTCGAGGGAAAGTAAAAATAATGCGAATAAAATACTCTTAAAAAAGTCTTCCTTGTTGCACGTAAAGTCAGATACCAAAATCTTTATTCGGACTTTTACTTGTACTCTGTCAATCTTTTCTTGGGAACTTTTCTTTTCAGAAATGTATTGTTCCCGCATTTACTAAAGAGAAGACCGAATCCAAAGGCCGGCTAGTCCAATTCTGAAGCAAAGCACAGATTCAAATTAGTGGTTTCTAGAAGTTTAACGAGGGCATACGGTAAGACCAAAAAAAATGTTCAACTAATAAAATTATTTTAAAATTTATTTGAGTTCGTTTTATATTTTATAAAAAGAAATCTTCCTTGTTAGGTTATTTAAGGCATATGATATTGATTTTAATTTGCTTTCATTTCAATTTTTTAAAATTTTTTATATCCATGTTTACATGGGAGAAGCTGAATTCTTGACAAAAAGCACCTATGTAACATTATAACATTACACCCCATCCCCCATCCTACGCGTTGGATAAAATGTACTAATGGAAAGACTTGACAGAGCAAATTGGCGGGCGGTTAGGCACATGGTGTTTGGACTGCCATCACGTGTCCTGTTGCCGGAAAAGGTTAGCACTACTGGCAGGTTTTTCAAAATCGAAAATAGAATGGACAAAAAGCTCACAACATTTGCATTTTAGACTCGATTGTTGGGGAGCACAAAAGGGAGTTGCAAGCATTCGAATGTCAAACCAGAGTGGAGACTCCCCCTACCAAAACACATTTGACAAGTGCAGATAGCTAGCTAGCAGGTATGTATATCTACGAGAAATATATGCCATTTTTCCATTCCGCATAACTGTGAAGAATTGAACGGCTATTCATTACGAAGATGAGTTTTCATTTAAGGGAAAATAAAGGGTTTTCATTTGAATGTAGAGTTGTTTACGTGTTTTTGTGTTGAGAGTTATAATTTTTTCCATTTTAATGTTCTCACTGTGAAGAATTGAATGGCTATTCATTGCGAAGATGGGTTTTCTTTGATGGGAAAATAAAGGGGTTTCCTTGTGAAAAGGGGGTTTCATTTGAAATGCAGAGCTATTTTGTGTGTTTTTGGGTGGACGATTTTTAAAATTTTCCATTTTAATGATCTCACTATGAAGAATTGAATGACTATTCGTTGCAAAAATGGGTTTTCATTAATAGGAAAATAAATGGTTTTCTTTGTGAAAATGGGTTTTCATTTGAAATGCAATGTGGGTTTTGTGTCGGCAGGTTTTCAAAATCGTAATTTAGACCAGACAAAAAGCCCAAAACATTGTCATTTTTGACATTCTCATTTTGAAGGTTGTTGTTTGTAAATGGTTTTCAAACACTAGGTGGGTTGTAGGTTTTGTAATACACAGTGTTTTGCATCTTACAATTTTACAAAACAATATGATTGTCTTGAAAAGATTTTGTTATTGAGGCCATAGGAATGTAATAATAGGCATCATTTTGTAAACACTCAGTAAGGTATTTGACTTCAGTGTGTAGAGGTTTTTACAACATTGTGTGGGTTGGAGGTTTCATAAATCATGTTGTCACCTCCCACTATGTTTTCCAACCTGCAATCTACTATGCATGTATATTTGGATCATATTAGGAAATATAATGTATATTTGGATATTTATGCAGAATGACATTTCCCTTTTTTCATCTGATGGGAACAAATAAAATACTCACATTATTTGCAGTGTTGGAAAACACACTATCCCATGCCAGCTAGTTCGTTATGAATTTTTTTGTTTCGTTATGACCAAGAATGCAATGAAGCCCACTTTCAAATTGTTGAACAACTCTTTGCTATAGTCAAAATGACATTTCACTTTCTTCATTTGATTGGAACCAATTGGGTTGTTACTTCTAAAGGGTTTTAAAACATTATACATGTTGGTTGTTTTCTATAGAGGGTTTTGAAACATTAAGTAGGTTGCAGGGTTCGAAAAACCCACTATTTTGCAACCTACAATTTTACAAAATAGTATGAGTTTCTTTAAAAGATTTTTCTATTTAGACCATAGGAATGAAATGAAATGCACCATTTTATAAACACCTAGTAAGGTATTTGGCTTCATAGTGTAGAGGTTTTACAACTTTGTGTGGGTTGGAGGTTTCATAATTCATGTTGTCACCTCCCACTGTGTTTTCCAAGGTTTGCAATCATACTGTGCATGTATGTTTGGATCATTTTAAGAAATTGAAACATAATATTTAATTTGTGCAAGACTTGATATAAGATGCCTTTCATTACATTCATACTATTTTGTAAAATTCTAGGTTGCAAAACATTGGTTTTTTGAAATTTGTAACCCACATAATGTTTTAAACCCCTTTAGCAATAACAACCTAATCAGTTACAAACCTCCCACCTCCATTCCATTGGTTTGTCATCTCCCCCACCTTCAACTCCACCCCCTACTCTCCAAATTTTCACTTTCAACATGTAGAATGAAAAAACCCACAACACAAAGTGTTGTCTAATAATAGTACTTCAAAAAATTAGTAATAAGTGTTAAATAATGGGAGAAGCTAATCTCTTGACAAAACACACCTATGTAGAGACAATATAACACAACACCCCATCCCCCATCCCACTCTCCTGACAAAACACACCGATCGAAAGACTTGACGAATGGAGCTAACAGACAATAACAATACTTGTTACAATTTAAAATGCATGTCTTATTCATGTCAGCCTTCCTGCCTATGGTGCATAGATAGCTTCTCGCGCAAGGAAAAAAATTTGGCATAATTTGAATTGGCAAGGAAAATGAGGGATTTCATTTGGCTTCAGTGTGTAGAGGGTTTTACAAAATTGTGTGGGTTGGAGGGAATCATAAATCATGCACACATCTCCCATGTGTTTTCCAATGTGCAATCATACAGAGTGTTAATATTTGTTGGAAAACATTTGGTGTTATGAAATGGTTCTTTTCATTACATTTCTACTATCTAATTAAAAAAAGTTGTTTAAGACATTCATACTGTTTTGTAAAATTCCAAGTTGCAAAGCACTAGTTTAATAAAATCAACAACCCACATAATGTTTTAAAACCATCTACAAGTAACAACCTAATTGGTTACTCACCCCTCACCTCAATTTGGTATGTTTTGTGATTTCCTTGAGAACTTTTTGTGAATTAGATAGTAAGAATGTAATGAAATTGGAAAACATTGGTTGTTAAGAAATTTACAACGCACACAGTGTTGTAAAACCCTCTAGATGTAATAACCAAATTGGTAAGTTAGGAAAACCAAGATTATGCCAACATTATCTCCTCACTTCCCTCACCATGATGTTTCCTCCTATCTACCAGTTTCTTCACTTTTATCATCCATCTTGGTGGGCCCCGCACTATGTCATCTCAACATATTATGCATGTTTTTATGTGTTTTTGTATGTAGATAGGTGTGTTTTGTTGAGAGATTAGCTATGTCCATAGAGGGTTTTACAACATTGTGTGGTTTGGAGGTTTCATAAATCATGCACTCACCTCCCACTATGTTTTCCAACCTATAATCATATAGATTTTTAATGGTTGTTGGAAAACACTAGGCGTTTATAAAATAGTGCCTTCCATTACATTCCTACTATCTAATTAAAAAAAGATTTTAAGACATTCCTCCCCATGCTCTCCACCACATAGCTTTGAATGTTCATTCCCCATTATGTTTTCCAACCTACAAATTTTTTTCTGCATTTATTTTTAAATCATATGAGGAAATTGAAATGCAATTTTTGTGTGTAAGAGTTTCCATAAAAGGTTAAGGTGAATGAACTTCACTTCATTCTTACTGTTTATATATAATTGCATGTTGGAAAACATCCAACACTATGTGTTAAGAAACCTACAACCCAAATACTATTCTCAGCTGTGAGAGTGCATTTTTTATTAGAGGATGTTGATGTTTTGTTTTTAATAAGTTGTTTACAAAATTTGTCTGCCTTTTCACATAGGACTCATGTCTCTATCCAAATGATTCTCTTTTCTGCATTGACATCTCATATTTCCTTCTTTTCATGTTACGTATGTTTCTATGTATGTTTTTATGCATGTTTTTATGCATTTTTGTATGCACATGGGTGCACTTTGTTGGGAGATTAGCTAGTATTTTTTCCTCAATCAAGGTGATCACCAAGGTTTTTGTTGACTTTTTAACCTTTATTCTTTCATAACTAATGCACACCATTATTAGCAACTAATGTGTCTTGCAATAATTTTTATTTTTCCAATCTTCTATACAAGTAATGCTTCAGTTTATAATGTCATTGAACAGGGATTATGATATCGATACGTCATTTAGGTGTTCATTGAAAGACATGGGATATAAGAAAAAGTTTGTTAGTGGTACGTGGTATCCTTCTTTTTTGTCTTCTATTCCCTTATTGATTATTGAAAGTTATGGCCTCTATCATATGTCAAGAGAGATGATTTTTTCATATATTTGAATGGACATTTAATGCTTCACAATTCCAATAGAATGGAAAAATGGTAGATATAGTTATTGATATATATTGCTAGTTGTATCCAAGAAATTCTTTGGATGTGGCTCATGCTTTTGACTATCGATTCTCCTTCTTGTACTACATCCCTTTGATTTAGAGACATCCTTGTGTTACTCTTCCAAAATTCTTCAATCAGTGATCTCAATGCTTCAACAATTGGTTTATCTTTTCATGTTAGTCTCCCTGAGAATGCCCATAATTCATTGGAATTAGTGTCATCAATTCTTTGGCGCCTTTGAATAACTCTTGATAATTTTTCTATTAATCGTCATTTTTTGACTCATCTTTCTAATGAGACGAGATTTCCTTCTTTTATTACTTACTATTGTTGATGTAATGACTAGATATTTTGAGTGTGAGGTATTACCCACACTCTCATATGCATCCATTAGATTCTTCACAATAGTTTTTTCACTTGAAGCATTTGATGTTCTCAACCCAAGAATCTTTATTATGGACCTATACTTTATACTTCACATCATTTCAACAAATATTTGACATCTTGCAGTCTCATTTAACTTTTCAAAGAAAACTCTCCAAATCTTATGAGAATATCTTCTATGAGTGCATTTTGGAATCTTACCTTCCATTGGCTGCAAAATATTCTCATCAATATTAATCAAAAAAATTGGCTTTCTATATAAAATTCTAGGTGGTGTTCTCAAAGGTAAATTCATCTCAACATTAGGAATTTCATCAATATTTAAATGAGATGGGATAGATGAAATTCCTTCGATTGAGGATGGAATAGATGATGTACCTTGAGGCTGAGATGAGAATGATGACGTACCTCCTTCCTCAAATGTGAGTGATGATGTACTCTCAACTTGAGATGTGGTAGATGTTTTCCCTCCATATTCACTTGTGGTAGAGGGTGTGTATCCAACTATAGTATTCAAATCTCTCTTAGCACAAAGGTTTCGCATTCATGCCCTTTGTGCCACCAATTTCATATCTCTTCTTGATGGTTGATGTTCCTCTTCAATTAGCATGTCTTTTTCAATCATTTTAAATTTCTTCTTCTCATGATGTTCCCTCATCCATGTTGCTTTCTTTGCATCCTTAGCTTCTATCTCTTCCTGTGTTGGTTTAATCTTGAATTGTTTCCTTGACATGAAGGATAAGTTTATCTGTAGCATGATAAAGAGACAAATATTAGTTCCTAAAAAATAAATCCATACAAATAAATGACATATATATCATTCAACTCTTAATACAAAATACTTGCAATAATCATGTAGAAGAATAAATTTCACTCAACCATGACAAATAAACAAGTGGAATAAGAACATAAGGAAAATGGACAACTATTTTTTTAAAGTATTTCTAACATAGACAAAGCTCACATGAATTTTTTGATGGAATTCCTTAAAGAAATGTGGTCTCATGGAATGCCATGATTGCAAGATAGGCACAAAATGGAAGCATGAAAAAGGAATGTGAATTGTTTGGAAAAATGTTTTGGTAGACATGTATGCAAAATGTGGTAGCATTGACAAGGTAGTGGCCTATTTGTAAAAATTCCTAACAAAAATGGGGTTTCATAGTGATGTAGCTTGTCAATGTAGTAGAATTGACAAGGTAGTGAGATATTTAAAAAAATTCCTCATAGAAATGGGTTCTCATAGTGATGTCCCCATTTCTATGAGGATTTTTTTCAAACAACTCACTACCTTGTCAATTCTATTGCATTGACAAGCTACATCACAGTGATACCAAATTTCTATGAAGAACATTTTCAAATAGCTCACTACCTTGTCAATTCTACTGCATTGACAAGGTAGTGAGCTATTTGAAATAATGCCTCATAGAAATATAGGGTCTCACGATGATCGTGAGACCCCATTTCTATGAGGCAATTTTTTCAAACAACTCATGACCTTATCAATGTGGTAGCATAGACAAGGTAATGAACTTATTATCTTGTCAATGCAGTAGCATTAACAAGATAGTGAGCTCACTACTTTGTAATGGGGACATTGGAATGGGGTATGAGATCTATCAAAACATAAAAGGGGGATTTTCATGAGTGTTATGGTTGCAATTGCCTTAGCAGATAGATGTGAAATGTGGATGCATAGACAAGGCACATGAACTATTTTAAAAAATGCCTCAATGATATATGCCTAAGTCATGGACTACAATGATTACAAGATATGCACAAAATGGAAAATGTATGGGTATGTGTAGGATCATCATGGGAAAAACACACCCTTAAGTGGCGAAAAATTTAGAAAAATTAGAGTTAGGCAACTTGATGTAAAATTTTTAATAAGTTATTTGCATTATTTCAAAAATATGTAAGAATAGAATCGGTAGCAAATTGAATTTAGTTTCTAAACTACTAGGTTTATTTAAAGAAAAGAAAAATCTATTTGGTGAAATTTTGAAATTTCAATGCAGAGTACTTAAATTTTAGGAAAAATAAGAAGGTGTGTCTTTCTAACCACCCTAACCACAATAAAATGATAATATTTTTTATAAGATTTTATATATAAGTAGAGGACTCATGTCCTGATGTGATGCATACTTTTTTGTAATTTTTCCAAGTAAATAATTAATTATGATTTTTTTATTACAAATTTTAAAAAATATAAAAACTCATATATGTCTGACCACCTTAACTGGGTCAAAAATTCATGATTTTTTTTTTTAATCCTATAGTATATGAAACATAGAATGTGACTCATGTTTTGGATTCAAAAAATGTGATATCATTTGAAAGCTATAGATGTTTCTCAATCAGCCTATCAATTAGGACTTTGGTTGTAATTCAAATAGAAAATGAATAATAATTATTTATTAAATTAAAAGTAAATCATAATTTATATTAGTGAAAATCTAAGAATCTCCTTTGAAAACCCTTTTCGTTTCATCAATTTTGGGTAAAAAAAAAATCATTAGCCACATACCCTACACATACCCATCATATCGCCACTTTTTGGCACATCATGATCCTGCACATACCCATATGGAAATTTTGGTAGCATAGACAAGGGAGTGAGCTGTTTGAAAAAGTGACTCAAATAAATGTGGTCTCATGGTGATTTCCATCACCATGAGACCACATTTCTTTGAGGTATTTTTCCAAACAACTCATTGCCTTGTCTAACATGTTTGATAAAATGCTTTGGTAGACATTTATGGAAAATGTGGTAGCATAGACAAGGTAGTGAGTTGTTTGTAAAAATCTGAAAATAAATGTGGTCTCATGGTGATGGAATGACATTCCATCACCATGAGACCCCATTTCTTTGAGGAATTTTTTCAAACAACTCATTGCCCTGTCTAACATGTTTGATAAAATGCTTTGGTAGACATGTATAGACAAGGCACATGAGTTGTTTGATAAAATTCTTTGGTAGACATGTATAGAAAAGGCACATGAGTTGTTTGACAAAATTCCTCAATGAGATATGTCCTTGTGGACTACAATGATTTTAGGCTATGCACACAATGGATTTTTTGAAAAGGCTTTAGAAAATTTCAAGCAAATGCAATTTGTAGGTTTAAAACCAAGTTCCAAAGAATTTTCTAGCATCCCCCATGCCTATACCAAAATGGAAGCTTTAGAAAGGGGTATGGACATCCATAAAAAGGGAATGGGAAATGATGTATTATATTACATAGTTATAACTACTCTCATAAATGTGTATACAAAATGTGGAAGCATACACATGGTAGGTCAATTGTTTAACAAAATGCCTGAAAGAGATGTGGCTTAAAATGTAATTGGGAAGTGTAAATAATTGTGTAGTTTAAAATGTGCCAAGAGCATCTAAGCGTATAATG
This sequence comes from Sequoia sempervirens, assembly GCA_007258455.2. NCBI lineage: Eukaryota > Viridiplantae > Streptophyta > Pinopsida > Cupressales > Cupressaceae > Sequoia > Sequoia sempervirens. Next base: position 56,410,051 of record VDFB02047397.1, read on the forward strand.
AGAAACAAACAATTTGATAAACATGGAATATGCATGATAACAAAATCAAAGCATTATATTAAGCATGTATGATAAGGGATGATAAAGAAATATAATATAATTAAGGAAAATGTAAAGAAAATGTGTAAAGACTTGACATACCTAAAAAAGAAAGATTCAAATTCCTTAGCAATTTGAGTTTTTCACAAGCTTGCTTCATTTTCAACATTCAATTGTATATCATCAAACATAATTACTAACAACAATACAAATAACCAATATATAATGTTAAATTCCTACAATTCAATCAAGATTAGCATTGCAACACTACAAAAATTGAGTCTTGAATTGATATATATCATATTCGATGCGAAAAATATGTTATTTCCTCCTTCCTAAGTTGGAAAACTATTAAAAGGTGGTGGAAAGTTCATGCAAAGCTAGTATAATGTGAAAACTTTGCATGTGCACTTCTCAATAGCATCAAAAAGCTATTTTTTGTCAGAACATGTGCATAACGAAGAGAATAATAGAGCATGTGGGCTTGGATCATGGGTATGCTGAATTTCTTACCACTTTTAGAGCAAGCCAAAATGCATTTGTGTTATAATGTGAGTGCATTTTATCTTGCTATACAAAATGGGTATATCTCAACTTCTTCAAAACATACTCGCATTATGAAAATGTTGATTTTCTAAAGGTTCCCCCTCTCTCTCTCTCTCCTTAGCCATACAACCCTCCTTGGCCATCTAGGTCTCTCACTTAACCCTAAACCCTATATGAAACCCTCAATCCTGGACACTATGCCTTAAACCCTAATCCCTCAACCCTATACCCTTAAAGCCTTAATACCTCAATGCTTAAACCTTAAACCCTAATCTATCTCTTTCTCTCTCTCTCTTTTTCACTCCCTTTATCTCTCCCACTCCCTCTCTCTCACTCCCTCTCACTCCCTCTCTCTCCCACTCCCTCTCTCCAAATATATTAGGTCTCCTCTCTCTCACTCCCTCTCTCCCCCTCTCTCTAAGGTATCCCCCTCCCAACCCCTCTCTCTCTCTCTTAGGTCTCTCCCTCTAGCACCCTACCTAGGTAACTCTCTCTCTCTCTATCCCTCCCATCCTACCCAAATAATTCCCTCTCACTCCAACCACCTCTCTCTCTCTCTCTCTTAGGTCTCTTCCTCCCACCCGCTCTCTCTCTCTCTATCTCTCTCGCTCCCTCTCTCCCACTCCCCCTCTCTCACACTCCCTCTCTCTCTCTCTCTCCCTATCTCTCAGGTCTCTCCCTCTCACCCACCTATCTCCCTCTAGTACCCTACCTAGCTAGTATCTCTATCTCTCTCCCTCCCTCCCTCCCTCCCTCCCTTCCTCCCCTCTCTTTCTCTCTCTATCCCTCCAACCCTACCTATCCATCTCACTCCAACCTCCTCTCTCCCAATCCCTCTCTCTCTCCCTCTCTCTCAGGTCTCTCCCTCCCACACCCTCTCCCTCTTTCAGGTCTCTCTCTCCAACCCTCTCTCTCTCTCCATATCTCATGTATCTCCCTCCCTACCCCTCTCCCTCTCTCAGGTTTCTCTCTCTCACTCCCTCTATCTCTCTCCCATCCCTCTATGTCCCACTCCCTCTCTCTCCCACTCCCTCTCTCTCCATCTCTCTCAAGACTCTCTCTCCCACCCTCTCTCTCTTAGCTCTCTCCCTAAGTCACTCTACCTATATAACTAGATAACTCTCTCTCTCTCTCTCTCTCTCCTTAGCCATCCATCCCTACTTAGCCATCTAGTTTTCTCACTTAACCCTACACCCTCAACCCTAAACACTATACCTTAAACCCTAATCCCCCAACCCTTAATCCTTAACCCCTTAATATCTCAACCCTTAAACTCTAAACCCTAATCTCTCTCTCTCTCTCATTCTCTCTCTCCCTATCTCCCTCACTCTATCTAAGGTATCTCCCTTCGACCATTTCCCCTCTCGTAGGTCTCTCTCTCACTCCTATCTCCCACTCGCTCTCCGTCCCTCTATATATGTCTCTCTTAAATATCTCCATCCCACCCCCTCTCTCTTACTCAAGTAACTCCCTAAGGCACCCTACCTACATAACTAGATAAATCTCTTTCTCTATATCTCTTAGGTCTCCACCTCCTGTTAACAATATGATTTGCACCCAAGCTGAATTTTGACATAGCTAATCATGTGTAACATGGTAACTTTTCTAAGGCTGTGGGTAACCTTATGGAAGAAAAGGACCTCCAAAGAAAGTTAGTTATTAATTAGATATCACCTACAACTACTACTTTTATAGAGGAAAGAGGAAAAAAATTCTTGAAATAAAAACTGTAACTAGAAAAAAGGTGATTCACCAAACTAACAAAGGCTATGATGATTCAGACCTTCATACACTTGGTTACTAATGATATAGCTAAACTGCACAACTTATCTTTTTTAAGATCATACATAAACATTTCACAAGGGGGTTTGAATGCATTAACCCTTAAAGAGGAAAAACAACTTTTCACAATCTAAAGATATATGGAACTTTTAACACAACTTGTAACCTGCACAAACATACTTTTGTAGAAAAGGCATGAAAACATGAGAAATAAATTCAAGGAGATTAAGATACCTCACAAGTAGCTTTACCAATCACTCAATGATTCACAAATACTGCAATAATAAGGTGAAAAAAATTGAAATTAGTAGAATCCAAGGCATTATCTGTATTTCATTATACTCAAATGAGTTACAAAAATGTGCTCAAATATGAGAAAGGACTACAAAATCACTATCTCCAGAAACCTACAAATTTTGAACTCCCCAAAATGGGTTACATGAGTAAATATAAGACACAACCCAAGTATTGTACCAAAATAGGAGCAAGCAACTACCTTGGGTCAGATGCCCTAGAAAAGCCTAAGAATGAGGCATTAGATTCCTCATAAAACAACCTCCAACATGAAAGGAAGAAGGTTTTGGACAAACCAAACACCTAGGTATGAAAAACCACCAACAAAGTGCATTAATGCCCCTACAAATGTGGGTGCATGTCTCCAAACTGAAAACAATTCACCCTATATATACCCTCCACTTGTTTCTCTCCTCAACTAAAAATTGAAAATCCTCAACATTTTGCATTTAAAAATAACAAAATGATTGAAGGCTTATAATTGCACCTTAAATTAATTTGTTTTACAATATTAATAATGCAAAAAGAGTATTCTATATTTCAACCATTATGATGAGTGGCACATATGAAGTCAAAACTATAAAAAATAAAACTCCAAGCTGAAGTGGTATCCAAGTGATATTAACTCCACCATGTTGGCACCTTCATGAGGTTGCAAAAACATCATAAGGCACCAAAAAAAATGCCTAAGGCACAAATCACCTTCTCTTGGCCATGGGGTATACATTAATTGGTGTTTCATTTTTAATAAAACAATGTCAAAAAATGCCATGTTTCTCCTATTGGCATTAACAAGACTTAGGGTAAAAACCCTAAAAAAAGCAAAAGGAACAAAATTTTCATTTGTATCATTTTACAAAGAAACTTCAAGAAGAAACTCAAACACCATTGACACATTGAGGGTTTGACACTTTGTTGGGAAACTTCTCTGTGAGTTTCTAGAGCTGTATTTCAAGCATTTTGCAAGTATTTGTTGATTTTCTACATGAACATGCATGTAAATCATTTTCTAAAAGTATTTCTTCAAAATGAAAACCCTTTAATTAATGTTTTAAGGCTTAAAGGCCGTGACATATGTTACTTTCCTTGCACATTTTCTTTTATTTCTCTCTTTGTGTTATTCACCTATTCAACCACCAAGAAAAACAATATTGGCTCCTATACCTAAAGAATGAAGGAGAGACAATCAGGTAAGTGAAAAGAAGTTGTTATCATTTCATTTTCCTTCGTATTTCTCTGTGTAAATTTTCTATGAAGATTGCTTTCTTTTCCATGTGTTCTCATGAATATCTTCCTATCTCTAGAAACAAAACCCCAGATGGGTTTTAAAAAAAAAGTGTTTTCTTCATATGCTACCCGTGGCTAAGCTCTTCCCTGTAGGTATCAAGATTTGTGAATGGGTTATCAAAACCCTCGCCACTACTCACCTCTCTGTCAATAAGCTCATTTCAAGCTCTCATACCTTTTCATTATTACTTTTTTCTATAAATACAAAAACTACTTTGTATTCCTACAACCAACTTACACTTCTTTATCTCACTCAATGCACTGTAAAAGATGCCTAAGGGTTTCCTTCTTGCAAGTCTCAAGCAATTTATGAAGTCTTAGTGTACTTTCTAAAAAATTGATGCATTTAATGAATGAAAACAATGATTCTGGGCTGCGGCCATAAACCCTTCTAGATACCCACCTTTTATCTTTTGCTTTCATTTGTAATGAAGGAAATTTTGAATTTTAAAATGAAAGCCTTATGTATAAATCATGAAACCCTTGCTTCTCCAAGTGAAATTCATGTAGACTCCATATATCAATTAGGGTTTCTCTATTCTACATCTTAAGAGCCCAAAACTTAGTATTTTATTTCTGGGTTTGAGTATATGTTCTCTCATTAAACTTGTGAATGCTAATGGTATTTTTTTTTGCATAGGTCGAGGACTTCATTCTTCCTTGACATTTACTATACCTTGGTTATGATTTTGATTGATTCTTCTAAAATAAATGATAACAGCAAGCTATCACACTTCATTTTGGATTTATGTGCTTTGATTTGAATCTATTGCTCCTTGTGTTGTTTTGTTGTTGCCCCATGATACATGATTAGAAAAATTTATATTATCATTTCTTATGTAAAAATCCTAGATATTACTCATTGTTTCACTATTTGGAACTTCACCCATGGTGATTCTAAACACTATAATTGGTCTTAGAGATTCATTATTTTCAGATTCAATTACACATCAATCATTCATGCCCATTCTCTAAATGAATTTCCCTAAAACTTGAGGAAAAAACCCCAAATGTTTCATATTACAATTATCTCAACATTTTGGTAATGATCATACACCATTATACAATATGGCTCTAATGCTTAGAATAATCATATGTAGGTCTGCATCACTCAGGAGAATAGGAAATACTATGATTTTGGCTTCAAATGTAGATGATTTGTCCATGTTTTGATAATGAATTTATTGACCATTAAGCTTAAACAAAACTCATGGTGTCAAAACTTCCATCAAGTCTTCCCTTTACATTTATGCACTATCACTGTATATATCGCTATCATTGTACCCTTAATTACTCTAAATAACCACCATTTAATTATGACTGATTTGCCTTTTCATCATCTATTTTGTGATGTCACTTACAATTGATATCAAAGAAAACAAACATATATAAACCATACTGAATAATTGCATATACTCCACTGCATTATTGAATGTTGGTTAATCATACCTCTAAGGTATTGTTTTGCACTAGCTACTCCATTACAGTGATCTCATACATATGAATTGCTTTATTGCTCAATAGTCATTTTATGCTTTTCATTATTCTTAGTTACTGCAGTAGAGTTTTATATGAAGTCCTTTCACTTTTGCAAACTGATGCATTCTCCTGAGAACACATTTCTATTTAAATCTTGAATAGAGAGAACTAAAAGCACTTTGTACCTAGTACACTGATTACCTGTCATGTAAAAATAATATCTTTACTAAGATGACACTTGTTTTGATAACTGCTATCTTTGCATACCACATCAAGGTTTTGTACCTTACTTTCCATGAGATAACATAATCTTTTAGGAATTTTGTTAAACAATTCAAAAGCCCTACCTATGCTTCCACATTTTTCCTATGGTTTCACATGATAACTTGAGCATAGCTTTGATGTCATTGAAGCTCATTATATTTACTAAATAAGTCATTGTATCTTAGAAAAATATCTGCTATTATCAAATGCTATCACTAGTTTATCCATTGTGCATCTCTAATATAGAACACTTGACTGTACATCACCTGATTTGGGAATTATTCCATCATTTAAAGGTGATGCAATTTATTTTGGAATTTGCTGCCTTTTTCTTTAGACATATTTCATTCTTGTTGGCATTAAAATGCCATATTGGGAATCTCTAGAGGAGAGGCAACAAATGTCAAAAAAAAAATTGTATGAAGAGGTAGCAGAACATAATTGTGACATAAACTGGTACTACTCATATGCATATCAAAAAACAAGGTATAAGCAAAGATTCACCCTGAATATCTCATTTTCTCAAGCATGTTGGGCTAAACTTTGGTAGGAGCCTCATTTTACCCCACATTCTGAATTAGGATGAATAAAACAAAAACATGATTACCTTGTAGTTGCACATGAAGTAAACAATTAGAAAAACATGCATATATGCCTGAAGGGCTTGATGATCTTGTTTTCTTTTCTTTGGACATGTACAACTTGTTGTTTGTTTAATGTATGTGAAGGACAGTTTATAGACTAATGGGTGCATGTACATGTAGTGTTAGGAGCCTTCATTGCTTAGAGCACTGCTCTAACATCATGGCGATTTTCTTAGATGTAGGGACTAGAAAAAGAGAGCTACGGAGGATGCAAGATAGCTTGAAATAGAAGACCAAGTAGGACAACAAACTCTAACTAGTTGTTAGGAATGACTAGCCTCTTCCCCTATATGTGCATTTTTGTTCTTTTAATCAATCAATGTATAAATTATACTTCATTTCCATTGAACAAGTTAAGTCTCATGGATTTTGTGTGGAAAATATGTATTCTTGAATCAATAAAGATTACTTTCAGCAAGATTTGTGCAGATCTTTTTAATATTGTATGCACTTGTATAAATGCAATAATCTATTACTAAAAATTGTAATCTCTTTGATTCTTATGTTTATACAATTGAATGTAATATAGGGAACACAGATAAGAAATGCACTTCACTTTCTAGTTTACAAACATTCTAAACTCAATCAATTTTGAGAAAATAACAAAATGAGTAACACCTCCAACCACCTTTCCCTCTCTCAGGTCTCTCTCTCTCTCTCTCATTCTCTCTCTCTCTCCCTCTATCTCTCTCCCTCTATCTCTCTCCCTCTATCTCTCTCCCACTCCCTCTCTCTCACTCCCTCTCCAAATCTTGTCTCCCCTATCTCTCAAGTCTCTCCCTCCCACCCCAACTCTCTCTCTCTCTCTCTCTCTCTCCCTCTCTCTATCCCTCGTGACACTACCAAATAAGTCCCCTTCCCAAACCCCTTTCTCCCACTTCCTCTCTCTCCTTCTTACCTTCTCTCACACCCCTTTCTCTCTCTCTCAAGTCTCTCCCCTAAGGAGCCCACCTGCATAACCTCTCTCTCTTTATCTCCCTCTCTTTTAGATCAATCCATCTCACCCTTTCCTCTCTAAGATATCTCTAGAATCTCTCTCACTTCATCTCTCTCTCTCTCTCTCTCTCCCACTCCTACTCTCTCTCTCTCTCCCACTCCCTCTCTCTCCCTATCTCTCAAGATTCCCCCTACAACCCCCCTCTCTCTTTGAGGTCTCTCTCTTTGCAACCCTACCTAGGTAACTCTCTCTCTCTCTATCCCTCCCACCCTACCTAGATAAGTCCCTCTGACTCTAACCCCCTCTCTCTGATGAGCCCTCTCTCTCCCTCTCACTCAAGTTTCTCTCTCCAAACCCTCTCCCTCACTTAGATCTCTCTCTCTCTCATTCTCATTAACTCCATCTATCTATCTCCCACTCCCTCTCTCTCAATACCTCTCTCTCCCACTCCCTCTCTCTCTCACTCCATCTCTCTCCCTATCTCATAGGTATCTCCCTCTAGCACCATACCAAAGTAACTCTCTCTCTCTCTCCCTCTCTATCCCTCCCACCCTACCTAGATAATTCCCTTTCACTCCTATCCCCTCTCTCCCACTCCATCAATCTCTATTAGGTCTCCCCCTCCCACACCATCTCCCTCTCTCAGGTCTCTCTCTCTCTCACTCACTCTCACTCCCTCTATCTATCTCCCACTCCCTCTCTCTCACTCCCTCTTTCTCCCACTCCCTCTCTCACACACTCCCTCTCTCTCTCTCTCTCCCTATCTTTCAAGTCTCTCCCTCTAGAACCCTACCTAGATAACTCTCTTTCTCTCCATGCCTCTCTCTTTTCCCCCTCTCTCTCTCCCACCCCCTCTCTCTCTCCCTTTATCCCTCCCACCATACCTAGATAAGTCCCTCTCACTCCCTCTATATTCCTCCCACTCCCACTCCCTCCCTCTCTCTCTCTCTCACTCCCTCTCTCTCGCACTCTCTCTCTCTCCCTATCTCTCAAGTCTCTCCCTACCAAACCCCCTCTCTCTCAAGTATCTCTATCTAGGTAACTCTCTCTATCCCTCCCACTCTACCTAGATAATTCCCTCTCACTACAACCCCCTCTCTCCCACTCCCTCTCTCTCTCCCTCTCTCTCAAGTCTCTACCTCCCGCACCCTCTCCCTCTCTCAAGGATCTCTCTCTCTCTTGCTTACTCAATCTATCTCTCCCTCACTCCCTCTCTCACTACCTCTCCCACTCCCTCTCTCTCTCCCAATCCCTCATTCTATCTATCTCTCAGGTCTTTTTGTCTAGCACCCTACCTAGATAACTCTCTCTCTCTCTCTCTCTCTCTTTGTCTATCTTTCTATCTATCTCTCTCCATCTCTCTATCCTTCCAACCCTACCTAGATAAGTCCCCCTCCAACCACCTCTCTCCCACTCCCTCTCTCTCGCTCCCTCTCTCTCAGGTCTCTCCCTCCCACACCCTATCCCTCTCCCAAGTCTCTCACTATCACTCACTCCGTCTATCTCTCTCACACTCCCTATCTCTCACTCCACTCCCTCTCTCTTGCACTCCCTCTCTCTCCCTATCTCTCAGGTCTCTCCCTTTGGCACCCTACCTAGGTAACTCTCTTTTTCTTTCCTACCCCTTCTCTATCTATCCCTACCACCCTACCTAGATAAGTCTAGGTGTTAATCCAACCCCCTCTCTCCCATTCCCTCCCTCCCTCCCTCTCTCTCCCTCTCTCTCAGGTCTCTCCCCCCACACCATCTCCCTCTCTTAGGTCTCTCTCTCTCACTCTATCTCTCTCCCCCTCCCTCTCTCACTCCCTCTCTCTCCCACTCCTCTCTCTCCCTATCTCTCAAATCTCTCCCTTTGGAACCCTACCTAGATAGCTCTCTCTTTCTCTTTATCTCTCCCCCCCACCCCCTCTCTCTCCCTCTATCCCTTGCACCCTACCTAGATAAGTCCCTCTCTCTCAGGTCTCTCCCTCCCACTCTCTCCCTCTCTCAAGTCTCTCTCTTTCTCACTAACTCTCTCTCTCTCTCTCTCTCTTAGGTCTCTTCCTCCCTTTAAATACATACATACAAATATATTTACATACATTTAATAGACTAGCATTTAACATAAAGAAAGACATAAAACATGCACATTATAATGCACTTGTGTTATGTCTTGCTTAGGAAACTCTTAAGCACAAATGCAAAAAATATGTCAAAACCATGAAATAACACAAGTGTATTATAATGTGCTCACGTTACTTATTGCTTTGGGAATCACTAAGCCTTATGCTTGATATTTTATTTGGATTACCATCCCAAAGGATTGGAGTGTCTTCCCAACATCCAAAGATGTGTTTTTGCATATTCTACAATATTTCACATAATCACATGTCTATGCTAATCATTAAGTTTGCATGTGTTTCAAGATCAGGAAAAATATAACACTTGGGTATTGTTAGAATCTCTCTTAGCTATTTAAGGATGCCATTTTTTTCACATTTTGAAAATGTTAAGTATTTCATTTTAGTTTCTTTTGTTTGTGTGTCCTTTTTTTGGCAAAAACCACTATTTGTTTTTTTTTCGTTATAAATTAATCGTTCATTCAAATTTCAAATAAATTACATTTTTAGAAACTAGACTCCATTCTACAAATATTTTCATTTAGTTTTCAAAATTTATAAGGGTAGCATGACCAAAATTTTATTTTTAAGGATGTTTCCATTTTGAAAATTAGTAAACAATCAAATATTCATTAAAAAATTATCAAAAAGTTGGGCATAAACTACATGTTGTTAGCTAATTTCTCACTAAAGAGTTTAAAAATACCAAAGAAAAGTTAACCTTTTCAGGGAGCCACAAAATTTTCCATGTTATGGGAAGGTGTAAAAAAATGGGGGGCCAATTTCTAGCAAAAATTTTTAAAAAGTTTTGAAAGCTCATAATGCAAGAACGTTATATCATGCTCATGTTATGGTTTAGTGTGCTGAGCCTAAGGCTCAACCTCAATGAGCCTATAACATGAGCACGTTATAACGTGCTCATGTTATGAGCCATTAAAAGCAAAAAAAAAGGAATTCAAAATCATTTTCATTGTGACTATGTTTTTTTCTGCCCATGGCCAAAACCCTTCATTTATGTGCCCACATTCTAGGAGAAAATATTTCAAAATTTTCACCAAATTGTTGCTATTTCATCAATAGGATGTCGCCACATTCACAAGAAGGTCTATGAGGTAACTTGGATTGTTTGTTTTTTGTTGTGAATTTTCTAGTTTTAGGTTGTTTTTTATATTTTTTGTTGAATTTGTAGATGTTAATGAAACTACAAACCCTCCTCAAAATCCTCAAATTATAGAGCAACAACAAGAAGAAAAAAATTGTCAACAAGCAGAGCAACAACAAGATCAACAAAATCCTCAAGTTCAACAACCAAAACAACAATCTCCTCCACCAATCTCTCAACATCCTCCTGGTAAGCAACAAAATTTAATGAGTGAAATTGAAAAAAATAAAACAAAATTGAGTTAATCACAAGGTTGAATGATCCAAACAGTTCAACCATGAAAAGAAAAAAACTTACAAATTCACTGAAAGAAAGGTTAAAACAGGTAGATTTAATCAACAAAAAATTAACTGGTTGGCATGATAGGAGACATGTAGCTAAGAATTATTACTAGGATAAATTATCATATAAAGATGCAAAAGATCTAAAGATTAAAAAAATATTTGTGCTCATTAATTATTGAACCACACAAAAATGAAAATCTTAGCCTCAATGTGAAGAGGTTTCCTATCCATTGGTGCCACCACCAATAGATTATGACCTTTTTTTTGGGATAGGTGGTACATGGTTTTTGATTACCCACCATGCAACACTTGCGAAGTCCCACAATATTTCTTGAGGATACTATAATATGAGTTCATCTTGAATAAAATCCTGAATTATTTTGATATGAGGGACTTCTAGGGAGAGGTGTGGGGTCGACTCAATATAGACCTGGTGCACATCAAGATCCTAGGTGACAAGTGAGACGACCTCTCACTAGGCCGCCCCATGAGCACATCATTATCCCTTCCATAGCAAAGGATAGTACTGAGGTAGACACTTTGTAGACCATCAACTCTTTGACCCAGAGTGTCATCCAACATGCCAACCCTATAATATAGTGCCATCCAGGGCAGTCTTTGAGTGGTGGGCTTTGATCCAATTTTTGTCAGGCTTGCAAGTCAACTTGTTCATTTGACCCCACCAACACTCAAGAGGCTACTACATAGGATACGTCTGCAACTATGAAGATGGTGAGGGAAACTAACATTTTGAATGAGGCCTATGGCATCGATACCCATATATATTTGTCCCTCCCTCCTCTTTTCTCCTTCTCTCTATCTCACTTCTCCCTCCATCTCTCTAACCATCCATCCCTCCCTCTCTACCCTAATCCCTTAGCCCTAAACCCTCAAACCTTAAACCCTTAAACAGTTAACCCTAAACCCTCAACCCTCAACCCTTAACCCTAAACCCTTAATCCATTAAACCATTAAACCCTCTACCCTTAACCCTAAGTCCTCAACCCTTAAAATTTTAAACCCAAGAAAACTCTCTACCATAATCCCTAAACCCTCAACCCTTAAACCCACTACCCTCTACCCTCAACCCTTAACCCTTAAACCCTAATCCATCAAACCCTATACCCTCTACCCTATACATTGGACCCTCAACCATAATCCCTCAACCCTATACCCTCTACCATATACATTAGACCCTCAACCATAATCCCTCAACCCTATACCCTCAATCTTCTACCCTCAACCTTAAACCATCAACCCTCAACCCTTAAACCCTCTACCCTATACATTAAACGTTAAACCCTCAACCCTCAAACCCTATACCCTCTACCCTTTACATTGGATCACCAACCTAATCCTTCAACCATATACCCTCAAACCTATACCCTAAACCCTCTAGCCTCAACCCTAAACCCTCAACCCTATAAACCCTCAAACCCTCTAAACCCTCTAGCCTTCAACCTAAACCCTCAAACCTATAACCTAAACCCTTAAACCTTCTACCCTCAACCCTCAACCCTCAACCCTCTACCCTCAACCCTAATCCCTCAACCCTCAAACCTTAAACCATAATACCCTAAACCATCAACCCTATAGGTCCTCCACCCTAATCCCTCAACCCCTATCCCTTTCTCTCTATCTATACATCTCACCTCTCTCTCCCACCCTCTCTCCCATCCTCTCTAATTGTCTCTATCTACCCTCCCCCTCTTTCGACGTACCTCTCACTCAATCAATCCCTACCACCCTCTCTCACTCCCTCTATCTATCTCTCTCTATCTCCCTCCCACTACCTCCCCATCACTCCTCTCTACCACTCCCTCTCTCTCTCCCTCTCTCTCAAGTCTCTCCCTTTGGAACCCTACCTAGGAAAATCTCTCTCTCCCCTCTCTCTATCTATCCCCCCCACCCTACCTAGATAAGTCCCTCTCACTCCATCCCCTCTATCTCCCCCTCTCTCAGGACACTCCCTCCCACACCCTCTCCCTCTCCTAGGTCTCTCACTCTCACACTCCCTCTCTCTCCCACTCCCTCTCTCTCGCACTCCCTCTCACTACCTATCTCTCAAGTATCTCCCTCTTACCCCCCCTCAAACTCTCAAGTCTCTCCCTTTGGAACCCTACCTACTTAACTCTCTCTTTCTCTCCCTCTCTCTCAATTATCTCTCTCCCAACCCCTACATATATATATATATATCTCCATCTATCCCTCTCACTCCAACCCCTTCCCTCTCTCTTAGACTCTGCCTTCCACCACCTCTCCCTCTCTCAAGACTCCCTCTCACTACCTTTCTCTCTCTCCCTCTCTCATGTCTCTCCCTCTCTCTCTCCCTCCCACCCTACCTAGACAAATCTCCCTCTCTCTTTGTTAAAATTCTCCCTCCCTCTAAAGACATACATAAATACATACATACTTACATACATACAAGTATAATACATATGTACATACGATCCTACATACATAGAAGTTTACATATACATATGTAGATACAATCTTACACACATATAGGCATACATACAATATACATGCATTGATACATACATACATACATACAAGCAGGGAAAACTTTAGTGGTGAATCTTCGCCAATTGGCGAATTCTAGGAATCAGCCAAGTCAAAATTGGTGAATTTCTCACACCCAATAGGGTGTCCAAATCGCCCAGATTTTACGAACTATAGGTCCAATGCATGTCCATTCGCTAATGAGTTTTTTTATGAGGCATATTTAAGCAACAAATTTTCCATTTTCAAACTACGTGTTTCAATTGGAACAACTAATATTTTTGCCTGGAATCCAAAAAGCATTTAATAAAAAACCTACATATTTAGTAATACTATTAAAACAACATTGTACTAGGACCCATTTTTCCAATTAAAATTTATAAATAGTTGCTTGTGAAGACCCATTTCACCAATTAAAATTTATAAATAGTTGCTCATGAGGACCTATTTCACCAATAACATTAAAAAATAATTACATTTGAGGACACATTTTTACTTGAAAATTACAATGTATCATTGTATAAGAACACAAGATTCACCAAATTTTTAATAGACCATTGAAAAATCCTGTAGAATTCACCAAATATGGAATCATGGATTGATATATAAATATAATTGAAAGTGTCATTTATTCTTACATATTATTTTCAGTTTTGAGGTTCTACTTCTTGATTCAGAAGTCAGCGAAAGCTGAAAATGTAGACTTAAAAGGTGAGTGATCATTTCTTCATAATGTTATTAGTTAAAATAATAAGTTTTCTTTATCTCTTTTCCATTCTCACTTCAACAAAGTGAACCTTAGAACCAAACTCTGAATTTTTGAAGTTTTTGAAACCTCCAACCCACCGAGTAGAAAGATGACCAAGAAAGACTTGCAACTCAACAAAGTGAACCATCAACCAAGTTGGGGAATCGGTAAGTTATGAAAATTTAGAACTCTACGACAAGGTTATAAAACTCTAAGGACTAGCGACTAAGGTTAGGAAAATCCAAAAAAATTATATTGTATTCCACGGTATTGAATTTGATATGTGATTCTGCGTCATTTTTAAAGAACACTTATCACACTACTTATAAATTCCTATTGCATTTCCATTCACACAATCTTTGATAAATAATTTAAAGGAAGATTATTAATCCATTCCTTAAACAAATGCTAATAGTTTAACATCCATAACTTCTAAGTTAGAAGCTAACAAAAGCTAACAGTTCAACCCAAATAACTTATAAAAGCATCCACCCAACTTAAAAAATAAAAGCTTAAACTACCAAATCACCAAAATTATACAGAGAAATCCTTATGCATCCATCACCATAAAACATTTATTCATAGATAAACATTCCACACCAATGAAACTATCCAAAAATCTATCATTCCAATAATAGAAAATCCACGATCAAATATAGAGTTTTTTTGGTCTTGATAATGGTTTCTTGAAGACAACCCGTTTTAGAAATTTAAATAAAAATTATTTGACGTTTCAAGAGAGCCAAATTAAAGAAAATAACATAAAAAATAAAAACCAAATAGCGGTCCCACTCCCAGCATCATCTCCTTTGCTTTAAATTATTTTCGCCTCCTCCTTCAGTAATGCCTCCTATGCCTTTACTCTTTTCTTGTATTCCCAGTACTTGGTGACAATTGTCGTGATGTTTTTTCTTCTTGGAGTTGTAGTAATTTGTACCCTGGTTCTCCTTGTGACCAAAGTTTTTAAGACTTAACCAACATCTAAGATCTTTTCTTCTCCACATTTATAAGTCTTCAGGTGGATCTCCATTCCACTAAGTTTCAAGTACTCCCATGTCACTATAGCAGGATCAGCTATTTCTTTCTTGAATATCTCTCTAAACTTCAGAGAGATCTCTCTTATATCTAGAATGTTTTCATCAAAATCATCAGTAATTTCCACTCCCAGAATATGACAATCTTCTTTAACTTCCACCAACATTTCATAATATTGATCAAGTGTATTATTAATTTCCTTCAATAGATTATCATACATATTCAATTTCCATTCCAATGAAATAGACCAGGAAGGGTCTAGCTCCTTAGGTTTATTAACAATTTTCTCACCAATTAATATATTTGGATCCATAGAGTTCAATTCTTTCATTTCCTGAGAGAGCACATAGAGACTAGTTTGATCTTTTTTGAGTTCTTGAAGTTCTATTACTAACTCCTCCCTCTTGTTAACAACTTGAGTGCAAAAGAGGATAGATTTATTCAGAAAGAAGATAGCCTCTTGAGATATTTTATCGATCCCCTCACAAGAAGCTCTAGAATAGCTCAAATTCTTTTTAATTTTCTCTATGGTGAGCACATCGTTGCCCTCTACTTGAGAACTTGAGGCTTCATTAGATGTAGGAGTGGCCATGGAAGAAATAAAGTTACTCAATGTGAGGACTTGAGATTCTAGTTTTATATTTTCTTTCCTCTTTTCTCTCACTCTTTTAATCAGGGTATTGTTTGAATAATTGGCATGGTACACATCACCTTCCAGTGTTGGAGGCCCCATATCAACATGAGTGACTTTGTAGTCTACCTCCATTATTTAACCTTCTTTTAGATCCTTCACATGCTTAACAATTTCTAACATTTGATTTCCAGAAGTAGCATTAGTCACCATCCTTGACATCCTCCTAGCTTTCTTAGGTTTTGAAGACCTTTGAAGTAACTTTGAAACTATATCCACTCCAACTATCATTGTAGGAGTATGCTTTCTCTTCTTCTCCACTACTTTTTCAACCATCTTGGGGAGGGTACTGCAGACCAAAATCTTCATTTCCACTAATAGTTTCTTTAGGAGCATTAGGAGTGATAGGTGGATTATCAGCCAGAGAAAGAGAAAAGAGAAATTCAGACAAAGGAGGAAAGATATTATCTTTAGTGATTTGTTTAAAGATAGCTTCTGAATCTATAGCCAAAAAAAATTCTTGATTGGTCTTCTTCTTAGGGGTAGGAGAAAGCACATTGCCTTGTTCACAGATGCTCTTCAACTTGACTATTTCTTCTGGCCTATCACTGGATCACCTCCTGACTAAAAATTTTCTCTAGAGAACCTCATATAGGGATTCCCCGATGGCACACTTGCACTAGATGCTTGCATAGACCCTTGTTCATTCTTTTGTGATGACTTAGGCTCTTGAATAGGACCAACAACTTTTTTCCATTTCCAATCCAACCAGTCCTGGGTTCTTTTAAGCACTGGGGCAACATGCACCCTCATATATGAAATTTCACTTTGGCTCCAATCAACCCTAGGGTGGGATTTATTAGGAAATTTTTCATATGCAGGATCTATGATTGTTGAATCCTCAACTACATTGTTAGGAATGTGAAATGACATACCGAAAGCTTGTATCTATTTTAGTGTTAGCCTCATATTATAGATGGGTGATGCCGATATAAGATCCCTCCATAGAGATTCTACTTCACAAAACCCTTACTGTCAAAATTAGCTCTCGTAGACAAATTCTAGAGGTTATATTCCTTGATAATTCCTTTAGCTCCCTTGGCCATCTGGTTTGTTTTGCACACAAAAGAAGGGGTCTCCAATGGGAAGACACGCCCTTGTTTCCCCATGTTCGTATACTTAATATTAACCATGGCCATTTGTTGACAAAATTTTAGAAATATCAATAAATCTTCAGGATACTGAGGTAATTTAAATGGGGCTTTCTCAAAATTCCCTATTCTTAGATAAGAAAACTTATCAAATTGGATATAAAAACTCCCAAATTTTGATACAAGAGAAATTGATTCAAGGGAAAAGCACATTTTTGGATTTCCATCTAGCTTCCTGATGACCTCCATTAAAAATGCATCATTAACATGACAAAAATCATCCATTCTAAACTATTTAGTGAACTGAGGAAAGTGTTTATATATAGGTATATCAAAAGTTGGGGTTCCTTGCAGCTCCAAACTAGGCCAAAAGGACCTTTGACTACCTACAATGTATGCCAGGCAAGAACACATACAAAAAGTAGAAGTTTTATGGAAATTAATTGCTCATTCAAATGGAAGCAAATAACTTCAGCCAAGTCAATGAAAATGCTCTCATCACAAACTATCAAGATAAACTGACACATCCAATCCTCAAATAACTCAACTTGTCCATTCCCAACAACATAGTGCAATAAAGCAATAGTATCTACAATTTCTACCTTAAAATGCAATCTTTTGAGTTTACTCGACAGTTATGACTTACCTTTCTTTTCAGACTTCAACCAGGTTTTGGCCATGGAGTTCTTACACCAGTCCTTATTTTCTTTGAAAAATTCACCTACCACTACAAAAAACATGTCTTCTAAAGATTTCTTTTCTAGAATCCCCAACATGCGAGAAACAACTTTAGGAGAAATTTTAGTAATTACAGTTCTATTCATGGCTTTAATTTTCCGTGTCTGCAGAATGTACCTTCTTTCACATGCACTTATCAGGTCCACACTCAACACAACTTCTAGAAACACTCCAACATGAGCTACCTCACTTTCTAAGAGTTTTATATCTAGCTCAAACTTGTCGTCCCTCTCTAGGCACACCCAAAATTCATCTAACTTAAAAGGTCTGAGTGTCGTATCCCTTACGTTGACCCAACGTTCATTCTACATGAGCATAAATTCACGAAGAACAAATGTTTGCACTTGAGAGGTATTGGCCTTGGAAAAGAACAAGAATGAAAGCTAAATGTCTGAGTGAAACTTTGCCACCCACTTATGCTGTTATTTTTGATAGGACATGCTTTAAATGAGACATTCAATTTCATTCCTCGAAAAGATAGCCTTTAAACCTGCATGATTTTGTAAATTCCTGAAAAGACAACTCAAGTTTATTCCATACATAGCATTCAATGAGATGTTAGATGGTAACGCCTTTGAAAGGAAAGATAAGTCCATCATGTCACATGGTCACTAAAATTTGGAACTTCAAAACCAAAGCCTGAAGTTTCAAAGTTTTTGAAACCTCCGACCCACCAACTAAATCTACACACCGTAACTCAAAGGTTACATATGAATGAATTTAAGTTACTCAACAAAGTGAACCAAATCGGGGAACTGGGTAGTTATGAATATTTAGAACTTTGCGACAATGTGACATGTCACATGGTTATAAAACTCAGAGGACTAGCGACTAAGCTTGATTTTCTCCCTTATTTTGAGTCTACAACCATACATCAAATGTTCATTGAACGATTGAGTAGTTTATGATATAAATAATAAACATGTGTTTTAAAGTTTTTCTATTTTTAACCATTAATATGCTCGGATTGATATCAAGTCCTTTATAAAATGAATTACGTCACATTAATAGCACAACCATTAATAGCACTAAGCATAGTAACACTTAATGTTGAAATTGCAAAGGACTTAATAAAAGGACTTACAATGTCACATTAATAACACAACCATTAATAGCACAATAACACTTAACATTGCAAAGGACTTAATAAAAGGAATTACAATGTCAAATTAATAACACAACCATTTATTTTATTACAACTCCATTACAATGTCACATTATTACATAGTACAAATACAAATGTGAGTGCAAGCACCAAGCTTCTACTAGATCGCTAGTGAAAATGTAAATGTAATACATGTGTGCTTGAAAATAAATGGGGCTTGTTGGGTCAACCATGCACTTTGAAAATAAATTCCTGGGACTTCCAAGATCAACCATGGTGTCTAAAAATAAATGCATGGGGAAAGGTGGGTTAATCAAACTAGGGAAATGGGAGCTGTGAAGATACAAAATGTACTTCTCCCCTTTGAAAATCAGAGTAATGCAAAAGATGAGGGGTTGTAAAATTGCTCCCATTTTCTACTTGCAACTTCCATGCACTAGGAGAGCACTTATCTCCATTAGACATCCTCATCCTAGCTCAAAATTTGTCTGAGAAGTCAGGTGAACCAAATCAACTTCTTTCCAATTCCACCCATTTTAAACTTGAAGGAAATTGGTCTTTTACTTTGTAACTACATAACTATAGGCAAGAGAATTTAGAGTACCCCAATAATGCCACATCATATTCTTCCTGAATCCTATTGCTTATTAACCCTACAAAATGAAAACCCTTATGACAATTTGAACATTGCACTCAATAGTAAAGCCTTTAGTCTTCAATGAATGATTTCAATTTTTAGTTATGCTCACTATCCTTATTTATGGACAACAGTTCCACCAATAGTGCCACTACCAGCCTGGTCCCTATGTACACCTCACACATGTCATGTGTGAGGTTAGGTATAATCATGATTCATGCAAACCAAAAAACATACTTAAATTTTAATCGATTTGTGTAACTTAAGCCTTACATTTATTTAAATGTTTAATTTAATTGACGTCTGGACTGTGACAGCCTTGCTACATGAAAAATGTACCTCAAGTTGACAACCTACCAGTCAAAATTGCCAATGCTAGTCAAAGTTCAAATGATATGAAATCATTACAAATCTTGTTTAACTAGCCATTTAGTCTTGCATTGGCAGCAAATTCTAAATCATTGATCATTGTAAATCTAACTGTTAAAGGGTAATTATGGAGGTTTAAGTTTGCAAGACTAGTGCTCTATGCATTTCATTCTAGAATGCAACTACAACCATACATCAAATGTTCATCGAATGATTGAGTAATTTATGAATTATGATAAAAATAATAAACATGTGTTTTAAAGTTGTTTTAAACTTTAATGCACTAGGATTGACATCAAGGCCAAGAGGCCAGTAACTTAATGTTGCAAAGGACTTAATAAAATTAATAATGATACTGGGAACTGGGGGAGAAGGTCAATGAAAAATTAGAAATCAATAACATTTTGGTAAACCCTAACAAGAGTGACAACTTTTAGTGTTTATAATTTTTTTTGTCAATTTGATGGAAACTTTCTTTTTTCATTTGTATTGCTTTAAATGTTTTACTTTTAAATCTGCATGCAATTATTTCATAAATAGATAATACTTAATTTCTCAAAGGAAAAAAAAAAATGATTTGAATAGATTCATAGACATTAAATTCAGAAAATAACTCTTTACTGTAAATTTATAACAAAGATTAACACAACACAACCATTTATTTTATTACAACTAAATTACAATGTCATATTATTACATATCTTTTTAAAGATGAGTAGCTATAGAGTAGGAAAGCTCTTGTTTTGTATAAATAACATAAGTCACTTTACATAGACACAATTTATTCCAAGCTATTGCTCATGATTTAATGGATTAAAAATTGATTCTAATTTCCAAGGTTCTACCGGTGACAATGTAATACAAATGTGACACTAAAAATAAATGCAGGATTCCAAAGCTTCTATTGGCGAGAACATTGTACAAATGTGGCACTAAAAATAAATGCAAGGAACTCGCATGGAAAACCATGTTGGGGAAATGGGAGCTATGAAGATACAAAATGTGCTTATCCCCTTTGAGAACTAGAGTCATGCAAAAGATGAGGGGTAGTAAAATTGCTCCCATTTTCTACCTACAGCCTCCATGCCTTGGGATAACACTTATGTCCATCAGAGCTCCTCATCCAGGTTCAAAACCTATCTGAGAAGTCAGGTGAACCAAATAAACTTCTTTCCAATTCCACCCATTATGAACTTGAAGGAAATTGGTCTTTTACTTTGTAACTACATAACTGGAGGTAGGAGAATTTAGAGTATCCCCAATAATACCACAACATCTTCTTCCTAAATCCTTATTAACCCAAAAAAATGAAAACCCTTATGATACTATCAACTATCACTAACTCTATTTAATAATTTATGGGCCACTAGTGTCACTACCAGCCTAATTCGCATAAACCAAAAAAAAACCTTAGTCAATTCATGTATCTTAAGCCTTACATGTATAATTAAAATGTTTAATTTGATTGATATCTCGCTACATGCAAATTGTACCTCAATCTATCAAGCTGGCAAAATCACCAGACTCTAGTCAACACTACTAGTGCCACTCAAACAATATGAAATCATTACAAATATTGTTTCATTAAAGCTATGAGTTGTCCAATCAATCGCTTCAGATGTTCAAAAGATTGAGAATTTCAATTAAATGAAATCCAATATGTTGAGGAATTGAAAAGAGAGAAATGAGCCTTGATCTTTCCATGTGTCCACATCTAACAGTTCTAGTGTTATTCCAGAGGTTTCAATTCACAAGTCTACTACTTCAAAGATTTACTTCCGAAATGCAACTACAACTGTCCATCAAAAATTCATCGAATGGTCATGGTAATATTGATTTGAATTTACATCCTTTGTGTAAAAAATTCTTAATTTTTAAGCCTTGGTCCTACGTTCTTCATAGGTGGTCCCTCTTTTAAAAAAAATTCCGCACATGCATATTTCTACCACTTAAGTTCTTCTATCACTCATTGCCAAAATCCAACCCATCAGGTTCATTACCATGATGATGAGTCTTGATCTCCCCACATGTCCACATCTAACAGTTCTAGTGTAATTTCAGATGTTTCAATTTGCAAATCTAGTGCTTGAGAGATATACTTTTGGAATGCAACTATAGCTGTCCATCAAAAATTCATCGAATAGTCATGGTCTATAATGTCACGTGGTCACTGAAACTTGGAACCTTAGAACCAAAGTTTGAAGTTTCAAAGTTTTCAAAACCTCCAACCCGCCGACTACAAAGATGACCAAAAAATACTTACAACTAAGGTTAGGAAAAGCACCAAAACCTCTACTTTGGTGAATTAAGATAGGAAAGGTGGTAGATTTTAGCAAGTGGACATGACTGGAGGATCAATGGGTAATTAAGATTGGTACGTGTGGATTTTGGAAAATTATTACCTCTCGACCCTCAATCAGCAAAGTTAGATTGACAATTCATCAAACGATCATGGTTAGATTGATTTGCACTAATACTTTGCCATTGCAATTTTTTTATTAGTTTGATATTATGTGTAGACACGTAAAATATACTAATTGATCTCATGCACTTGATCCTGATTAACTAACATTGTTTCGTTCTGAATCACCTCTTCAGCTTATCATCATTATTTGTCCCTTAATTAAATAAATAATCATTTATCTAATTAAGTCATCATCTCCTATTAATTAAATAAATCAATTTTATTTAATTAATTATGTAATCCCTCTTTTAATTAAATAATCCATTTTATTTAATTAAATCTCTAAAGTCATTCTATTAAATTAAATCAATCTTTATCTAACATCATCCCTCTTTAGTTAAATAAATGAAAATATTTATTTAATTAAATCTATATCATTATTCCTCTCTTTTTGATTTAAATTAATCCCAAAAATCTAAGTCAAAAGTCAAAATTAGCTAATCTCCTTTAAATTAATCAAATCCTGATTAACTTAATCCTAATCACTCAAATCCTCTAGATTTTGCAACTTGCACATGAAAATCAATTTAATTGATTTATAAATTATCTATTTTCATTCAAAAAAGGCATCCAAGTGGGAATATTCCTCAAATTTGAAATCTCCCCCCCCAAAAAAGGACTTGTCCCTTTCAACAAAGCATTTAAAAAATATCACATGTCCTTTTCTTGAGCCATGTGCATGTGCTCATTCTTCAAGCCATATTTTGAATTTGAATTTCCCCCCTCTTGGGCACATTTTCCAAATCTTGCACAACCATCATCCATTCATGGCTTGACAAGTGGCATCATGCCATTGGATGAATGTTAGTCCCACATTTCCCAAATTTGGACATTCATCCTTCAATTTCATCCATAAATGAAGAGCTCCTCTCCTCATTTGATCATCCACAATTTGAGTAAACTTACTCTACTCAAATAAATCTCCAAGCATTTGCAAGATTCATCCATCCATAGCTAGGTTATGCAGGTTTTTCAACATGGAGCACATTTGAATCTTCGCAAAGTGGATCACCATCAACATACATCAAGCTTGCATCATTGGAGTTGGGAAAGGGCCAATTTCCTCATCAAATTGACACCAACTCCCTGAAGAGATTGAGAGTTTGTTTGGTTTTAGAATAAGATTTGATATTTTGTTTCAAGTTTATTGTGTTCTTCATTTCGTTCTTCTTTTACATTCAAATGAATTTCTGGAGGAATCATGATTTTAACCTTGCATTTAATCTAATAAGTTCATTGTTTCTTGTGTTTTTCAGGTGTTAGAATCTTGGTTCACATATTGGCGCTAGAAGGAGGGCAGGAGTTATAAATCAAACACTTTAAAAAAAAAAAATCGCCGTTTTTTTTAGTTATGTTCATAAATCCCCATTTTAGCGCTCTTACAGGTTCTTTTAGCACTCGCGTTCACTATTTTAGTGCTCTTGCAGGTTCTTTTAGCGTTCACGTTCACTGTTTTAGCACTCTTGCAAGTTCTTTTAGCACTCACGTTCATTGTTTTAGCGCCCTTAAATGTTTTCTTAGGGCTCTTAAATGTTTTCGCAGCACTCTTAAATGTTTTCGTAGCGCTCTTAAATGTTTTCTTAGCGCCTTTAAGTGTTTTCGTAGTGGCCTTAAATGTTTTCATAGCGCCGTTAAAAGTTCTTTTAGCACCTATGATCACTATTATAGCGCCCATGAAGTTTTAGCGCCCATGATCACTGTTTTAGCGCTTTTAGAGTCAGTTTTAAAATGACCATATCTTGGTCATACGAAGGTCTTTTTTGATGATTTTTTTTTTTAAATAGGGTAGAATTTCGTAAGCTATCCAATGGTGTAGGTTTTTTTTAACTATAAATTAGTTAAAATTTTCAAATTAGCATCTAAAGTCAAAACACATAATAACTTGGCTAAATTTTAGGGTGTTTTGGTTAATGATTCATCTAACCCCTATATCCTTTTGTTTTTTTATCTCATCTAACATTTTGATCACTTTTGCAGGTTGGAAATAAAAATCCAAAGGAAGAGAAGCATGAGAGGATATTTTGTTCAATTAAAGTTTTTTTAAACACTTTAGTGTTTGTTTAACACTTCTATAAAAAATTTGTTACCTTCTCCTTCTTAGGGTCAACTAAGTTTTTATTTGGGCTTAAAAAGAATTTTTTCCATTTCTTGCAAAGGCTAAAATGAGCTTTAGGATCACAACTTACTAGATTTCAATTTAGGCTAAAATTGAACAAGGCAATCTTCATCTTTCTTTTGGTACTTAAAATGAATCAAATCATTGCTTTGGAGGATAAAATGAATGTGTGCTTTTATTGTTTTGTAATTATTTACACAAAGTAATATCATCAAGAGATGTATGCGCTTCTCTTGCGCCTCACGACGATCTTGAGAATCAAAAGGCTTTTGGTGACATTGAGTTGCATAAATAATTTCCCATACACACTTCAATTTGGGCTTAAAATTGAACAACATATTGTGCGAGTGTGATTAAACATACGGCATGTGTTCTCCCTTTGTTTCTAAACAAAGGTCGATCAAACTATGAGTGTGTCTTTTTGCTATTGTTTATCCTAGAGGGTGGAAAAAGTACTCACCCAAGGGAACGACTCAACCGGTAACACTCTAAAGCCAAGAGTATTTCCAACCAGGATATAAATGTGGATATTGGAAGAAACGCCAATATCACGCAGTTGACTCCGACAAGATGGATCCAAAAGGGGACTCTTCCTGCATTGGGTCAACTCCTACGAATGGAAAGTCCTTATTAAAACCCTTGTTTAGAAAATGCCAAAATCCTATATGTTTGTTGGTGCAAGAACGGTCATTGTGAAGCTGCCCCACAATTTTACGGCTTTTAGTAGAGATGGAAAGCATGCCATGGGAGTTTCATGGGCGTTTGTGCTTGGCTGCCCCGTATAAGTGAGTGTCATGGAGGGGAGCCAGTGGGGTCAAGCATCTAACCATCTGCTAAAAGTAGGCGTAGCTAGACTTGTCCAAGTGGGGACTCAACAAACATTGTCTATCACATCCATAGGACTGTACATGCTTTTCGGTTACAAAAACACATGCTTGTTCATAAACATTGGAAAACAAACACTTAAACATGATCATGCAAATTTCAAACCCCTTTTGATAGAGAAAATACCTTTTGAAAAATTTAAGTGTTGTTGCTTGCCCTTGGGATTATGTCCTTAGAGGTTTCTTAGCACTTGAATTTATATCGTCATTTGCTCTAACTAGGGTTAACCTAGGAAATCCCTTTGCCTCAATTTCTTGGAACTCCCGCACAACACTTTGTGGGAAGAAAAATAATTTTGACATAGGACATCTTTAGTTTGAAACATAATCAAGAAAGTGTATTTGGTAAAAAGAAGTCATTAAAAGCAAAGATAAGCAATTGAACCCCACACATGTCTTTTCAATGATTTCTCATAAGGTCAAGATACAAAAACCCAAGAAAAAGAAGCTTAGCCCAAAACAACATTAACAAAGACTCGAAAGGTTATATGATTCTAGAGAAAAGTTGTTGGCTGATTTCTATAGACATGCTTCAAGAGACAACCCCACTTTGTGTTCATTTTACTACACGCAGAATCCAAGATTGTTTCAAGAGTTTGGATACCTTCCTTAGGGCATAACATATTCTTCAATACCTTGGTCTTGTTAAACAAAAGTCTAAACTAGGGTCATTCTAAGATCAAAACAAACATTCATCCATCAAAAACATCATCAACTATAAATATCTCACCAACATTTTGAGAAAATCTTGACACAACTATGCTAGGCTCCTTTGGTAGACATCAAAACTTTTCAAACATGAGACTTTGAATTCTTCAAACATCAACATCAAACTTGTTCAACTGAAGTGTGTGTTAATGAATCCTTTTGCACATGCTTAGTTGAATTATCATTTTGTTCAAATTAAGGGTGGATAGATGCATCCTTCTCCCATCACTAATTTGGATTATCTTTTGGCTAGCTTGTGAGTAGACACATCCTATTCTCACTCCTAAACCAAATTATCCTTTATGAGCATTAGTTATCTTTTTAGATCATCATCCAAACATCTTGAGGATATCTCTTGCTCAAACATCAACATTCAAAAGACATAATTCAAAGTCTAAACATCAAACAAACATCAATCAAAGCAAACCCAAAGTACCTAGCATCACATCAAGATTTTCAATACAAATTCAAAACATCCATTCTCATCCATATATCATACACCTTTCATCTTCACATGTTTGATCTTTCACACATCCTAGTTTGCTCTTTTATGGTTCAAACAAGATCACAACACAAGAGGAACATGGAGTTAAATCAAGAAACATCAACCACAAGTGATCTAAGCCAAAACATTCCAGAAATCCAAAAAAAACCACTTCCAGACCTCACTATCACCACACACAATCCACAAAAAGAGGTCTTGGTGGAAGACATCACACCAACAGAACTAAGTGAGGAAGAAGTTCTTGAGATGCTCAAACAACCAAAACTACAAAAAATTCTTCGCGCAATGACTAAAATAGATCCATCAATTCTCAACACTATTGAGGATGCACTTCTTGTACCAAATGACCAAAACACCCTTCCACAATCAACCACTTCCATTACCACCATAGAACCTACTATCAATGAGGATGATACCCTCTTCAACACGCATCAAAATCCACTTTACAACCCACTTGGATTTATCGATACATCTGAGGTTCCTTACCATACCACCTCATCATTTTTCCTTGACACGCAAGTGTCTAGACCTTTGGTACAAGCAAGCTCATCCGAAATAGAGAGACCTTACGGATTTGTCTCCTCATTTGCACAAGAAAATTTTCCACCATTCAAACCATTCACACCTCCCACCACGTCAACACCATATTTTGGTTTAGGGATCTCCCCTTTACCTAAAACTCCACCTTTCCCTAACATAAATCGCCCCATCCAAATCAATTCATCCAACCAAGGGGGTACATCACATCTTTCAAACACACCATCCACATCAAACCAACACATGATAGCTAATCAAAATATGGTCTCTCAAAGACCCACTATTTCGCTCATCTCTACCATTCCTACCACTTCACCTAGTCCCACCATTCCTATCACTTCACCCATCCCAAACACACCCATCACCACATTCACTCCAACCACTACATCCACTATACCTCAAACTTCCACTACCCCCATCACACCCCTTACATCACAACATCCCATCACCACCATCGCTCTAAGCACATCTCAAACTCCCACCACTCCATCCAACACAATTCCAATCCCACCACCACCACCATTGCGACCAAGCCAAGTAAGCCATTACAACGCGACATTCAAAGCATACCAACAATTGCTCCAACAATATCAAACAATTCAGCAAGTGCCTATAGCCACGCACACTTCACAAGCTTCACAACAAAATCAAGCTCAAACATCGCTGCAACAAAAACAAGCACAACAAGCAACACAAGCCCAAGCTTTGTTGCAACAACAACAACGAGCTACACAAGCCACACAAGCAACACAAGCTACACAAGTTGCTCAAGCCACACAAGCTGCTCAAGCTGCTCAAGCTGCACAAGCCACACAAATTGCACAAGCCACACAAGCTGCTCAAGCTGCAAAAGATTCCCAAGATGCCCAAGCACAAGTGCAAGAAAAAATGCAGTACTTTGCACAACAACAAGCAGCCCAACAACACGCATATTAGCAAGCGTTAGAACAATACCAAGAGCAACAAGAAGTAGCACAACAAGCCCTAGCTAACCAACAACAAGTGTTGTTGGACCAACAACAACAAGCACAACAACAAGCTCTATTAGCGCAACAACAGCAAGATCAAAAACAAGCATTGTTGAAAGCATGCATGGAACAACAAGAAAACATTTCACCCATTCAAACACCCACTCCCCCCTACCAGAACGCCTTCATTCCACCTCCTAATCCACAATTGGACGTCACGTCACAAATAAAATTTTTGTCACAACAATTGCTTGACCTTCAATCAGGAAGGACACCAAAACCACAAAAAAACCTATGTCCTTATCCATTTGATAGGAGCATAGTAATGAAACCATTCCCAAAAGGGTTTGAGATCCCTAAATTTGACAAATATCGTGGAATAGGTAAACCTGAAGATCACATCAGGGAATTCCAAGTACATTGCATGGAGGTGGCTTATGATGAAACATACTTGATGAGGTTATTCCCAAGAAGCTTGGCTAGAAACACTATTGATTGGTTTTCTCGACTTTCTGGAACCAAAAAATTCTAGGAAATCATAGATGCCTTCATATAAAATTATTCCTTCAACACTCCCATGGAGGTTAGCTTATAGGAATTATCAGCTCTCAAACAAGGGAAAAATGAATCATTCGGTGCTTTCTTACAACGATGGTGATCCAAAGCTAACCGAAGCAAGTGGTCCATGCCTGAAGAGCAACAAGTGGGAACCGTCATTGCGAATCTTGATGAGCCCTTGGCCTTCCACCTCAAAGTGCAAAACATCACCACTTACGACTAGTTGATCCTTAGGGCGCTCAATATCGAACAAGCCCTTGCCACACAGGGAGAAACTTCATCATATCAAGAAAGCTGCTCATCATCTAGTTATCATGACAAACCACGAACATGGGAAAAGAATCATAATGTAACCAATGATGGTGTTGTTGATGCCAAAGTTGTCATTAGTACCCCACGGTAGAACAAACCACCACCCCAACAACAACAACACCAAAACACCAATCAAAGCAATCAACAAGTCAATACTGTGGTCCAAACATCCTATAACCAAAACACAAACAACACTGATAATCAGAGAGGACCACATCGAAACAAGTTCTCCCCTAAACAAAAATACACACCCCTTGGGGAACCTGCTGAAGCAATCATGAAAAGATTGGTAGATGAAAAATTGATAACGGTCCCTACACATAATAATTATTAGGAACCATTAGTCAAGCCACCATGGTATAATGAGAATTATCTTTGCGACTTCCACAAACTCAAGGGACACACGACAAACAACTGCATGAGGCTCAAAAATCTAATTCAAGACCTCATATATGACAAAATAATAGATGTGGAAGCACCATCAGGAAACAAAGATCTCAAGATTTACACGAATCCAATGCCGAATCATGGCAACAAAGGGAACAAAGATCAAGACAAAGGAAAAGGGGCTTCTAAAAATGTCAACCACACATACGAGGGTGTTGTCGCTTGTTTAGATGAGTTTTGTGGAGTCATCACTATCAAAGGGGCCCAAGCCAATTGTGGAGTCACCACAAGAGGTGGAAAGGTTACCATCGCAACACCATCCCAACCAAGCAGAAATTCTACATCCAATCCAAGGCCTAACCCTAGTGGCTATAATGTCTTGGATAAATTGAAAAGAACCCCTGCACATATCTCCATCATGGAGTTACTCAAAATATCATCTACACACAAAAATATTCTAGAAGAAGCTTTGGCATCATCCACTGTCCCCGCAGATCTAGATGTGGAACAATTCCAAGCTATGGTCGCAAGTATCACCACACCTAACATTCTTACATTTTCTGAACAAGACTTCCCCGCACAACCATCTCACAACCATGCACTTCATATGGAGGCGTACACAAATAAAAAGAAAGTCAAGAGAGTCTTGGTGGATGGAGGTGTAGGCTTAAATATTTGCTCCTTAAAGCTTCTAAAGAATTTGAACATTTCAGAGGATTCAATTGACAAAGGAAAAGGCATCACAATAAGAGCATACGATGACTAGGAAAGGGTATCCCAAGGCACCATTCAACTTCCTGTCCAGGTTGGACTTGCCATCATGCAAACCAACTGTCAGGTCTTGGACCTCGATTTACCATACAACATTATCCTAGGGTGACCATGGATACATGCCATGTAGGCTGTAGCTTCAACCTTTCATCAATGTGTAAAATTCACACATGAAGGTCAAGAGGTTACTATCCACAGAGATCCTGAGCCATTTTCCTACTGCAAAAATCTAGAGGCAAAATACTACAAAATCTTGCAAGTACCCAAGAACGATGAAGGCCCATCAACACCTTACGTAGATCCCACCACTCTCACTTATGCGACAGAGACACCCTCCATCCCTGCCATCCCCACCTTTTCTAATATCAAGGTCATAATACAAGATGATGGTTGTGGAAACTATTCAATGCCTAAGAATGCCTTTGTAGTAGGAGAGCTACCACAATCTCCTAGATCAAGAGGACAACCACAATTACAAGAAGCTTCAACATCTCAAGGCTCCTATGAATGAAACCCCATCTTCACAAGTGCAGGAGATCTTTGTCAGGAAACATCAGAAGGGGACCTATCTCATCTCCTCTATCGAGATGATACACCGACAATCGAGTTGCCTATGGACAAAAGAAACAAAGGTATGAAGATAATGCTCTCAATGGGCTGTAATCGGAACCAAGGGTTAGGTCAAGATAATAACGGGCATGTAATACCCATTATACCTGAGAAGCAAATGAAAAATCTTGGCATTGGTCATCCTACTCCTAAGGTAACTGTACTTGGTCGAGGTGCCCATGGTAGATGGAACCGAACACCTCCTCAGGAATCTGTAGCTACTCCACAATCCTCCATGACTTTAGGAATGCCCACTGATTTAACTAGGTCACCAGAAATAGGATTACCTTTGCTGTTTGAGGATACTAATGTCCTTATGATTAGCACCTTGTCTTATAAGTCTGAAAACCAAAGCAATGAAATCCGATTAGTCTATCCCCAACTGATTGATTATGACCAACGAGGACCACCAATTCTTGACATGTTTGAAAATGATGAGGCACTCTCAGAATTCATGGGACTTAGGGATGACATTCCATGTTGGGATCATAAAGTAGGTTTTATCATAGAGCTGGATACACATGCATACTATGGAGAAATGATTGAATCCCTCAGACGCAAAAATGAAAAATTAAGAATAATCTCCAAGTCCTTGAGTGAAAACCACCTTGTGGCACTCTCTGACTCTGAAAAAGTAAAAATAAAGGATGCATCCAACGGTGAAAACCTCTCTAAGGCGCCTGAAGATGGGGGATTCAATCTTCCTCTTACAGCTATACACTAAGAAAAGTTAGCTATGCTAGTAGAAAAGTGCAACAAGAAAAGTCAACTATGCTAGCAGAAAAGTGCAACCCCATCAATTTGGGAACACAAGAAACTCCTCATATTACATTCTATGCTGAGTCATTATCATGCAAAGAACAAGAGGACTTGGTTACATTCTTAAAGGAGAGGAAGATAAACTTTGCGTGGATCTATGCTGATATGCCAGGATTGGATCCAGAGGTAGTGGTTCATCACTTAGCAGT
The DNA here is from genome assembly GCA_007258455.2 of Sequoia sempervirens. Classification (NCBI taxonomy): domain Eukaryota; kingdom Viridiplantae; phylum Streptophyta; class Pinopsida; order Cupressales; family Cupressaceae; genus Sequoia; species Sequoia sempervirens. Next base: position 56,441,571 of record VDFB02047397.1, read on the forward strand.
CTATCCTGAAGCTAAACCTGTAAAACAAAAGCTGAGAAAGATGCACCCACAGATTGCTCTATTAGTCAAGATGGAACTCCAAAAACTACTAGATGTGGGATTCATACGAACGATCGCCTACCCTGAGTGGGTCTCCAATCTAGTACCAGTTTCAAAACCAACTGGGGGCATAAGAATTTGTACGGACTTTAGGGACTTGAACAAGGCTTGCCCAAAAGATGATTTATCGTTGCCTAACATTGATATGATTGTAGACATGACTGCAGGGCACGAGATGCTCTCCTTGATGGATGGATTTTCAGGCTACAATCAGATATGAATTGCAGAGGAAGACCAACATAAAACAACTTTCACTTGTCCTTGGGGAACATACTACTGGAACGTAATGCCATTCGGCTTAAAGAATGTTGGGGCCACATACCAAAGGGCCATGACACTAATATTCCATGACATGATCCACAAAACAATTGAGGACTATGTCGATGACATCCTATGAAAATCCAAAAAGAGGAAGGATCATATATTGGTCTTGAGTGTTATCTTTGATAGACTAGAAGAATACAAGGTTTGTTTGAATCCCAAGAAGTGCATCTTTGGCGTACAATCAGGAAAGCTATTGGGCTACATAGTGTCAATAAGAGGCATTGAGATTGATCTGGAAAAGGTGAAAGAAATACTTGAAATGGAAGCTCCTAGGACATTGAAACAACTGAGAGGTCTCCAAGGCAGGCTTCAGTCAATTCGCAAGTTCATAGCACAATTAGCAGACAAACAAATCCCTTATTCTCACTTACTCCAAAAGGGGGTAACATACAAATGGGATGACAAATGCGAACAAGCCTTCAACAAAATCAAGGAATATCTGTTAACACCTCCAGTACTAAGGCCTCCAATTCAGAACAAACCATTGATCCTTTATATCTTAGCAACTGTAGCATCCCTTGGTGATCTCCTAGCACAACATGATGAAAATGGAACAGAAAGAGCCATCTACTACATCAGCCATACAATGGTGGGCCATGAGTTAAACTATACATTCATTGAAAAAGCTTTCCTAGCAGTGGTGTTTGCATCCCAAAAAATTTAGACACTACATGTTGGCACACAAGATCAAACTCATAGCTAAAATTGATCCCCTAAAGTATCTTCTTTCAAAAGCAATGCTTACAGGAAGAATTGCTAAGTGGGTAATGTTATTATCAAAATATGACATTGAGTATGTGGAGCGCAAGGCAATCAAGGGACAGGTCATTGTAGACCAACTGGCAGAAGCACCTGTCTATGTAGAGAACCCACTTGTTTCAAAATTTCTAGATGAATCCATTTTCAACATTGACATAGCTACTCACTGGAAACTATACTTTGATGGCTCCTACACACAACATGGGTCAGGAGCTGGTATCTTCTTTATCACTCCACAAGGGGATTGTATACCAAGATCATACAAACTAGCATTCCCTTGTACCAATAACATTGCAGAATACGAGGCTTTAACTATAGGTCTCAGGATAGCAGTACAGTGGAACATTATGACATTGAAGGTATATGGAGATTCACAACTTATCATAAATCAAGTGAACAATGAGTACCAAACAAAGGATGATAAGCTAACTCCATACAAAAGGCTGGTGGAAAATCTCAAGGAATCTGTTGTTGACATCACATTCGAGCAAGTGCCAAGAACCAACAACAGAGTAGCAGACACAATGGAAACTATTGGATCACTCTTAGAGATCCCTCAAAATGTTTCGAAATACAACTTCTTGGTAGAGCAGCTTCTTGTACCAGCATTCAAGGTATCAGAGTCAGAATTTGTGGGCAAAATTGTTGGTCTGAATGATAAGTGGTACCAGGACATTTACACATACCTTAGGATAGGTATCATTCTTGCCAATTTATGTTCAAGCCTTAGACGAACCTTTATCAAGAAGGCATCTCGTTTTGTCATTTTAAGAGAAACCCTATATTGCAGAAGCATAGAAGGAACCTTACTAAGATGTCTTAACCCTGAGGAGGCTTTGGCTGCCCTAACTGCGATGCACAGTGGCATCTGTGGTTCTCATTCGAGTGGCATGACCTTGGCTAAGAAATTACTGAGGAGTGGGTATTACTGGCCTACCATGGAAAGAGAGGCACATGAATATGTCAAGAAGTGTCTACAATGTCAGCAACACGGGGACCTCATCCATGCTCCAGCTCAAGAGCTTCATTCAATCATCACACCATGGCCCTTTTCACAGTTGGGACTCGATCTCATTGGGAAAATCACACCCACCTCATCCAATGGTCACAAATTCATTATAACTGCAACTGAGTACTTCACAAAGTGGGTAGAAGCCATACCCATGACATATATCACTGGAAAGTAGATTTCTAAGTTCATCTTGAACTATCTCATATACCGCTATGGTGTTCCACAAGCCATTATCTCAGATAATGGGACACAATTCAAAAATCAAGATGTTCGTGACTTATGCAAAAAATTCAAAATCCAACATCGCTTCTCCACCCTATACTACCCCCAAGGAAATGGCCAAGTAGAAGCCACAAATAAAACCATCCTCAAAATCCTTAAGAAAATAGTCAATGACACAAGTCGTGACAGGAATTTGCAGCTTAATCCTGCCCTTTGGGCTTACTGAACCCGTATTCGTACCCCCACTGGTGCCACACCATTTTCCTTGGTCTATGGATCAGAGGCCCTCTTGCCCATTGAGATTGAGCTACCATCCCTCATAGTATCTTTGCAAAAACTTCATCACGGACGAGGAGTATCGAGTTTCAAGACTGAACGAGCTAGAACTATTGGACGAGCAAAATCTGGACGCTTTAAACCATCTGCAAGTGTATCAAAATCGACTCAAAAGGAGCTACAACAAGAAAATCAGAAGCAGAACTTTCCATGTCAGAGAATTGGTGCTAAAAGAGAATCAGAAGAATGTCTTGAACCCAAATGGCAAGGGCAAGTTTGAACCCAACTAGCTGGGACCCTTTGTCATCATAGCAAGCTACAAATCAGGGGCATATTAGTTATCAACACCCGAAGGGGAACCCCTACAGGATCCAATGAATAGCTCCCATCTCAAAAAGTTTTATGCCTAAATCTTTCAAGGTATAGAACCAAAAATTACAAAAAATCATAAAAGTCCTAAAAAATGGTTACTTCAGCGAAAACCTGGCAAAGAGGCGTCTTGTGACAACAAAAAAATAAAAAAATCAAGAAAATAGTAAAGAGAAAAAATCGTCCTCTAGTGAAAACCACTTCGGTGGCACTTTGGGCAAGTACCTTGGTGAAAACCTTGCGAACAAGCACCTTGTGTAAATAAGTACTCTCCTTCCATCTTGGTCTCCATGACTTGATTTTCATCATTCACTCACCCATCGCATATCATCGCATTTCACCCTTCCATCCACATCTGCACCATAGCTTGGTCTTGCGTTTGTGTCACGATTCCTCCTAGAGCTACTCAACCCACTTAAAAGGTCAGTTTGTCTTGCCTATATCGGAGTAGTCTATAGCCTCACGCTGGGGGCACGCTCTCATCGGATCAGATCCGTGCATGATATTTAAGTCCTTAAAATCAGAAAATCCAAAAACATCAAAACATTAGAAAATCCAAAAACATCAAAACATCAAAAAATCCAAAAACATCAAAACATCAAAAAATCCAAAAACATCAAAACATCAGAAAATCCAAAAACAAGTCAAAAAGTCTGTCAAAAAGTTAAAAAACAGAGTTGTCTTGTTTAACTACGTTGTCTCTGAGCTTGAACGTGGGAAAGGTTGATCTTTGATTATCCCCCGAGACATTTAGGTCAGTCCTATAGGAGTCTGTCATAATAAACTGACATCTCAACATGTATATCATCATCTGTAAATCGGTCAAGGCACCAGTCGAACTACGTGGTCTCTACATGTATAACGTAGGCAAGGCTAATCTGTTGATCAGCCCTCGAGGCCCCTAGGATAGGTCTTTAGGTTAGTCTCTTGGTCAAAATCTCAGAAAAAATCAAAACATTTGAAAACATTTGAAAAAATACCAAAAACAACCTCAAAACATTGCAAAACTCCAAAAACATCCAAATATTTGAAAAAATAAAATAAAATCCATCCATCCCTCTCATCTCGCTTACACTCGTGATAATCAATCATCCATAATAAATCTTCATCACCCTCAACCTTTGGTAAAATAGTTGGAAATAGGTCTAGCAGTCAAATGTGAAAACCTAAATTGTCAAAATCTCAAGTATAAGTCAGTCAGCAAGCAAATTAGTCAACTCTTTTCTTATCAATGGCATATAAATCATAAATCAATTTCATCATCGTTTGATAAAAGCATGTCCTAGGATCTGTTCTGACAATGGGAACTTTTATCAAACCAACCACTTTGGGTAAATGAAACAACATGTCATTAACATGTCCTAGGATCTGTTCCGACAATGGACATTATCTTTTGGCAATAAGTTTCAGCTCCCATCTTTCGAAACATCATTTCTCTCGGCTAATGGTACGAAGAACATTAGTTTGTTTGCTCACTTACTTTATCTTGTTTGATTTATCTCATTGTGCTCATTCCAAGGACCTCTCAATGATGTCCAAACGAAGGATTTAGAGAGACAGGAATGGGGCAACGATCATTATCTTTTTATCTACTATGCTTGTTGGACATTCTTGTAATATAACTTGGAAAATACTTGCTTTTTTAGGTATGTCCTAGCAAGGTTTCCGTATGTTAAGTGTGAACAAGAATACTCCTATCTGTTTATTGAGTCAAAGTCTATCACACTAGGTACAATGCCATCTTGGTTCTTTATACCCTGATGCATCGTGCCTATGTGTGTTATCAAACATAAGGTAATTGGCCCTTTGAAAATCCCAACTCTTTGGCAAGTAATCATCATCATCATCACCATCTCATGTCTTGTTGGAATTTCTTGTTTTCTTCTATCTCTTTCTTTTTCATGCTAACATGGTACCAAGATAGTTAATCATAATTCATCGATAATGCATCCATCCTGCATCCACAAACCGTTAACATACTACATAATGAATATCATATCATATAGAAAGCATTAATCATACCACATGCATTCATCCCCATCATTGCATAATATAGATTGGTTATTCTAAACATCTCATAAACCATATATTTATCATCTATTTTCATAATCACTCAAGAACCATCATATCATATCATGTGCATCCATATCATCCATGCATCATCATATCATCCATTACATATAAGCATCATAATTATCTCATCATCAATAATGTAACTGTCATGGTACAAATCAGGATCAAGTGTATGTAATATATCAAAATAGGCATGAGGCTACCAATGGCTGATGACTGTCTACATCATCAAATTTGTCTACATAAAATATTCAAGTTGAACTAACCTTGAACTTCTTTATCAAGAGATCGACCCTCAAATCAAAACTTTTCGCCCGATCTCTCGATCTCTCGAGGGGGTAGTATACTGGCGTAATTCTTCATTCGCTAGGGCAGCAGTGGGGCATCTAAAAAAATCAAAGAATTTTTGAACTTTGATCTCAGCAAGATTATTCTTTGAACCAATGCAACAAGTGCATCACTTCAAAGAGGGGCAAAATGTAGACACGTAAAATATACTAATTGATCTCATGCACTTGATCCTGATTAACTAACATTGTTTCATTCTGAATCACCTCTTTAGCTTATCATCACTATTTGTACCTTAATTAAATAAATAATCATTTATCTAATTAAGTCATCATCTCCTATTAATTAAATAAATCAATTTTATTTAATTAATTATGTAATCCCTCTTTTAATTAAATAATCCATTTTATTTAATTAAATCTCTAAAGTCATTCTATTAAATTAAATCAATCTTTATCTAACATCATCCCTCTTTAGTTAAATAAATGAAAATATTTATTTAATTAAATCTATATCATTATTCCTCTCTTTTTGATTTAAATTAATCCCAAAAATCTAAGTCAAAAGTCAAAATTAGCTAATCTCCTTTAAATTAATCAAATCCTGATTAACTTAATCCTAATCACTCAAATCCTCTAGATTTTGCAACTTGCACATGAAAATCAATTTAATTGATTTATAAATTATCTATTTTCATTCAAAAAAGGCATCCAAGTGGGAATATTCCTCAAATTTGAAATCTCCCCCCCCAAAAAAGGACTTGTCCCTTTCAACAAAGCATTTAAAAAATATCACATGTCCTTTTCTTGAGCCATGTGCATGTGCTCATTCTTCAAGCCATATTTTGAATTTGAATTTCCCCCCTCTTGGGCACATTTGCCAAATCTTGCACAACCATCATCCATTCATGGCTTGACAAGTGGCATCATGCCATTGGATGAATGTTAGTCCCACATTGCCCAAATTTGGACATTCATCCTTCAATTTCATCCATAAATGAAGAGCTCCTCTCCTCATTTGATCATCCACAATTTGAGTAAACTTACTCTACTCAAATAAATCTCCAAGCATTTGTAAGATTCATCCATCCATAGCTAGGTTATGCAGGTTTTTCAACATGGAGCACATTTGAATCTTCACAAAGTGGATCACCATCAACATACATCAAGCTTGCATCATTGGGGTTGGGAAAGGGCCAATTTCCACATCAAATTGGCACCAACTCCCTCAAGAGATTGAGAGTTTGTTTGGTTTTAGAATAGGATTTGATATTTTGTTTCAAGTTTATTGTGTTCTTCATTTCGTTCCTCTTCTTTTACATTCAAATGAATTTCTTGAGGAATCATGATTTTAACCTTGCATTTAATCTAATAAGTTAATTGTTTCTTGTGTTTTGCAGGTGTTAGAATCTTGGTTCACATTATGTTTAATTCACCAATGTTTTTTTCTCAATCATTTGAAAATAGGTTTAATTCGCCAATGAATTTTATTTTTTAGTTTGAAAAAAAGTTTTAATCGCTAACAAAATTATTTTTTCTTGTTTGAAAATAGGTTTAATTCGCCAATTGAAATATTTTATTAGTTTGAAAATAGATGTTAATCACCAATGGAAAAATTTTAGTGGTTTTAAAAAAATTGCATTTCGCTAGGATTTTCCATAGACTTCTAGCGATTAGAAAATATTTGCCAATGAAAATTATTTTCTTTTCACAAAAAAAAAACTTCACCACTAAAATGAATATTTTTATAGGGAAGTATACAAGATTTGCCAAGATTTTACACCTTCGCTGAGGGAGGGGGGTTTCTTAAAGTTTTCCCTACATACATACATACATACATGACATACAGACATACATGTACATGTACAAACATACAAATATATAAACATACATTCAATAAAGTAGCATTTAACATAAAGCAAGACATAATGCATGTGCGTTATACCATGCTTGTGTTATGTCTTGCTAGACATGTCCCACACAAATACAAAACACCATGTCAAAACTAATATATAACACAAGTGCATTATAACACACACATTATATCTATCCAACAGTGTAATTTTTTTCACTTTTTGACAATGTTAAGCCTTTCATCTATACTTTCTTTTGTTTGTGTATCTCTTTTTTGACAAAGAGTAGTGTTATAAATTAATCATTCATCAAAATTTCAAATAAAATACATTTTTAGAAACAAGACTCCATTCTACAAATTAAAAAAAAAAAATCAATTAGTTTCCAAATTTTGTAGGGGTAGCAGAGCCAAAATTGTATTTTTTAGGAAGTGTCCACTTATAAAATTAATAAAAAATCAAATATTCATTAAAAAATTATTATAAAATTCATGCATTAACTACATACTGTTAGCTAATTTATCACTAGAGTGATTTTTAAAATACTAAAAGAATTTCACCATGCTAGGGACGTACAAAAGTTTCTATGTTATGCTTTTTTGATAAAAGAAACACTGATTTATGTGTGTCCCTCTTTTGAACCCCTTAATCTCAACCATTTTCAAAATAAATTAATAATTTAGAAAGTAGACTCAGAGCACTTTGATCCTTGTTTTTGTTGCATCTCAAAATTTTGAGTGTAACTATCTTCAATTTCATGTCCAAGGTTAGTATTTCCTCATTTCAGAAAAGAAGTGGCCACCTAAGCCCCCTTTTTGGCCCCTATCCTTTTGCACTTACCCTTATGTTTTTTTTCTTATAAAAACAACACCAATTTCTATGGCTTCGTCTTTTGAACCAATTAATCTCTACCATTTTCGAAAAAGAAAAAAATAGTTTAGAAAGTAGACATGAAGCACTACGATCCTTGTTTCTGTTGCATCTAATTTTTTTGAGTGTAACTATCCTCAATTTCACATTGAAGGTTAGTATTTCTTGATTTCAAAAAAAAAAAGTGGCTAATTAAGACCCCTTTTTGTCCCCCATCTTTTTGCAGTTACCCATGTATACATATATACATATATACATATATATATACATGTATATATATATATATATATATGTATATATGTATATATATATTTCATAACATTTACCAAATGCATTAACGCACTTATATAATATATAAGTATAAGGAATAATATTATGTATATATATATATAACATTACACACACATGAAACATAGAAAAATAGGGTAGGGTTCAAAACACATACTAGGGTTTTGTGTACTAAATTTGGAATGTTTCACCAAAATAACTATAAATAGAAAGGGTAAAATGGGATGAATGAACTTGCCTATTCTTCTATTTCATTTAGGAAATGAGATCCCTTAAGTTAAACTCCATGCTCAACACTTAGGTGAGTGAATTCTTTGAGGAATCTTGCAATTTCCTTTATGTGTATGTGGACTAAACAACACTTTTGGGAGATAAAATTAAAATAGAAAATCAACTCAAAACTGAAATGTAAGACTAGATATGAGTAGATGGAGCATAGAGCTAACAAAAAAAATTATTTCATGCAAATCGAATGAGTGGAGAACACTTAAAACTTACCTCAAAAATAGTTGCAAAGTGTCCTAACACAACTTTTTGACAAAAAGTGACTAAATAGAGGTTTTGGGAGAAAGATTAAAAATAAAAAATGCACTCATTCATGACATGTATAGATTGGATATGATAAATGAAACATAGAACTATAAAAAAAAAACAAAGCTTTTGGCCAATCTAGGAATGTAAAATGTTGTGTACTTGTCACAAAGCAGTGTTTACAGAAGCTATCTTGGGACTCATTTTCCCATAGGCGAATGGGGCTTTGTTCACCTTTTCAAAATTGATTTCTAGATCTTATGCTCATGTGTCTGCACTTCCAGATCCTTTGGGTTACATAGTCAAATAGAAATAAATTAGGGATATGAGTTTTTGTGAGATGACAACAAAGGTGACAACAAATGAAACTTTACATAATTACACTTTTCAGACCTTCAACTTTCCTTCAACCTATGAACCCATAAATTTTCAACACACAAAGAGAGAGGGAAAAATGTTTTTTTTGGGTGAATGGGGGTTTTCCTTGGGGGGTTTTCCTTGGTCAAACCTTATTTTAGTAATTAAACCTTGAAATGAAATGAAATAGCATGAAAGGAATGATGAATGAACAACTCAACAAACCCTTAAATAAACCTTTGAATGTAGATCTACAACTTGCATGAAATGGCTTCAATGGATGTGAATCTTGAACTTTGAATCTTGTTTGAAATTATACTTTGAATGCTTGATTTGATCATGAAACATACATCACAATGTTAGCTAAAAAAAAATGCATGATTGCAAAAGACTTTGACATGATGCTTGAGATCTTGAATACTGCAACAAATGATGATGAAATCTAATCTTGAATGCTCTTGACAATAATATTTTCTCTTGTGAATTTTCTCTTCAAAAATTCTAATTGATTTGATAAAATAGCCTTATATTTATAGACATTTATCCTTAATTTCCTAAAATTAAAAAATTACAAGCTGACATCTAAAATTTGAATTTAGGATCATAAATATACCACCAAAAACATATGTAAAAATGAGTTTAAAGGCTCAGGGAGAAACCATTTTCCCATGGGCGAACTGGTCCTATACCCTAATTCTTGGAACACACATTACTCAATGTGAAGTGTTATGATAAGGCATTAGTAAATTATGTTGGGTTTCCCCTTTAGAAAAGGAATTGAATGGGCTTGTAGATTAATTGTAGGGATTATTAATTCCAAATTAAGCTAAATTAATTATGGGATCCCTAAATAAGTGTGAAAGTGTAAATAAATACATTTTACAACACTAAATTAAGGTATTATCAAGTCCATTTTAACGAGGAGGGCCCAAACAAGTGAGAAAATGTAAAGGGATACATTTTTCTACACTACATTTATCCCTCACTTTAGTGAGAGGAGGACCTTGTATCAAAATCACACTAAAGTAGTCAAGAGGGGTCCAAATGCACAAATGTTGATGGGATAGAATGACAAATTTCAAGGAGGTAGCCAAGCTCCCAGGATCCAAGATCCCACAACAAACCAACATTTAATCACAAAAGTACGCACACAAGGTGTATGATATGAAACAAGAATATAATATACACAAATATGCAATGCCAAAGACTAAAAGAAAGAAAAAAAAAGGGTGGATCAAGCCTCAACAGTCTATCCAACTCAATGTGAACTAGGCCTCAACTATTTTCCAAAATGTTCACAAGAGGAACTCACTGCCCACTATGCAAACAACATGTACATTCACATGGGCTAGTAGGAATCTGGTTGTCCACTAGGTGAGCCCCCAAGGGTGGAAAATGAGAGAATCGTATTAGGACCCCATACCATACCAAAGCTATACCTTTGATAACTTCAATAAGGCACCACAAAACATGAAATTTTGAGCTTCATAAGGCTTAGCAAGCTATGTTATACCAAACACTTATGAACAAAATGAAAATAGGATAAGACATGTTTAAAGGGGTTTTTCTTAGTTCATGCAAGTTATCCTTTTCGGGAACAACATGCCTAACATATCAAATAGAAGGACAAGTCAAGGATAAGTGATTCATGACCTAGGGAATGTAATCCATAGAATTACCACTAAGAGGAATATCATATGCTTAGAAAGGTCATGCCCTTGAAGGAAATCAAACCCAATAGCACTAAGAAGAAGATACATCACATGAATTTAGAAGACAACACTTTGAAAATAAATTCACACTTCCTAGGAGGTATATGCTATCATCATTAAGAAGGGAACATGCAAACTGTAAATAATGGGGGACAATATGCCTCCCACTTAAAAATTCCAATGTACTTGCTATGTTGGTATTTTCAGTAGAAAGAGAGGAAGAAAATAATGCGTACCTCAAAAAATTAGTTATCCTTGCCTCCCATGTTGAGAAAATGTGTCTCAACCTTGTAAATACATAAGGTATTGTTGATATGTTAGTGTAGGGAGGTTACAGAGGGGATACCCCATATGGGGGTCTATGGGGCTCATCCCCTTGGTTGGGGGTCCAAGGGAAACATTCCTTGGCAGGGGTTTGGGGGAAACACCCTCAAAAGCTGGGTATGTGTAGGATCATCATGGAAAAAATAGGCCCGTAAGTGGCAAAAAATTCAAAAAAATCAGAGTTAGGAAACTTGCCCTAAAAATTTGAATAAGTCATCTATATTATTTCAAAAATATGTAAGAATAGAATTTGTATCAAATTGAATGTAGTTTCTAAACTACTAGGTTTATTTTTATTTTTTTAAATCTATTTGGTGAAAATTTGAAATTTCAATGAAGTAGTACTTAAATTTCAGGGAAAAATAAGAAGTAGGTGTCTATCTAACCACCCTAACCACAATAAAATGATAATATTTTTTTATAAGATTTTAGATATAAGTAGAGGACTCATGTCCCAATTTGATACATATTTTTTTGTAATTTTTTTCCGAGTAAATAATTAATTATGAATTTTTAATTACAAATTTTAAAAAATATAAAAACTCGTATGTCTAACCACCTTAACTTGGCGAAAACTTCATGAAATTCATTTTTTTTTATCCTATAGTATGTGAAGCGTAGAATGCAACACATGATTTAGATTAAAATTTTTTGATAACATTTGAAAGCTATAGATTTTTTTCGATCAACATATTAATCAGGACTTAAGTCGTAATTCAAATAGAAAATGAATAATAATTACTTATTAAATTCAAAGTAAAGAATAATTTATATTGGTGGAAATATGAGAATATCCTTTAAAAACCCTTTTCCTTTCATCAATTTTTGGTTAACAAAAAGTCGTCAGCCACATGGGCCATCATATCACTTACATATCACCACTTTTTGGCCCATCATGTTCCTGCACATACCCAGCCACATTTTATGTATATTTTATTATTGTAAATCTATACCATTCATCATTAGGTTTCATATCTAATGATCAATATTTTGTTGTCTTGACTTTTCCTAGAAGGAAACCCTATTTTATGAGGGTGTTGTATTACAACCATGTATTATGATGTATTCTGAGAGTCTAATAGTGCTCGTGTTGCCTTTGGATCTCTGGATGGTGATGCTCCTGTGAGAAGCTTGCTTTGCAAGTATATTGTAATATTTGTGATTTATAAATAATATATTGGGTGGCTTTTAGAGTGTGAGGTTTTTAACCCAAAAGGTTTTTCCCCATGTAAATCACTATGTTGTGGTATGCATGATATTTGTGTTTATTTTTGTTAAAGTTTCTATCGGGTAGGTGCACAAAGTTGAGTCCACGAAACGTGGAAGTTTTTTGCCTTAGGCAAAAAATTGAAATCGACATCGAACAAACGGGATCCCTATTTAATAAACGGGATCCCGATTTTTAAAAATCAGGATCCTGTTATGGTTCGGGATCCCGAGCCTGAGATCAAACGGGATCCCACTTTTTAAAAATCGGGATTCCATTTCCCGTCAGACTCCAAAGCAATGGACACGGAACAAGATCCCGATTTATAAGAAACGGGATCCCGATTTATAAAATACGGGATCCCAATTTATCAATAACGGGATCCTGAGTTCTATAAATCGGGATACCATTTTATACTATTATTTATTTTTTTAAAAAGAATAGTTTTCAATGCTCTGCAAACGAGACCCTGAGTGATTGTTGGTGACAGCGACCCTATGACCAACTACAGGTACCTCACCTAAACCCATTTATTTGCATTTTTTTAGTTTGAATTGAAATTTTAAAAGAAATACGTTAATTTAGCATGTATTTTTTTTAATTTGTCATGTTTTAATCATTTTTTTAATTGTTATAGTAGAATTCAATAATTTTCAAAATAGACGAAAACTTGCAATGAAACTTAAATGTTTTTTAATAAAAATGAAAAAAAAACCTTGAATTGTGTTTTAGAAACAAAATTTAACTTTTAAATCTTAAATTGTTTGATTAAACCCAAAAAAAATTGATTTTGAAAACCCTAATTGAAACAAAACAAAAAAAATTGCATTTCAAAACCCTAGAAATCGAAATGAAATAAAAACATCGCATTTACAAATCCAAATCGAGCTTTTTGAAACCCTGAATTCAAATCAAACGAAAAAAATTGAATTTGAAAACCCTAGTTTGAATTGAAACGAAAAAATTTCATTAAAAACCCTAATTGTTTAAAACTGAAACCCTAAATTGAATTGGAAAAAAAAAATTGTTAAAACCCTAAATTGGAATCGAACAAAAAATCATTCACATTGCTTAAATGTTTTAAATTTTATTTGCTTTGTATGGAAAAATGATATATATTAAACTTTAGTTTCAATTTTAAATTATAATTAGATTAGAAATCAATATGTTAAAGAATGGTTAAAATTCATAAAGTTTATCTTGATGTTTGTTTGCAAATTTAGTTAACAAATTCGTAAATCTAAACACGTACAATCGATTCCAATTGACACTAACTTGCAACTCTAAATTATGCCAAGGGCCACCCAAACTTCATCCTAAGTTTGCTAAACCCTAGACCCTAAACTGTAAAATCTAAACCCATAACACTAAAGCATTTCAAATTTATGAACCCTAGACCCTATTCTTTCATTGGACATACCTAAAATTATGTAGGTTCAATGTCAAGAATGGGTCTATTTGGTAGATTTATGAAAACTATTTTGAATATCTAGAATGCCATAAAAGTATAATTATAGCAATTCCAATTGGAAACACTTGGGTACATATATATCGTATGAAATTTAAATCTAGGAAGGTGTCTATCATATAGGCAAGTTGATAATACATGGAAAGAGGTTTGTATGGGAATATATGTATTAAGAAAAACATACCACATGACCTCTATAGGATTTTTAAGATGTGATCCTAGATAATAATCCACCCATCCTCAATCATAATGGATTATTTAGCAATTAAGAGAGATTCAATTTAACCATAAAATTACCTATATTTTGATACTATATAGATTTATGTGGAAGGATAGAAATGCATCAATATGCTTTGTGCCATATTTTATGAATATTAATATTTAAGAAAAATCTAGATAAGATTGACCTAAGTAGATGATTTATGTAAGGGCTTTTTAGTGAACAAGTGACACACCATGGAGATAGGGATGGTATTTAAATTCTTATTTATAAATATAGTGTACCCCCTTTAAATTTGTATTTGGTTTTTATAATGAGTTGAAATTATCAATGTGTTACATAAAAGAAATTTGTGCTTAGATATATTTAAATTAGATAATAAAGATATAGTTATATAAAATAGGGAATCCAACATGAGGAATAAACCTTTAATGTGCCATTGTGTGCATCTAATTTATGCCAATGATTTAGTAAGAGTGATCGTCTAAGAGGATGAAATAAGCCTTGAAAAATTGTAAGATCTAACACTATTTTAATGTAGTTTTATATGTGTGTACATGTCCACTATGTTTTTTGAGTTTATGTTAATGTAAGATAAGGAGGATTGGTGGATATATTTGAAATCTAAAGAAAAAACAAAAATGATGTGAATATATAGATATATATTTTTAAAATGATTCTTTAACTTATCTATATTAAACATTGTATATTATCTCTATATTACTATCATGGCTTGATTTTCATTATGTCTACTAAATTTTGCTATATTTATTCATTGTTGTAATTAAATTATAGGGCTCAATGTGTAATCTATTTTACATCAAATTTTATAGTAGACTTATAATCCTAGAATGTTTGTAAATTTAATAGCTAACAAATAACTTGATAGGTGCAACTAAAAACCAAAAAGTGTGGTTTGATTTATCTCCATTAGGCTGGAAAGCTAAAAAATCTACTAGGTTTATCCCTATTAGGTTGAAAACCCAAAAGTGTAGCTTAATAAGTACAAGTGGTGAAAACTCACAAAAGCACTAGAAACTAATCTTTGCAAAACTACCCTTGACATATCAAAAAAAGCCAAAGGTCACCATATGTCATACCTGTATAGGTTGTATAGTTATATTAGATACCTTATAGTATCTCCTATTGGTTAAATATGTTTGAAGATGACATTAGCGACACATCCCTACATTTATATGAGATATATTATTAACATGTCATGTTACACATATGCTAAGATACTCAAATATGGATAAGGAGAACTAGGGAATATATATTAGAAGAGAAATATATACTAAGCTATCCAATATTATATTTTTGTACTTAGTGTAGAAGAGAAATTCTAGACCAAGAATGCAAGTGCAAACTCAATACTCTACTTCTAATGAAAGGTAAATAAAATAATGAAAGATTAGAGAAGCATAATATGTTCCATAACATTCTTTTATGGCTCTAAATGTATGTGTTGATGTTGCTCTTTGGTTCTCTAATGTGATAACATATACATACAAATTTTATCATATGGAAACATTTGGGGATGTCATTATTTTATAGAGTTGAGGGGAAAGGAATGGAGGACTAGGTTTTTTTGGAATCGAGGACTAGAATTTCATGAGAGAATTTTTGAATTTGAATTTGAGAGGGAAGAGAGAATTAAATGTAGGTGGTTGGGTTGATGGAGGGCTTGTGTTGACTTGATTAGGTAGATGGGAATAATTGAATGCTAATTTTAATTTGGATTGAAGGTAGTTGGAAATGAATGGCTATGATTAGTCTAATTGATTTGATGGCTAGGATAGATTATTAATTTCATTTTAGATTTGATGAAGTGGAAGTAAGTTACATTAGTTTGAGTTTGGATTGGTGATTTGGAATTATTTTAATTTTAAGCTATGGATGTGACATGATTATCCCCTTAATGGTTGATTAAAAGTTAGGATTTGGGGATTTTAGCTAATTAAATAATAAACTCTAAAGTCTAAACCGTAAACCCTAAAGCCATCATTTTTTCTTAGGCTCTTAATGAAATTTGGTTGTCTTAGGCAACTCCACCAAATTTCATTACCTTATCCATGTAATTGTTTCCTAGGATCTTGCAGCATGTAGATCCCCTTAAGCTATCCTATTACCTTAAACCCTAAACTCTAAAGTCTAAACCCTAAACCCTAAAGCCATCATTTTTTCTTTAAAGGCTCTTAATGAAATTTGGTTGCCTTGGGTAACTTCACCAAATTTTATTCATTTGAGCCATGCCATTTTCTCCTAGGACCTCACTAGACGTAAATCCCCTTAAGCCATCCTGTCACCCTAAATCGTAATTCAATTTTCTTAAGGGGTTCCAATATGACATTTCTTAAGGGGATCAAGAAGTTCTTAAAATTTGGTGATCAAAGTTGCCCAAGGCCCAACCAAATTTAACAATAATAAGATCTGGAAGATTATACAATATCAATAGTTAATTATTTTCGTTCAGTAACATGTGCGCGTGGAGCGCAATGAGGCTTACATATTTTATCATTTTTATTCAATTAAAGGCCATTTATATTGAATGGTTTAAAGGTATATCCTAAACATGTATCTTACATTCTGAAATTACAAATCTAATGTAGGTTCACTCATATCTTAAAGTTCACATGGATTGATTCAATAATATTCGCAATCCACCTCCATGCCATCCATCTTCACCACCTTCACCTCCACCTCCGCCCACTCCACCTCATAACCCCCCACCTCCACCACATGAAATAAATAGTGCTCATTTACAAGAACGAATCAATGCTAATGTTAGAAGCATCCGAGATCAAATCAACATTATTCAAAATGAAGAGTGTGTATTATCACCTATAAGGATGTTTGTATCTAGGATTCAAACCATGTTGATGCTGTTAGGGCTATGGATGGGATCGTAGATGAGCATCGACAATGGCTAGAGGAGAGGAGAACTCCTAATTTTGAAAAGGAAAACACAAAGAGATGAATATCTATGCAGTAGAGAGCCATAATAGTTTATAAATTAAAACAATGATCTTAAATAGTTATGAATTTATACATTTGGTGAACGAAGGATATTTTGTGTGATGAATTTATAAATTTGGTTCCAAATGGATATTTTTAGTGACATGAATTTATGATTTTGGTTATATATGGATATTTTTAGTGACATGGATTTGTGAAGTTGGTGGAATTTATGAACTTATAATGAATAGTATATAATAGTATATATTTTATGACTATCTACTAGATCATGATTTCTCTTGCTGAAAAATTATAATATATATATATATGTGTGTGTGTGTGTGTGTTAGACATAAAATGAGATTTTGTGAATGTTTCAAGTTTATTGTTTATTATGTATGTGCATGTATTAAAAATTTGCATAATAGTTCTTAAATTTTGAAATTTGTATATGTATGTATGTATAGTTTAGTTTAATGATTTGTACGCATACAAATTATGCATCATATTTTATTTTTAAATGTACATGTACATACATTTAATTTTAATTTTGTATGGGACATGCTCTTGAGATTGAACAATCAATGTATATATATGTGCATTTCAATTAAATATATGAGCTTAATATATATGTTGCTCATCCTATTTCAATTAAATATATGATCTTAATTTTTGTATGCACATGGACTATTTTGTATGATTTAAAATGCAGGTGCACATTATATCAAGCATATATCATGGATGATTTTAACATTGATGATATCATCAATCCACCACCTGAGCCACAGCCAGATCCGCCTCCCTCCCCCCTCCACCTCCACCTCCACCTCCACCTCCACCTCCACCTCCCCCTCTCCCTCATATGCCACCTCCAACACCTATGGCATCTGATGAGGCTCGCTTGA
>VDFB02047397.1:56459781-56520615 GCA_007258455.2 Sequoia sempervirens
ATCTTCATTTTCATTATCAAACTAGTTTTCATTTTCTTACTTTTCATCAACAAATCCGTTTTCATTTCTTTCATATTTTCATTTTCATCAAAAATATGGTTTTTGTTTTCATTTTCAAGAAAAATAATCATTTTGATTTTCATTTATAAACAAGATTTTTCTTTTTTTTGTTTTCAACAAATTTATTAAAGTTTTATCCTCCTCTTTGAATATAGTCAATGTCAACATCATTATATCCAACATCTTGTAAATCTTCTACAAACAAATTTACCATTTCACTAACATGTGGATTTGAAGACGTACCTGGATTTGTGTATATTGAAACATTCTCCATAGCATTCAAAGAGGGATTTGAAGACATAGTAGGACTTGTTTGTATAATCATATTCTTCTCCAAATTGACTCCTTGCAAATTAGTTTTATCTACAACTATGGTATCTTCAATGTTTTCATCTTCAATAGTTGTTGAATTGGTTGCTCCACCATCGTTCATTGATTTTATTCTCATTCTTCTTTCTCTTTGTCTTTCTCTTTTTCTTTATTTCCTTCAACTTCTTGAGGAGTCAATGTCTTTCTTCTCTTATTATGAAATTTATCTCCCATAATTATAAAATTCTCAAGCACAAATGAATGTTAATAGTGAAATACTTCAAAATATTGAATCCAAATTGGAAGTTGAATACCTATTACGCCAAAATTCTTCCTCTTGTGTTCCTCAAAACAAATAGAAAACTACCACAATTCACTTTAAAAATTGTTTTCTTTATGCTTCCTTTGAAAAATTCAATCCATATTGCAAATTTCACTTCAAAAATGGTGTAGATGATGCTCCCTTTGATAAAATCAACAAAAAATCAAATTGACCACCTGTAAATACAATAACTTATGAAAAATAATTGATTTTTAGTGCTCTTGGTCGTACATGTGAAGATGCAAAGTTGCAGACTTGACAGTAATTATGCACAGTATTTTTAAATAATATAAATGGGATCCCGTCTATAAAATGGGATCCCGCTTATAACTAAACAGGATCCCGATTACTAAACGGGATCCCATTTATATATAAACGGGATCCCGCTCAATAATCGGGATCCCGTTCACTAGAATCAAGTGTGGGAGCCGTTGTAAAGGCAAGGAGATCCCGTCTTATAAACGGGATCCCGTTACCTCTACAACGGTCGAAACAAAAACGGGATCCCGATTATAGCACAAGATCCCGTTTATTATTAAACGGGATCCCGTTCTATAATTGGGATCCCGTTTTTTTAAATTTGAATTTTGTTTTGCATTGTAGGTGGGTTTTTGCCAAGGTTTTCAGTTCGGGAAAAGCTTTGGAAGTCCGAACCTAAGCCTTCAACCTGGTTTGACCTGCAAATTGAAGGCCCTAACAATGTCAAAGAAAAATATCGAATTTGGACATATGGCTGACGACCTTTTTTCAAAAAATTTCTGACAAAATTAAAACCCATTTTAGATCAAACAATGTAGATTCTAAATATGTAATTTGTTTTGCAATTGAATTATTTTTGTATTTTTTAATTAATTTCTAATAAAATTGGTCCATAAACTTTAAATATCAGTTTTTTACTATTTTAATAACTTTTGATCAACATAATATTTTGACAAATGGATTGCACGAGAGAAAACTTCAGACAATTCTTTTCAATTTGAAAAAAAAAAATAAAAAATGATAAGTTTAGGTCATCTTATGCATGTCGTACATGACGATTTTTCCAAAACAACAAATGCTAATAAAAATTAACAAAAAAAAAAATTCAATAAAAATTACAAAAAAATATCAAGAGCAAGCTTCAGTGAGTCATAAAAATTTTCCAAAAGGATTTAGAAAAATACGATAATTTAAGTCAAAATATGGATGTCGTACACGTGCATGGTATGGTAAAAAAAAAATGACTTTTAAACAGTGGTTTTTAGAAATGCCTATTGAAACTCAATTTGTACAATCTGGGTATTGAAATAAATTACATATTTGGAAACTAGACTCCAAGCACTACATTTTATGATTAGTGACTTTTTTAAAGATTTCATCTCTAAGTGCTTCAAATTTTAAGGTCAAATGTGTCAAATACTGAAAATCAGGGAAAACACTTCCACTTTTTGGCCAAAAAGTGGACTCAACTTCTTGCACACACCCATAATTGTTAAGGATCTATAAAATTTTTTCATTACTCTCCTTTCAAGATTAGTGTAGGTAGTTTTTTTTCTATCTTATCTTCCTTACACCCCAATCATAGAGACAAATACAACCACCAAGAACTATCACATTGCTTCCAAGGGAAATATGGTTACACCTAATATTATACCATAGTGAATGAAAATGATCAAGATGCGCATTTAGCTATTAATGCCACATAGTAATGAGAAATTTAAGATAGGATGTAAATTATTATTAATTAGAGGAAATAGGTGCTTCAACACAAGGAAGAAAACCACGTTCCTTAAAATTTTAAATTTTATTACTCAAAGCCTTACATTCATTAGTAGAAAGACCATAAACTCTATGATACGCACAAAATGAACTCTTTTTGTAAATTTTCTTTTGTGTTCTTAGAGGGAGAGATATCAAGTGATCTTGAAGAAGTCTCAACAAGATACTCTCTTGATAAATAGTAGAATATGTTCCTTTCTTTTGCTTCAAAGATATCTCTTGCTTAGTACAAGGTGTCATACTTACACAAGACTCTTTAGATTGTGATATTTTGTACTCCTTGAAAGGAGGGCGTAAAATCTAATGAACTCCAATCATTACTAAGACGTGTCCTAGGAGTTTTTTCTATGATGGAATTGATATTAAGTGAAGATTTCTTTGATTATTTCATTTCTTTCAAGGAACAATAACCAAGACCACTAGCTATTTCTATCAATTCAAGATGCACCAAGGTTAAAGTTGGCTTAGAATAATATTTTGTAATAGTGTTGGTATTGAGTGAAGGATTTTTTGATGCTTGTGTTTCTTTTGAATGACAATAACCAAGACCACTAGTTGTTTCTTGTGTATTAGACTCTATAGGGACATGGATACCTTATTCTCTAGCACCACATCCTTTCCTACTATAACCAAGCTGTTTCAAAATATCATAACCTCTTCCACAAATATTTTCCATTTCTTTTGGATTCGATGGTTGTTCATAATCAACTTTGCCAAATCTTGTTGTGTATGTTTTCTTTTACTCTAAAGTGGATGAAGTGGATTCTTTCGACAATTCTTCTAAATCTTGTGTTGAAATTATCACTTTTTCTTTTCCCTTTTTAGACATTTTTTGTGATCTTGTATTTGACCATGAATGTAGATGTAAAATCTAAGGAACCCAAATCATCATCCAATAACTTCGTGACTTATTCAATATTATTTTCTTTTCTTTCTCTTGGACGGGTTCCACTTGTGTAGTTGGTGTCAATGTTTTCAAAGGATTTTCCTTGTCTTTCTCATTGTTTAATTTTTTTTTTGGTTTAGGGTCGGCCTTGATTGTATAAACCTTATTGTTATAGACATACCTCATTATACAATGAAGAGTAGAAGGAATTCCATTCATTGCATTAATCTAAGGTCTACCTAAGAGAAGATTATATGAAAGATTATTAAGCATTACATGAATAGGAGTTTGCAACGTGACTTCTCCAACTGTAATAGGTAATGCGATCACACCAAGCACTTGTTTTTGTACATTATCAAACCCACAAATAGATAAATAGTCATGTTGAATTTGGCTTTGGTTTGCTTCAATTTTGTTCAAAAGGTTTATGCAACACACATTAAGGGCCAAGCCATTTTCAACAAGGGTTCTCTTTATCTCTACCTAATTATGTATAGCTATTATCACATAAAAGCTTCATTCTATTTTTGTACTTTCAAAGGAGGTGGCTCACTTTGGTGGAAAATAATGTCTAAATTCATTCCTTAAATTATGGTTGCTATATCATTTGGTTCAACATTAAGATGGATAGGAAATTGTTGTAAGGAACTTTGAAGCATGCTATGATAATGAGGAGATGCTTGAATAAGGTCCCATAAGGATATCTTAGCAGGAGTATTCTTAAGTTGTTCAACAAGATCATACTCCTTTCCACTATGTGAAGGAAAATGAGGAGCACTAGGAAAGATAGGTTGAAGAAATGGTATTGAAGTAGGAATCATTTGTGGTTGCCTATTGTTCCTTGTATTATATGTGTGAGAAATGGTATTATAACTCAGTTGTTGTGAAACATTGTTACTATCAATTTTTCTTGTAAAGTTCAAGCTATCTCCTAGAGCTAATGGTTTTCCTTTCAAGTGGCTCTAAGATAAGCATGGTTTTGGTTTGAACTTGAGGTTGATGTGAGGATGGATAAAGGGTAAGAATTGGCTCAAGGGATCACTTCAAGGGATATCTAATGTTAATAACCTCAAAAGACTTATCCTTATTTTGATATCTTTTATTGAAGGAGATTCTAAGGTTACCTCACCATTTTCATCTAATGAAGCCACATTACTATTGTTTGAAAGACATTGATTAGTTTTCCATTTTCTTGTATCATGATATATTCCCTAGTAGGAGAGTTTTCAAGAGAGGAGTAGACATGATATTGATCATATTCCATGGTTAGATTTTGTAGGGTAACTTCACCACAAATAGGGGAGAAATCAAGAGAAGAAAAAATATGATTTTCTTGCTTACCAGTGATTGGATCCTTTTGTTCAATAAGATGTTCCGAAGTTGGAGAAGCATTACAAGAGGGAGAAACAAGACTCTCATTACTCTCAATAAGTGTATCTTGTAACACCAAACTATATTCTTCAGTAATAGGAGAGATATTAGGAGAAGAAAAATGTGATTTTCATGATAGTCCATGATTTCATCCTCCTTCTCTAGAGCATCATCACAAGTGAGAGATGAATGTAAACTAGGTAAAGTGATGTTAAGAAATGTATCAATGATCTCATTCTTTTGTGCAATAATTTCTTCCAAGTAGGAGAGCTTTTAGAAGAGGAGCTTTCAATATTGTCATGAATCTCACTGGGTGTATCTTCTAACACCAAAATACCTTTCTCACAAGTAGGATAGTTATTGGGAGAAGAGAAACTATGATTACCATGATTGTC
Organism: Sequoia sempervirens; assembly: GCA_007258455.2. Classification (NCBI taxonomy): domain Eukaryota; kingdom Viridiplantae; phylum Streptophyta; class Pinopsida; order Cupressales; family Cupressaceae; genus Sequoia; species Sequoia sempervirens. The sequence goes on from VDFB02047397.1 coordinate 56,464,883, forward strand.
TAGGGGTACATCCTATTTTACTAAAACATTTTCACAAATAGGAGAGATATTAGGGGATGTAGGATTAAGGAATGTATCAAAATTATCACTCTCTTTCACTAAGAGACTCATAACAAGGAAAAATATTGGAGGAATAACTAACATGCACTTGTTGATGAGCTTATTCTTGGCATACTTGGAAAGGAAAGCTACTAACATTGTGTGGAAATTATTCTATCCAACTTATACAATGCTTTAAAATGTAAACAATTGTCTAATAGATCTAATGATTTTCACTACTGAAATAAGTTTTGGAATGATTTAAAAAGGCTAAACTAAATGGATGATTAGACCTAGATGCATAAAACATAAATTCTTGAAAATTTCTAAACTAAAATAGGGGGTTATTGGGAGATCTGGGAAGTGCAGAAAACCACAAAAAAGCTCAAAAAAGTTGGTGCTTATAGGCCCTATAGGACTCATTCACCCATGGGTGAATGGGTCTTTGTAAATTTTTTTTAAAATGAAAATGCAATTTTTGAGTGATTATATGTGTTCTCTATTACAGGTCTCAAATTGTAACTTTTGTAATAGGATTTTCTAGAATTCAATGTTTAAATGCAAGTGAAATTAGTTACAAATGATGAACTATATGACATTTTTTGAAATGAAATTTTTATCCAAATTTATGATTTAAGTGATTGAATGTATGCTATTATGTAAATACTATGCAAAATCAATCTAACATTATGCAAATTTTGTTGAATTTTCAAACTTAAAATGAATGCAAAATATGAGTTTACACCTAAAATGAAATATAACTTTATGCCAAATTTAGAAACCCTAAATGCAATGAATTAATCCCAATCCTAGATCTAGGGTTTGAATGCACTCAAAATAAAAAATTAGAATGTTCAAATAGTCAGGTTCACCAAAATGAAACATAGAAAAATAAGGTTGGGTTCAAAACACATAGGGATTTATACTAAATTTTGAATGTTTCACCAAACTTACTATAAATAGAAAGGTAAAAATGGCATGAATGAATCTACCTATTCTTCTATTTCATTCAAGAAATGTGATCCCTTAATTTAAAATCCACTTTCAACCCTTAGGTGAGTGAATTCTTTAAAGAATCTTGCAATTTCCTTTATGTGTGTATATGGACTAAACAACACTTTTGGGAGATAAAAATAAAATAGAAAATCATCTCAAAACTAAAATGTAAGAGGTTGGGGGTGGTAAGATTCCTACTGAAAAAATGGTGGCTATTGAGGATTCTCCAGTTCATGAATTACCTAAGATGTCTTTGGATTTAAGGGGGTTGGGGATTTGAATGTGGATGATGAGGAAAAGAAAAATGTTAATCCACACTTGAAGATTGATCCTCTTTCAGAGGATTTTTTGTACCTAGGTGAGGATGACACTTCTATGTTTGGTTTGTTGGATTTCTATGGATGGGGCTACGGGTACCTTCAAATTGGCCAAATGGACTTTGCAAGAATTCAATAAAATCAATATCAAGATAAGAAGACTAAAGGAGAATCTACAAAATGTTCCAAAGGCCTCTATGTATGACATCCTCATTGATACAATGGTGTAATTGGAAGGTTTGTATAATGAATTTAAGGCACTGTGCGAGGAAAGACTACAGGCCCTTGAGGCCGAGGTTGCCGGTATAAATTGTGATATCAAAAAATTGTTGTAGTTGAGCCACATTTCGGTCAAGAATAGTGCAGAAGCATTGGAAATTCTCTTTAAGAAAATTGGTCAGCTCAAGGAAGATTAGGTCTTCTTCTTAGAGATCATGGAGAAAGAGAAAAATGGCTAAGGGCAAGAATAAAAAAGCTGCGAAGGATGATGACAAGGCTCCTATTTGTAGAGGGTCGGCTAAATGGAAGAAAGCATTTGATGTTGAGAAAAAGGAACTGCTGGATATGGTTGAAAAATATAAGAACCAACAGATTGAGGTGGCCAAAACTTTGAGTGGACTTAACTAGTTTCTTATTTCTTTCTATTTCTATTGGGTGTTAGTCTTTTGTAGGTTGTTTTTTATGTTGTTTTACTGGTGGGTGTTGCTAGTTGTTGTTTGTCTCTTTTTTATTTGGCACCCATGGTGGTCGGTATTTTGGCTATTGGGTTGCTGCTGGCAGGCTCTTGAATATTTGTTGGAGTAGCTTTTTGTTTCTTTTGATGTAAAGGGTTTCGGGTCCCTTCAAAACCTTGTTTTCCCATATAATAAAAAAAAACTCATTTTCCAAATCAGCAATAACACAATAGTAAAAGCTCCCACTGCATCCAAAAAACCTTCAAAATTTTAAGAGAAAGGCATCCCAAACTCTACCTACTTGTTAGCTCTGATACCAAATATGTTGAAAAAAGGAGGTAATTATGTAGCTTTAAAACTTGTAAAACTATTATATTATAGATCTAATTAAGTGTCCTTTGTTACAATTTCTTTGTGGATGATTATCTATTTAGATTCATTTTACCATTTGTAGAAGTAGACAGAAGATTGTAGAAGAATAAGACTAGAAGATAGAAGTGACACAACATATACTGTGGAGAAACCCTTTTCGGGAAAAAAATCCACCAACAAAATCAATAGTGCTTGTATTATTTAAACTTAGAACAAGATTACAATAATTCTTTATCAATCCTTTCTTGATATGTTTCTTTTTCCTTCAACTATTCTTCTTCACAACCTGCAATAAACTTTGATTGAACTCTCTTCAACTTGTTGCAATAAATAGACAATTGTGAACATTGTAAACTCCAAAGAGTTGACAATTACAAGAGGATAAAGGTCCTCACAAATATCTACACCATTCTTGTGCAAGTAGAGTTCTTATGTGAAAAAAAATGTCAAACCAAGTCCTTCATGAATTTGGGCATCCAAAATTGAAGTCATAACTCAATGTTGATTCTGAAGATATCTTGTAAGCTTCTCCTCAAAGTTGGGGCCCAACAATAGGCTTGCTTAACTTAGCCTTATAAAATATCTTATCATGCAAAAGTGTTAACTCCAAGATTCCAACTTGGGTTCCCAAGGTGGGTCAAAGTCAATCTCTATTAATTGAAACATATCTCTCCACCATTCATGCAAATATCATGCATGATTGAAAATCCCTTGTTCACTATAAGTAGTCACCTATTATTTGTCATGCAAATCAAGTCAACTAAAGTAGACTATCATGCAACTCAAACTAACTACATGCAACTAAAGATAATTGAACCATAACTCAATTGAACTGAACTAAACTAAACTAAACTAAACTAAACTAAATTGAACTGATATTGAACTAAACTGAACTAGATAAAACTAAACAAAATTGAACTCCATGCATGTAAACATCAATCCCTAACTTCTAGGATCTTTACATGCATTATTGAAGTGTTATCTTTTTCCAAACAGTTAACTTCTAACTCAAGGTGAGTTCCACCTTCCATGTGGGTGCCCCATGTGCTCCTCTTTTGTAGGAGGTCTTCTTGGGCATCCCCACATGTTCTTATCATTTAGAATTAATTAAAAATGTTAATTAACATGTTCATTTCATTTGAATTTAATCTCTTTCTAATCCTAGTGTTGGGGAACACTTTCCAAGGTTTTAGGAGATACATGAAATATGTTTAGGATTGCAATTAAATGGAATCTTATTCCCAAAAAAAGTGATTTTAAGAAATGTATCGATGATCTCATTCTCTTGTGCAATAATATCTTCCAAAGTAGGAGAGTTTTTAGAAGAGGGGCTTTCAAGATTTTCATGAATCTCACTAGGTGTATCTTCTAACACCAAAATACCTTTGTCACAAGTAGGATAGTTATTGGGAGAAGAGAAACTAAGATTACCATGATTGTCTAGGGGTACATCCTATTTCACTAAAACATTTTCACTAATAGGAGAGATATTAGGGGATGTAGGATTAAGGAATGTATCAAAATTATCACTCTCTTTCACTAAGAGACTCATAACAAGGAAAAATATTGGAGGAATAACTAACATGCACTTGTTGATGAGCTTATTCTTGGCATACTTGGAAAGGAAAGCTACTAACATTGTGAGGAAAGTATTCTATCCAACTTATACAATGCTTCAAAATGTAAATGATTATATCTAACAAATCTAATGATTTTCACTACTAAAATAAGTTTTGGAATGATTTAAAATGGCTGCACTAAATGGATGATTAGACCTAGATGTATAAAACATAAATTCTTGAAAATTGCTAGACTAGAATAGGGGGTTACTAGGAGATCTAGGAATCGCACAAAAAATTACAAAAAAGCTCAAGAAAATTAGTGTTTATAGGCCCTATAGGACTCATTCTCCCATGGGCGAATGGGTCTCTGTACAAGTTTTTTAAAATGAAAAAATGCAATTTTTGAGTGATTATATGTGTTCTCTATTCCAAGTCTCAAACTATAACTTCTGTAATAGGATTTTGTAGAATTTAATGTGTAAATGCAAATGAAATTAGTTACAAATGATGAACTATATGACACTTTTTGAAATGAATTTTTAATCCAAATTTCTGATTTAAGTGATTGAAAGTATGCTATTATGTAAATACTATGTAAAATCAATCTAACATTATGCAAATTTTGCTGAATTTTCAAACTTAAAATGAATGCAAAATACGAGTTTGTACCTAAAATGCAATGTAACTTTATGCCAAATTTAGAAACCCTAAATGCAATGAATTAATCCCAATCATAAATCTAGGGTTTGAATGCACTCTACACCAAAAATTAGAATGTTCAAATAGTTAGGTTCACCAAAATGAAACATAGAAAAATAAGGTTGGGTTCAAAACACATAGGGCTTTATACTAAGTTTGGAATGTTTCACCAAACTTACTATAAATAGAAAGGTAAAACTAGGGTGAATGAACCTACCTATTCTTCTATTTCATTCAAGAAATGTGATCCCTCAAGTTAAAATCTACTTTCAACCCTTAGGCAAGTGAATTCTTTAAGGAATCTTGTAATTTCCTTTATGTGTGTATATGGACTAAACAACACTTTTGGGAGATAAAAATAAAATAGAAAATCAACTCAAAACTAAAATGTAAGACTAGATATGAGTAGATGGAGCATAGAGCTAACATACACAATTTATTTCATGGAAATCAAATAAGTGGATGACAATTAAAACTTACCTCAAGAATAGTTGCAAAGTGTTATGTTTGGTTGCAAAGTTTCCTAAGACAACTTTTTGATAGAAATGACTAAACAAGGGTTTTGGGAGAAAGATTAAAAATACCAAATGCACTCATTTATGACATGTAAAGATTAGATCTTGTAGACACATAAAATTGACATCACACATATTTAATTAAATCATATTCGCCCATCAATTAAATAAATCAAGTTTATTTCATTGATCTCCTAAAGTTTCTTCATTTAATTAAATCAAATATATTTAATTAAATGGATAGTGCATCAATTTCCTCCCTTTTGATTTAAATAAATCCAAGTATCTAAGTCAAAATTCAAAATCACCTAATCCTCTCTTAAATTAATCAAATCCTAATTAATCTAATCTAATGTAGTCCCATTCTCTAGCTTTTCCCACTTGCACAAATAAATCTTTTAATTCATTTATTAAATCTTCATTTTCTCTCAACAAGACATCTTTAGGGAATATTCCTCCAATTTTAATTTTCCCTCTCACATGACTTGTCCTTTCCAACATAGCATTAACTCCCCTCTTACATGTCCCCCACTTGGCATTTAAGACTTTTCTTCTCCCTCCAACAAGCCATCTTTTGAATTTCAAATTTCCCCCTCTTTGGCACATTGACCAAGATGTGCACAACCTTCATCCTATCACATCTTGACAAATGGAATCTTGTCATTGATTTTTCTTTTGTCCCACATTCACCCATTTTTCATGTCTCTCCATCATTCTCTCTTATAAATAGAGAGCTCATCCTTTGCATTTGGCATCCACAATCTTAATATCTTTCTCCACAAATCCATAATCCACAATATTTATGCAAAGTTACTCTCTTCACATTGAGAGCTAATTTTTTCCATATTATTGCATCTTCATCATTTGGGCTTGTCAAGGGTTGGGAAAGGGTCACTTTCCACATCAAAGTGACACCAATCCATTATGGAATAGGTTATTCACTATGGTTTTTAGGATTACAATTACTTTGTTTTGTTTATTTGTTTATGAAGCATAATGGATTATTTCATAAAGAATGTTATTTTATTTTCTTGATTTAAATTAACTTCATGAGGATGTATGAGATAGAATTTAAGCATGTAGATTTATGATGTTACATATGGTGCTAGAAGGAGGGCATAAAGACAGTAGTAAAAGAGTGGATCACGATGCTTTTCCTATGTTGTCTTTCTAACTTTTATGCATTAATATTGTAATACCATTTATGTATGAACATAATGTATTAACCAAGTGCATGAACTAACAGGAGCAAATCCTTGCATAGCAGGTTATAATGTAGGCTACTCTGTACTTGTTGAAAGAGTAAAGAGAAAGAAAGTTTCACTGTTTTAAACTAGATATTGAAGGTGGTAATTAATGATCGTTAATGCTATCACAATACACAAACACACATTTTATATACTTCATCTTTACCTTTACTATCAACTTGGTTAGAGGATTCAATTTCTATCACTATCATCATTTTTCAGCATTTTCTTAGCCTGTTATTTCAAGGATATATTGCAGCCTTCTTCTAACGTACTGCCAAGATACCATTTTATATAGCAGCCAATTATTGGTTTTAATTCATTTTCTCTGACATTTGTTGTTTGAGTCTCTCTATCCATGGTAAAGATGATTGACCTCTCTGCGAAGCACCATTGAATGTCAGTAAAAGACTCCTCTGTTCAATCATAAAAGTATTGGGCAGTAAGGTTGTTTTTTAATATTTTTGTAACATATATCAACTAAATATTTATTTAGCACATTGAATTGGAATTTGCTCAATGCGTCAAAGCCATAATCTTTACCTGGTGCTATGTACCCAATGGTTCCCTCAGAAGCCGCCTTCCTCTCTTGCAACAAATGATGAAGAAATCTACTCTTGAATACTCTTGATAATAATATTTTCTCTTGTGAAATTTTTCTTCAAAGATTATAATTGATTTGATAAAATAACCTTGTATTTATAGACATTTATCCTTAATTTCCTAAAATTGTAACATTACAAGCTGACATTTGAAATTTGAATTGGGATCATAAAAATAGCACCAAAAACATATTTAAAAATGGGTTTCAAGGCTCAGGGAGGATCCATTTTCCCATGGACGAATGGCTCTCGAGCCCTAATCCCTAGAACACACATTGCTCAATGTGAAGTGTTATGATAAGACATTAATAAATGTCGAGTTTCCCCTTCAGAAAATATAATTTAATGGCCTTCTAGATAAATTATAGGGATTATTAAGGAAAAATTAAGCTCAATTAATTAAGGGATCCCTAAGTAAGTTTGAAAGTGTAAATAAATACATTTTACAACAAATAATTATGAGATTATTAAATCCATTTTAACTAGGAGGGTCTAAAAAAGTGAGAAAATGTAAAGGGATACATTTTTATACACTACAATATGGGTGATCCATTCATGAGCATGTGTAGGTACGTCTACCTACATATACTCACGTGTGTATTCAATCACATGTATGAGTCTACCATAGACATGTACACATATACATATATATACATCTTATGTCTATATCTCATCAATACCATATTAAACATACGAGGAAAAATTGACACAAGACATCAAGACTTAATCAAAATTCTCAATCATAACATTCACAACAAAGATTACTTACCTTTTCTCAAATCTGACTTGACTTTGTATGACCAATTAGGATGTGAGTGTGTGATTGCTTAGTTAGGCTTGTTAAGGGTTACCAGACCATGTTTTTCTCTTGAGTGATACTTCCCTTCACTTCTAGAGGATCAAACCTGTTCCTACACTCAACTTGGCACATCATAATTGTAGTTAGCTGGGCACAACATACTCATATGCATCATACATTTCATAGTTAGAAACATTATAAAATATCAAGTGCATCAATCATTCATTCATCATATATCCATTTAAGATTCATTAAACATATTTATATAAAGATTAATAAAACACATTCATGAGAGATCAATAAAACACATTCATTTATTTAATCAATTTAACCAAACAAGATAATAGTAAATAGGTAATATCACTTGGGGTGTAACACTCTTTAGGGGGGCTACTTAGCCCTTCTCTTTTCTCTCTATTTTGGAGGGTTTTTCTCTCTATAAATTTCTGGGGGGATTATTCTTTTCTGGTAGTGATTTACAATATATATGGGTACCTAAGATGACTTCATTTGTTAGGACCCATCATATTTTCATCCACCCAAGTTACATTTAAGGGGGTGTTAGTGTATGTTTTTATTTTCCTAGTGGGTTAATTTATTTCTCCTTAATCATAGTTTTTTCTTACACTTCTATTAGTCTTGCTTAGGTTAAATAAAGTGATTTTCATTATTAAATAACTAAGAGATAAGGTTTTGAGGTGTCACTATCTTAAAAGGGGTGGAGAATTTACTATTTTGATCACTTTATTTAATATTGGTGGTAAATTATATTGGTTGGATTCCTAACTCCATCCTCTCCCTAGTTCTATATAAACTTGCTACTTAGCTTTTATTTGCATTCGCTTTCTATTGCATAATTTTGCATCTTAGAAGCTCTTAATGCAATTTCATCATTATGACATTGGATATCTCTCAAATCCACTAGTTTGCATTGTTTATATTTTTCCAATTTATGTACCTTAGAATTTCTCTCATAAAGTTCTTTGGGATATCAATCTATTTTAAATTTCTAACACATAGCACAAAAATGGATAAGTCAATTGTTTCTATTTAATTTCTAAGAATAATACATTGTGTAGGTCTTATTATACAACATTCACTAGTACAAAAACAACAATATATGACTAAATAAACTACTAAAAATTGCATATAAATGACTAATTTTGGTCACGTGACCATTAGTAGTTTATTGCCAGTCATTTATAATGCTCGCACCAAATTTATGACTAAACTATTTTAGTCATTTATCTAGTCATTGATTTGGTCATTGATTTAGTCATTGATTGTTGTTAATTGGTCATTTATTTAGTCATGGTAGTAATTTATTTAGTCACTAATTTATTCATATATTTAGTCATTAATTTAGTCATTGATTATTGTTAAATGGTCATTTATTTAGTCATGGTAGTCATTTATTTAATCATAGTAGTCATTTTATTTAGTCATGGTAGTCATTTATTTAGTCATGGTAGTCATTATAGTCATTTATTTAGTCATGTTAATCATTTATTTAGTCATTTATGAACTAATGCTTTCAGATGTGTATGCAAACTCTTATGTTTGGAGAATACTATTACAATAACCAGTCTATGAAATTGCAAACCAAGAGAAAAATCTTTTGTGATTGAATAATATAAAACTTTAAAGCTCTCGTGTTATTAAAACTTCAACAAATTTGGGATTGAAACAACATTGGAAAATAATTCTCTATATATTCAAACTGTATATAAAATATGGGTATGTGCATGATCATGATGGGCCAAAAAGTGGCAATATGATCGGTATGTGTAGGGTATGTGGCTGATGACTTTTTTTCACCCAAAAATTGATGAAACGAAAAGGGTTTTTAAAGGAGATTTTCAAATTTCCACCAATATAAATTATGCTTTACTTTGAATTTAATAAATAATTATTATTCATTTTCTATTTGAATTATGACTAAAGTCCTAATTGATAGGTTGATAGAAAAACATCTATAGCTTTAAAAAGTATCACTTTTTTTGAATCCAAAACATGTGTCACATTCGATGCTTTGTATACTATAGGATTAAAAAAATAAAAAATGAATTTCATGAAGTTTTGACCAAGTTAAGGTGGTCAGACATATGAGTTTTTATATTTTTTAAAAGTTGTAATAAAAAAATCATTATTAATTATTTATGTGGAAAAAAATTACAAAAATATGCATCACATCCAGAGATGAGTCCTCTACTTATATCTAAAATATTATAAAAAAATATTATTATTTTATTGTGGTTAGGGTGGTTAGCAGACACCTACTTCTTATTTTTCCCTTGAAATTAAGTACTACTATATTAAAATTTTAAATTTTCACCAAATAGATTTTTATTTTTAAAATAAACCTAGTAGTTTAGAAACTACATTCAATTTGCTACAAATTCTATTCTTACATATTTTTGAAATAATATAGATAACTTATTCAAATTTTTACGTCAAGTTTCCTAACTTTGATTTTTCTAATTTTTTTGCCACTTAAGGGCTTGTTTTTTCCATGATGATCCTACACATACCCATATATTACAAAGAACTCTATATATAGATTTTTGAATACAAAATCTTTTGCAATATGCAAATTGCTGATTTATTATATTTTTAAAATTGGAAAAAATACTAAAACTAAATGGTGTGAATGTATGTCTTCAGTGATGCCACTATTGCACATGAGATGGGTAGTAAATGCATCTAGTAAGGCACTAGTTTTGCATTTTCTCCTTGCTCTATACCTATCCACAATAAAAAAATAAACATATTACTAGGTAGCATGAACAACGGATATCTTAAAAGCATATACCCATAAGCATTAGAGTAAGTCTAATGAATAAAAATGCATATAATTAATGATATTACAAAAGAAATGCATTTGCAAAAAAATTAATATCAGAGTAGTATCTTAAATATTACTAGCTCATCAGAGCAATATCTCCTTGCTATGTACTATCCATAAACATATTACTAAATAGTTGTAAACAATGAATATCTTAAATGTAGATACCCATAAGCATTAGACTAATTCTATTAAATAAAAATGCATAGAATTAATGATATTGCAAAAGAAATGCATTTGCAAAAGAATAAATATCAAAGTAATATCTTAAATATATTACTAGATTCTCAAAGTAAGTCTAATAAATAAAAAATGCATAGAATTTGTGAAATTTCAAAATAAATGTATTTGCAAAAGAAATAATCTCTACTTTTTCTATTTTGGATTCAATTCTTGTATTATTCTTTAAATCGAATCACCACAATATCTTGAAAACTTAAATTTAATTCTAAATGTAAATTAAATTCTAATTTCTAATTTAACAATTACTGATTTAGATATAAAAGAAACTTTTCTTTTTTAGTTTTTCTTTTCTAATGAAAAAAAAAACTAAAAAAGAAAGATTGCTTCAAAAAAACTAAGCTAGTAATAAAATTATTTAAGAAAAACTAAAAAAATTATTAGAATGTCTCTTGATAATTAAAATTATGTTGTAATAAAATTATTTAAGAAAAACTAAAAAACTTCAATTTCATTCTAAATTTAAATTAAATTCTAATTTCTAATTTAACAATTACTAATTTAGATATAAAAGTAGTCTTTCTTTTTTAATTTTTCTTTTCTAATGAAAAAGAAAAACTAAAAAAGAAAGAATGCTTCAAAAAAATTAAGCTAGTAATAAAATTATTTAAGAAAAACTAAAAACTTAAATTTCATTCTAAATTTAAATTAAATTTTAATTTCTAATTTAACAATTACTAATTTAGATATAAAAGCAACCTTTCTTTTTTAGTTTTTCTTTTCTAATGAAAAGTAAAATTAAAAAAGAAAGATTGCTTCAAAAAAACAAAGATAGTAATAAAATTATTTAAGAAAAACTAAAAAAATTATTAGAGTGTCTCTTGATAACTAAAATTTTATTGTAATAAAATTATTTAAGAAAAATTAAAAACTTCAAAAAAACTTAAATGTATATTATTGACTGCAACCATGAATGGAAGATACACTATGAAGCTGTGAATGTGCTCGAAATTATTGAAAGCACTGTGAGAATAAAATGGGTTCAAGAATACAAGCCTAGATTATTTACAAAATCTACTTCAAGAACAAAATCTGAAAATGAATGAAAATAGGCTAGAGATTTTAGGAAATGCCAAAAGTTGTGATATTAAGTGGAAAGAAGCTGAAACAAAGCCCTCTATTAAAATCAAGATTTCCAATAAATATAATAATTCTCTCAGTTATGAAGGTGCTCTCTAGGAATTCAGACACACTTTGGTTGCTCCTGTCCAATCTGTCATTCATCCCATTCAAATCAGACACTTTACTTGATGAAGAGCATAAAAGAAAATTAAAGAAAGAATTTCAGGGCATGCCATTTATATAATTTTTGGAGTTTCCTTTGTGGAAATTTCAAGTATACAAAAGTTTGTTTTATTGAGTATTGGGTCTCTACCACATAGCCATGAGGAAGAGAAAATTAATAGAAAGAAAAATACCAAAATGCTATGAGGTCATGGCCATTAGAACACAGAAAGCCCTCAAAATAATGAAAATAGTAAGTTGAGAGTGCAAAGTTTTACATTTTCTATAGAAAGAAAGTAACCCATCAAGATTTGTGCAGGGAGATACAAGGGTTTTTATCATATTGCCTCTACTGAGCTTGAATCAAGCCTATTCTCATAGAAATTCAAGAGATAAGAATAATGAAACTTACACAAGATTGTTGTAAAGGAGACGCTCTCCAAAGTCTTTAGAAATGAGCCTCAAAGATACTCCAATGGTGGTCAAACAAAGATGAGAGATATCAACAAATGTTAAGCAAACGAAATACAACAGAAAAAATACTCAGTCGGCCAAGTGAGCTCAATAAAATGCTTCAAAATGGAGAATACTTTTCAGTTTCAAAACCAAAGACTTACCTTTGCAAGATTTTTTTTCAGGAAAATCATCAGAAACAACATAATGAGTCACCATTCCACTCTCAAACCCTACCCAGGCATGGCAGTGTTGAGTTTTCTCCAAAAATACAAGTGAAAAATGGAATGAGTTTCTTCTCCAAAAATACAAGTGAAAAATGAAATGAGATTAGGGCTTGGTTTCTTTTTGATTTAGGGTTTTTTCATTACCCTAGGCTGAATGGTTGATTTTTCACATTGTATTAAAGAAAATAGGTACCTTTTATGATTTTTATTAGAAAATCAAATACCATCGCCCACTTTCCTACTTTTTTACTTCATTTATTTACTTCATTTGATTTTGATTTCAAAATTAAATCTATCACTTTTAAATATATTATAATATTACATTTATATTATAATATAAATATTATATTATATTATATTATATTATAATATTATATAATATAAATATTATATTATATTATTATATAATATATTATATATATAATAATAATACAATATTATATTATTATATAATATATATATATATAATATTATATAATATTAGTATTTAATATAATCTTATATAATAATATATATTATATAATATCATATTATATTATAATTTATTATTATAATATATTGTATTGTAATATAATATATTATTATTATTATATTATATTATAATACAATACACTCCCTCAATTCAATTTTTTTTTAATTAACTACTTTAATATCATATTGTCTAATTTTTATGTGTGACTAATTATTTAGTCATCTTTATTTGTGTTTTAAAATGAAAGATAGCCTTCAAAATGCAATTGGATTGTTTAAATCATATTTTATTAGTTTAATTGACCACAATTGCTCTTTGACACATTTGACATGCTAACACAATAGGAAAATCAAACTGGCTTCAAATCATAGTTAAAAACATTAATGATTCATTAACATAACGAGTAATAAAATTTGAAGAATGTAAATGTTAATTTTTTTTATAAAATATGTAAAGGCCTTAAGACTGCACCGAGAGCCAATGCCTTCCACACAATAAGTATTTTTGGTGCATCAAGCAACCTAGGTGGCCAAATGACCCCCTTAGGTAGGGGTCCCATGAGGGGGGCTTAAGCTCTATGAACTATGATAAAATTTGAAAGAAAAAATAATAGAGTAATAGTCATTAATTTAGTCATTTTTATTTGTTTGATATTAGTCATTTATTTAGTCATTTAGTTGTGATTTTACCCGATGACCAAATTAGTCACTTATAAATGACCAAATTAGTCATTTATTTTCCAAATTCTACTAAAGTTAGTCATGTGACTAAAATTTTTAGTTGCATGACTAAAAGTTTTAGTCACGTAGTCATTTATTTGCCAACTTCTACTAGTGATTTGTGTTATGAAAAAATATCTTATTATTGAAAGTATTGACTTATGAAGATAATTATACATTTCTCCAAATACTTATATTTAATACTTATTATATCATTGTTGGATACCTATAGAAATAATCACCTGTGTTACTAAATTAATATGTTCAAAGTTTTTTTTCTTGGTAAACTGCCGAAGTAGGAAGCATGTAGCCGAGGTTGCAAAGAGGTGCTTTTGACTAGAGCATAGAACCAGTGAGACCACATTGATGAGGGGCCTCATCCTCATATATGTTCAACATTCAAGTAACATCCTTATATCTCCTTTGTGTCGTCTTCATCCTTATCTCTCCAAGACCAACTGTACAAAACTGTGAGCTTGGAAGCTTAGTAGGGACTCCAGAAGGAGTGAAAGACTCATGAGGGACCGATACATAATCGCTAGGTACGAAAGACCGGTGTGGGTCTGACAGTAGTCCACGAGCAACACACACCTATAGGGTCCGCAGGCACACCAATAGGGGTTGAGCATGATCAGTCACCACGTCCGCCAAGATTAGCCGCCACTTTTTTAATCTCCAATTTCAAGGTGAGACCAAACCGATGTAAACACCGCTATTGGTTCAAGAGGGGATTTGAATTCCGGTTGCCCCACAAACGGACAACCATCTCACCGTTACACCAATAGGTGATCCCCAAATATGTTCAAAGTTACTTCTTATAAAAAAATATAAATTTTCTTAACTAGTCAATGTCTACATTTTTAAATTAAATATCTCAAAGTTACTTCTTTCTCATAAATTAATAGAAAAAATCTTAAATGATGACACTTATGAAATTTTTTAAAGAATTAAATAGCATTGATAGACACAAATAATTAGAACCTTGCCCATCAAGTAATGCATATAACAACTTTAAAAATATAAACATATATTGTTTGGCCAACAAGACTATAAATATTACTAAATTAATATGTTCAAAATTACTTAGATTATAAGCAAATATGAATTTTCTTAACTTGTGAGTGTCTACATTTTTAAATTAAATATCTCAAAGTTACTTCTTTCTTATAAACTAATAGAAAAAATCTTAAATGATGACACTTATTAAAGTTTTTAAATAATTAAATAACACTGATAGACATAAATAATTAGAACCTTGTCCATCAAGTAATGCATCTAATAGCTTTAAAAATATAAATGTATATTGTTTGGTCAACAAGACTATAAATATCCAAGTCTACTATCCATTTAATAATACCTAAATTCTTTTATTATTAATCTTAATCATCCACTCTCTTTATAAAATAATCTATGCAACTTTTTTAAAATCTTAAAACCAATTTTTCAAAAAATAAAAAAAATGTTTTATATTTAATTATGAATAATAAGATATTTACTTTATATAAATTATAAATAATAAACATTTATTTTTATTCTTGAAAAATATTCAAAATTGATGATCAGCTCTTAAAAACTAAAATTCTTTCTATTGAACTAAGTTCATCCTATATCAAATGTAGTTTTTTTAATAACTGTTCATTAAAATTTACCCTTCAAAAATTAAAATCTAATTTATTTAAGAATTTAAGAAAATATATAAATTGGATACATATTAACTAGGCCATATGCCTTTTCATTTTGGAAGAACCTTCCTAAGGTGCCCAGGGAATTGCTTTGCATTTGTATAATCCTTTCTGGCCGACTTCACTTTGGCCTTTTCCAACATTCTTTCGGCTAAAACAAAGTCTGAACGAATATTTTTCTCGGTTTTTGTTCAACCATGTTTATGATATATTTTTAGCGTGTACTTACGTTGTTTTGCCATTCGTATTTTCTTTTTATTTTAAATTAATGATTTCTTTCCATTAATGTTTATACAATTATTTTACTTTTATAGAGAGCGAAATTTAAGTAACATATAAATTTAAAATTATAATAAATTACAAGTTTTTAACAATAAAGATAGTTATTCCAGCCTGAAAGCATTGATCAAATACGGAAATAGCTATTCAATTAAAATTATTTTAAATTTAAATGGAGATTGTTTTTAAGATAAATAGGTATAGGCTAATAAAAAATTGATTCCGTGATAAACTTTTCTTTGCAAACCAACCACTTCGGGAAACGTGAGTACGTAAAGCAAAAAATAAATTTATTTAATGGGAAAGGCGGCTACTGTACCTGTCAGTTGTCAACCATAATAAATTGATACCTATCTCAAATTTATAACGGCGTTCATTGAAAGAGCTCAAAAAATAACGGTGTAGATTCGTTCCTGGAGCTTAGACTGGTAAGTGCACCGTTCGTTCAAAACTGATTTGAGCCACTTTGTCAAATTGAATTTGGGATTTCGTGGCATCTACACTTCCTAATAGAGAATTCCTCAAATAAACGTGTAAGTCGTTGGAATTTGTCACAGCTCGTCTAATTGCACGTCAGGAATGACAGAAAATGTGTAAGAGATAACTTTGTCGCCAAGATAAGTGATTAAATGTTCACGCGGGCAAATCTGTTCTTCTAACAAATCATTTGGTGGAGGTGTAAACGCGTTACTCTGTTCAATTTCGATGTGTTCTCCCACTGTTTTGCAGAGCCGTTGAACGGAGATGGTGAAGACGGCGAGAGGGCAGAGGGAAAAGAAAGTTTCAGAGACGTTAGAGCAATGGCGGCAGCTCAATTCATGCGACGAAATGAAGAGGAGAAGAACAGCTCACAGGGGTTCAAGAAAAGGGTGTATGCCGGGAAAAGGAGGGCCTGAAAATGGGTGCTACAATTACAGAGGCGTGAGGCAGCGGACATGGGGTAAATGGGTGGCTGAAATCAGAGAGCCCGACAGAGGAAAGCGCCTGTGGCTTGGTACCTTCAATACGGCCCATGAGGCCGCTGTTGCATATGACCGTGCGGCTCAAATAATGTATGGGTCTTCTGCCTGTCTGAATAATCCTCCTCCTCCTCAACCTCAAAATCTCACAAGCACTGATTTGAATCCTGTTACAGAGCAGTGCTCCAGCCCTGGTGAGCTGCATGACATTAATATAGAAGAGATTTTGAAGTTGTTTGATAATGGAGCAGAGGAGATATCAACACAAATAACGCCAGGAAGTAGCTCCTCCTTACAAACGCCGGGCAACCAATATTCCAACTTCTCTATCCAACCAGACTGATTTGTAGCTTCGTATGGATACAGTTTAATCTTGGTCATGGGCATGACTCGTGCCCATTATACAGTCACTTTTATACAGTCACTTTTATTCTTTGTTTCTGTTGTAAGGCGTGGAACACAGTATTATTAAAGTAAATGAAAACATTAAATTCCCATGGTGGTTTTATATTGAAGGCTTTTTTAGGTTTTGTTTCGTTAGCTTGTTTGCAGAGCTTTCAACAATGGCTGCCCCGGTCGCACGTCTATGCTATTTTTTTTTAAAAAGTAAGTAACTGCATCCCTTTTTAATCTCGTGCTATGATGATAGGTATTAGCCATTTATTACTACTTTAGTAACTTTCCCAAATTGATTTGAGAAATTAGCATTAGCCATGTGAAATCAACGTTTGTGTTGGCATAGATTTCTTTCTTCGGATAACATTGTCTTTGGATTGAATTCTGTTTGTTTTTCATTCGATTTTGATCATTATTGATAGAAGAGTGATCACAAACATCATTGAAAAATGAACATTTAAATTTATAAGCAATTTTATCTAATTCATATTGATTAAGGGAGAGGAGCCGGTGGTGGGTAGGGCGATGTTGAGCAAGGGGTCCACATCAGCAGCATTGAGTCGACCGTTTTTTTTTGCACACATCCCTTCATAGTCCTTCTGGGACCCCTCATTTTTTTTGGGGCAAAATTTGCCGTTTTTCAAAAACTACAAAGAAAGAACCAAAATGTGTCATGGACAGATAGTTGGTCACTAGGTCATGTATTATTGGTATGTTGTGTGGCATTACATGATTGGTCTGTTTGTGTACTTTATGAATTAAAGTGTTTTGTTGGATATTAAGTGTAAATTTATTAACTATTTTATTACCCAAAACTATGGGCTATCATATTTTGTACCCACGATATGTCCCCTACCCATGATTGACTCCTCTCCCTTATAATTGTGTTTACTCTAAAAAATAAATTGAATATTAAGTTTTAATTTTTTGTTAAATATATTTCATAAAAATAAATTTAACATTTTTTTTAATTATTATAAATTTTTTTTTAGAGATAAGATTGTCTCTAGATTTAATTGTCATTGTTTTTCATTCCATATTTCAGATCACACTCAATGATTTTATTATTAGAAAATGGAGAGTGATCATAAGTATCAATTGAAAAAAAACATGCTTGAACTTAGAAATAATTTTAATTAAATTACATGAACTATAAAAAAAATTTACTATAGAAAAACAAATTAAATATTAAATTTTCTTATTAAATATATTAGATAAAAATAATGTTTATATATTTTTATTATTTTTATTATTTTTTGAGTTATTGATTAAAAAAATCAAATTTAAATGAATTACAAAAAAAAATTTGAATTTTGAATTTTTATTTGAATTTATTATTAAATATTTAGACTCATTTTTTTTAATTGCATTTATTATTACATGTGTTTGATGAAAGAATTGGAATATAGATCATCTGGGGACTTTTATCCTTAGAGCTTTCTGTGTTCCTCAAAAAGATGATCATGGAAGATCTTCATATGTAATTGGTTCTTTTGTTGGGTTCCTTTGGAGACTTTTGTTGCAGGTTTGGTTGGTAGTTTTTTGGTGGCTGAATAACTCTGTAATGTTTCTTTGATTCAATAAATTTTTGCCCCTTTTCTTTTTAAAAATAAAAATAGTTTTACATTTTTTACTTTTAGAGTTTTGAATAAATTTATACAAATTAAAGAACTATTTAAAATATTAAATATTAATTTCTTAATTAAATGTATTATTAAATGTTTTCGATAAAAGTAAGATATATATCTTAATTTTTATATTCTTTTTAAAAGTATGTGAATTTGATATTTTTAATTAATATAAATATAATATATAATTTTTTTTAATATTTAATTAAATATTTAGAAATGATACTTTTTTTTTCTTGTGTTTCCAATCAAATTTGCTTAGTTTTTCCTTTATACAATAATAGTATACATATGCGTATGCTTGCATGAAAATTGGCTCATGATGACATCCTTATCTAATCCCATTATCACCCACTCCCAAGTACTTATTTTAACTCCTAGGTTATCCATTTTATACCTTGGATTAAATCTAGTGTCTAAAATTGACCTAGCTCATATATGCATTAATTTAAAATTCAAAATTTAAATTGAAACATTGTACCATTTTTCAATAGTTATTGTGAGCCAACATAACACATGTTTGTGTTAATTTGTGTGTTATTTATTTTAAGGACATTCATTATTTCATTGAAAATCTTGTTGCATGTCCTAATCCATTTACACATCATTATAACATCATTATTGAAGATTCTAATTGGTTTGTCATAGTATACATTATAATACATCATCTTGATAATATTGTATTCCTTCTTACTATCTTTGATTGTTTTTTTTATGTGGGGACAGACACCATAGCCTGCATACAGACCCACCAGTCAATCGGGTTGAACCCGAGACCTATGAGGAGCAAACCCACGACCCAAGCCAAATCCACTAATGAGATTGACCAAAAATAAATTAATCATTTCCCAAAAGGTACCCAAATAATGTCTACCAATACCACCCTTCTAAATACAGATATAATAAACTAAAGTGGGCATGTATCTGCCATCAGTTTCCAATCCATTCACTTTTATAAACAAAAATTTGATTCCATATATTAAATTAATTTAATACATGTGAATCTAATCTAGAACATAACATCATTAATTTGTAAATCTCAAAACATTCATTGATCTCATCTCTTTTTTCTCAAAGAAACCAACAAAAATAACGCCAGCAAGTAGGTCGTCCTTACAAAAGCTGGGCAACCGGTACTCGAGCTTCTCTACACAACCGGACTAGTTTGAAGCTTCATATGGATACAGTTTAATCTTGGTCATGACTCGTGATTCCTGCCCAACATACAGTCAATTTATTCTTTGTTTAAGTTGTACAACGTGGAACACGTTACTATTAAAGTAAATGAAAAGATTAAATCTCAATGGTGGTTTTATATTGAAGGATTTCCTGGTTTTGTTTCGTTAGCTTTTTTGGAGAGCTTTCAACAATGGCCGCCCTGATCGCACGTTTATACTATTTTTCAACAAAGTCGGTCACCGCATCCTTTTTATCTCGTACTATGATGATAGGTATGACGCATTTATCACCACTTTAATAACTTTCCCAAATTGATTTGAAAATTACGATTACTCACGTGAAATCAACATTTGTGGTTGTATAGTTTTGTTTTTTAAGGATAAGATTTGCCTTTAGATTTAATTGTATTTGATTTTCAATCAATTTTATATCATATTTTGTGATTAAGAGGAGGGTGCTGATATTGAAAACCAATTTTATCTAGTATATATATATGACTTTAAGAGATATTATTTTGAAGAGTATACTTTAAAATATTATTATATTATATTACGTAAATCCCTGGTGGGCTCATTTTGAACCTTTCAACTTCACCATAGACCAAGGACTTATTATATTATTATTATTATTATTATTATTATTATTTATTTTTTTATTATAATATTATTATCTTATTATATTATTACTATTATTTGTTTTCTTATCTTATTTTTTTATTTGGATTTTATGTTCACAAACATTCCATCCGTGTCATTGATAAATGCTTCTTGACTTAAAAACTCATACCAATTAAAAAATAAAACACTCTTGAATCTAGAAACAATTTTATGTAATCTATTCATGAACTATATTTTTTTATTTTTTTAGGCAAAGGTGGTGAGGCCACAAATTTTGTTGAAATATAAAAATGTATTACAAAAGGATGAGGAGTTGCAGATGGTGAGCATAAAGTTGCAAACCCCAAATATTACAAAATTTGAGCCAAGAAGAACCAAGGCAAAATTGTTCAAAGTGAACAAGGAGCCAGGAGAGCAAAACAAAATCCTGGTAGGTAATCTGAAGAGGAGAAACAACACTGAAAATGCTGATAAAAAGAGATGTAGATTGGAGCCAGAAGATGCCAACTAAAGGAGCAGGAGATGCCATGGGAGACGAAGTGCATCCAACCAGAGGTCCTACACAAAGATGCCAAAGTACCAAATTTCTTCCAAAGCAACAAAGATTCAAAATTGAAGATATACTATCAAAATGAGACCAATCTTTAACCAGGTCATAGAAGCAAAAATTCAAAATGTAAGAAGAGAAAAGTTTCCCTCAAGTTGAACTTCCCTCTGAAGAAGCAATGTCTACAGGTGGGGGGAAATGTGGTTCATCATGAGGTTCAATGATGGCATGTTGTATGAGAAGACGAATCGCTTTATACAACATATAAACTAGGTCACTTACTGAATTACCATATTATTGCAAGAGAAGCCTGAGGCGGACCTTGAATTCACTGTGACAGTCATTTAGAAGGCCATGTGCCATTGCAGAAAGCAAATTGGAGAGGCGACAATCTATCAGAAGATGTTGTTTATAGATAATACCTCCCACCAAATTTGACCCCTGAAGAATATCATATCTCTCTAATGCCAGTTGAAGAGTAGAAAGAGGACACACATGAGGCAAAAGATAGGTGCCCACCAGAAATTTTACCATTTCAACATTTCCTAGAATGTCCATTAAATTTGACACAAATTGAGAAGCCATTTCATACAGCAAATCCATAGTATGCATATCCATCGAATCATAGCCCAAAACTATTTGAATTCAATCCATTACCTATTTGCATTCAAAAGAGAATGCCCTTCGTAGCTTTTCTTCTATGAATAGTGAATTCACTCTGATTTTGTGAACATAAGGAGGAACCAAAACTCTAAATAAATTTTCTATTATGAAGATACAAAATTGCAGACCCCAGAATACAGAGAAGGAAGATGAAACTATGGAGTCAACAGGATGAAAAAAGGATTTAAAAGCCACCGCTATAGTAACTATAATAAACCTTCAACATGCCGGAAGCAATGGGAAATAAATGATCAAGTGACCTGAGGACTGTCAAGAATTGCATATGTTGCCAAGTGTTTAAACTTGGGAATGAAGAAATTTAGTGGATTCCCCAAGCAGGACCAAACATCCGCTAACGTCATTGAGGGATTCTTTCAATGTCCAATCACAAGAGCAAGCTCTCGTGGTCAAACACCAAAGGAAGCAAAAAAAACCATTTCCAAGTTTAGCCCCTAAAATCTAGACAACCACCAATGTAAAATGGAGCTATCAATCAATAGATTGAATTTAATAAAGAACCACAAAATCTGAATATGCCTTGAGGATGTCCAAACAAGAGCACAATCACCAGTGTGAATCAGCAGTTAAGTACACAATTCATAGGAATTTCTTGTAAATGATAAAAAAATCATGTGCCCAATAGAGAATGTTGCAGCCAATAGTGGATTACAACTCAAAACTATTAGAGCCATTAATTCACAATCACCACTATATGAAAAGCCGGATCTAGAATAAAATTTCAAATATGAAAGGAATTTTGATAACAAAAACAAGATTTTTGCCATACCAATTTACCGTTGCCAGGTTTTAAATTAAAACTTAGATTGGAAAGAAAATGATTTTTTAATACTTCCAATTCAAAAAGTCCTTGAAAAAACCACTCAAATAAATTTTGCAATGCTAAACAGAGGCATTCAAAAGTCATGGGAGATCCGAAGAGCCCAATATAATAAACATTTTTGAAGAACAACCTTGGTACCCTTGTGCAAATATGAATTATGGGTGAAAATCATGAAAGAAAAGATTGCATTCCTCAGCCGAGAATTCACGAGAAGATAGGTTCTCATCAATGGCTTTATTAGCTAAAAAAATTGCAACAACATTTGATTCCCTATAACAATGAGCAATAGTGTAACTTGGAAAATCATCAAGCTGTGTTAAAATGGACTCAAGAATATAATTTAAATGCCATGAAGAAGTGCTTCGATTCCTTAAAGCCGAGATTTTTATCATCAAATCTCCTTCAATGAAGATATGAGAATTTGATAGATGTTTGGCGAGTTTAAGGCCTAAGATTAAAGCTCTAAACTCCACCACATTATTGGTGCCATCAGGAATTTGGTCACATAGTGCTTTTATAAATTTTCCATTCCAATCTCTTAACACAACAACAATGCTTGTTTTTCCCAAATTGCCCTTGGAGGCTCCATCAAATTTTAATTTGATGAAGCCAAGGGGAGGAGGAGACCAAGAGGAAATGATTCTTTTAGAAAAAGAGGCCTTGGAAGAAACAAATCCCACCTTTGGGAATTTTAATAAATGCCAAGATTTCATAATAAAAAGAATCCCAATCAAAAAAATGTCTACTTGAAAGAGATTTCTTGAAAATGGTTGTATTAGTTGTACCTCTGAGATCAAATTTTCAATTTTTTGTATGTTCTAGGACAAAGTGGAAGATTTCTTTTTGAAAATTCTATCGTTTCTTTCCAACCATATATTCTAGATTAGAATGGAAGTGCTGATGTCCCAAAGAGATGAGAACATTGAAGATGAACATAAAGAAGGCCAAGAAAGAAAATGGAGATACAAAGAATTATGTAAAGGACTTGAACAACCAAGATTGTTTAGAAGCAAATACCAACAATTTTGAGAAAATTCACAATTCCAAAGAAGATGATCTGTAGACTCAAAAGCTTTTCCGCACATTACATAGAGAAAAGATTTATAATGCCCAATTTGTCCAATCTCAGGCCAGTTAATATTCTATCTTTAATTTCTAGCCAATCAAATTCTCTAGCCTTAGGGAGGATGTAAGGTCCCCAACAAAGTTTTATAGGAATGGAAACTTTGTGATTGACTTAGGCAAGAGAGTTGTATTCGTCTTTAACAATATACTGTCCCGATTTAGACTTCAGCCAAATTATTTCATCCTATTTATTTGAAAGGTAAACTTGCCTCTTATCTAATTCAGACTTTAATGAAATTTCTAGATGGGATGGAACTTGCAAGAAACTGAAATCTTTCCATTTGTAGATAAAAGGATTAGAAGGATCAAAAGCAATATAATCTTTGACTTTATGAGCCCATCTAATTTTTAATTTTGATTCAATTTGATTCCAATCCCCCATCAAGTGTAGAGGTTTATGGCCATTCCAGGCATCATCTCATAAAAGGGCTTTATCCCCATTGTTAATCACCCAAAAAAGGTGAGGAAGAAGAACTGATTTGCAAGAAGAAAAAAAGTTCCAAATCTTGGAACCCTTGGGAAGCTGCTTTTGTGTAAATATTCTTTCTTTTTCAAGGGATTCCAAGTATTTATATCTCATTAATTTGCACCATTTGGTTTTGGGTTTATTTTCCACACCAATTTTGCTCCTAAATCTTTGTTTTGGAGGAAAGTATTTCTCAAGCCAGCACCACCAAATATTTTAGGTTGCAAATGGTGTCCCATGTAACCAAAGGTAATTTATTTTTGACTGTCACATGTTTTGGCCAAAGGAATTCTCTAAGGACTTTTTAAAGGATTAGCCCTTGCCCCTTGGGCAAGCTTAATACTGACATTAGGTAAATTGGTAGAGCACATAAAATAGATTTAAGCATAACTAATTTACCCACAAAAGAGAGCCACTTGAATTTCCAAAGAGAGATTCTGTTAGAAACTAAAGAAATCATATTATCCCAAAAGTCATGTATCACTCTGAAAGCCCTAATACTTGAGTAATTTCCTTTTGATCAAGGAATCAACATTTAGAAAGAATATCTTTGATTTTGTAGGATTACAAACTTACCCCGAGTGTGAACAATAATCTATGAACTATAAAAAATTATATTAACTATAATTATGATATATTTTAGAAATTTAGAAATTGAATATTAAATTAATTTTTTTAATTAAATTTATTATTAAATATATTTGATGAAAATAATATCTATATTTTTTTTATTAATTTTTGAAATTATTAATTTTTATTAAATTTGATTTCTTTATAAAAAATAAAGAAAAACTTGAAATTTTTAACGTGTAATCAAATTAAATATTCAATTTTATCTTTTTATTTAAACTTAGAATTAAATGTTTTTAATCGAAACAAGATGTAATTTTATTTTTAATAATAAGTTTGTTTTTTTATCTTCTAGAGTTTTGAACAAATTTACACAAAAAGTTAATATTAGAAATGAAAACAAAAAATATATATTTTTTAATTTTTTAATTATTATTTTTTGGTGTTTAAGGAAATTTATAGGAATTATAGAAAATTTCAAAATATTAGATTTATTATGTAATGATTTATATCAAATAAATAAAATTTTAAAATACAAAATTGATATTTTTTATTAAATTTATTAAATAAAATAATTTTTTATGAAAATTGAACTTATATACTAAATATTAAATTATTGAATTGAGATTTTAAATTTATTTTATATCAATTAAGGAAACATTTGAAATATTAAATTCTATTTCTTACTTAAAATAATTATTAAATATATATTTTTTTATAAAAGTAAGACACATTTATTTTTACTATCGTTTTCCAAAGCATGTGAATATAATTGTTTAATTAATATAAATAGAATATATTGATTTTTTAATTTTTAACTAAATATATTGAAATAATTTTTTTAAAGCTTAGATTATCAATCTAAAAATACATCTATTATTGTTTATAAACATAATTTTGTGAAATAAGTATATAGTTTATTTTTGTAATGGTGAAATGCTTTTTCTTCTTTTGCATCTTCAACCGACTTTGATTTATTTGTCATTTATTGGATAATGCTATATAGTGGCATATGCTTGCATGAAAATTTACTCATGGCTATATCATTTTCTAATCCCATCATCACCCAATCCCAAGTACTTATTTTAACTTTTATATTATCTATTTGATGCCTTGGATTAGGTCTAGGTGTGTAAAATTGACCTAGGTCATATATGTTGGGAAAATGATGCAGATTGAAGACCAGGACCCTGAATCAAGGTGTTTTTGTTTGCATCCACCACACCAATATCTCATCTACCCAATTGAATAATTATTCTCATAGGGAAAGAAACAAACCCAAAATGTTTTGAAATATGAATCATCAATCATGCATGTAAGTGCACTGAAAATTGTTAACAAATCACATTTTGGAATTTATTTTGATTGTACAAACAAATTCCATTTCTTCTAAAAATTGGGTAGTAGAAGCTCCCACCTTCATCTTCATCTATTCCTCCTTGGAATCCATGGTTGTGCCTTTAAAATTTTTCCTTCATTCCTTTCAAGTTTTCCTGCAAATTTTTCCTGTTCAATGCTCTGTTTCCCTAGGCATTGGATTTTTCGTTGCAACCACAACCTTCAAGAAAGATTCTTATTTTCCTACTGTTATTCCTTTCTTGCAAGATTTTTAATGTCTTTGCTAAAAAATTCTTCCATCATCCTACATTCCACTACCTCCAACACTTGCACCAAGAAGATTCCAGCACCAATGGAAAATAATTTCAAACTCACGAGAGTTACAAAGGTGCCCAAATTGACAAATTCATGCTTGGGTGTGGGACTCAGTGCTAACATTTAAATTTTGAATAAAATCAATTTTAAGCACCAAAAATCCCAATTTCAATTTAATTTCTCAACCTTACAAAATAATTTTCTATTGAATGAGCATGACGAGAAAATAAAATTAAAAAAAAGTCATGCTTGCAAGACCATAACCAAAGCCAAAAATCAAAGGAGAATAAAATAAATATTTTTTTGGTGTGTAGGATTTCCTGTGCACCCAGATGCTCCTACATCAAATAACCCAGGTCAGAGAAATGTTCCATGAGTGGGAAATCATGAACATTTGAAGATCTTGTGTTTGTTCATCATCCACCTCTCTTCCTTATCTACTTGATTTTTCTTCTTATCCTTGCTCTTCATCTTTCCTCTCTTTCTTCCTCTCATGAAATTCAACTTACTATACAATTGTTCACCTTTCAATCCCACTTTATTATTCTCAACACCTACACATAAATCAATGAATTCTATCTACACATCTTTCTCACATATTTATCTTTTATCCTTTTCTTCCTGTGTGCCAACAAAAATCACCATACCTCTCTATACTTCATCATTTAACCTATTATTTCTACACCTAAGCATCTCTCCCATCTCACTTTCTTTCACCATTTCACCAAACTACGAATTAGCCTTAACATCAATATCAATAAATTTTGCAAAATCATCAAATACCTTTATTTCCTGCTCTTTCGCAACTAATGTATCATCCATTTTAGTATTCTCATATCCATTCATATTAACCATGTGGATCAATTCTATTTTTATAGATGAAATCAAAGAACTCTAAAAATTGAAACTTTCCCTCTTTGTCAACTACAACTCTTGTTTCATTTGCTATCAAAGCTATCCAATCCTTTTCAACTGGTGCAATTTAGAGTTGTAAGTTATCTTCTTCTTCATCTGTTGCTGCTCCAATTTTCTCATTTTTGTTCCTTTCTATTTTTTCTTCTCCAAACTATTGCCCCAAACTTTTCATTGTTTCAATGTCCTCAATTGGACCAAGCTTTGCTACAACTTCACTTCTTTTTACCTCTATAACTTCATTGTTACTCACTACAACTATACTATCCTTTTAATTCATTTTCAGACACACAAATTCATTTATCTCTTTAACATCAAATTTTCTTTCAAAAATATCATAAAAATGACTATTTACCTATGTGTTTTCTTGTTTCTCTATTGCTGCCCCAACTTTTTCTTCTTGAATTTATACTACAATCTTGTTGTTCTCTTCTTCTACCTCCTCCCTTGCACTTAAAGGTGTCATTTTATTTATTATATCTACATCTTTTTAGGACCAATCATTGCCTTGACTTCACAATCACCTTCTTCAACATATTCCTTTATTTTTCTACATGTAAATCGATATTTTCTATGCAAATCTCATAAAAATGAGATAATACCTCTATTTTTACTACTGCAACCTCTTTTGTTGTGCATGCAAATTCATTTTTCTTTTCTTTTATGTCCTCCAAAAAATGCACATCTCTTGCTACCTCTTTCTTTCTCCACTATGTCATTGTTTCTTCTTTTCTTGCTTTCTTTAAACTACATTTGTGTGGGCTACTCCCACATGACTTTCTCTCCATGCCCTTTGCATCATAGGGCTGCAACATTGCACTTAAAAATTCTTCTTTTCATTGTCCTCTTTTTCAAACCTCTACTTTTCCTCTTTCTTCTCTTCCCTAACTTCTATTACAACTTCTTTTCCTTCTTTATTACCTACATACAAATCATTTCTTGCAAACTTGTTATGAAATAAAAAATGTATTTTAACTTCATCTTTTTTTTGACCTTCCTCAACTGTATCATTCTTCTTCATTCCCAAGCTTTTCTCAAGGGCATCTAATCTTACTTCTATCTTCTTCAACTTTGCAATGAGCTTCTTTTCTCTCACTTTTTCCCAATAGTCTTCCTAGAATAACATTCTCACTGGTCTTCCAATGACCCATCTTATCTTCTTTTTCAAATCCATTTTAGAGACTCACAAGTCCCTCTACAATTAGAAGTCCTCCTTCCAATAACCTCTCTCACTTCAGGGTATCAACCCTCTGCAGTCACTGGTCCTCCCTGCAACAAACTTTCTCTTGCTTATCCTCTACCTGAACAATATGTGAAAGGAGGATGCTTTATAACCTAGGTCATATTTAACACCCCTATTCTCCAATTGTCACTCAAATATGTCCTAGGATCCCAAATTGGATTGACTAGTAACCCCAAAGGTGAGTCAATTCTCAACAAGGAAGAACTAGGAGGGGATTATTTAAACTTTGAGGGGTTCACCACCAAGAAAAAGCTTGGAAAATACACTTTAACATTCAACTCACAAAGCCTAGTAATGCAAGCCAAATAATGAGTGCAAGTGATGAAATTAAGCATCAAAAAGTTAGGGTATGTGTACCTGAGAAGTATGGAAATGTGATGAGGATTCTAGAAATTAAAAAATGTTGTCAAAATGTGTTAGGGAGGACTAAGACACCCTTACTATTGAATTAGTCCCACTGCTATTTTTTTGGGCAGATGCAGAATCTTTGGATGTCAAAATAGAATCTCAAAGAATCTCTGCAAAATTCCCTTGGGAGGACTAAGATGCCCTTGTTGTCGACTTAGTACTGTCTTGAATTTTTGAAATATCTGAAAGTGATCCTGAGGCTCAATGTATGCACTTCCTTCTTCTCGGGTCTCAGGTTATGAAACTTCAAGATCTAACCTGTAGGTGAGTTTCCATGAAGATGACAACTTTGCAATGTAAATTTGCAACTTTTCAACTTTTCTCTTCAAATGATCTATTCAAGTCTTCAACCTAAATCTGCAAATACAAACATGCAAGAGAGGAAAAACTTGTTGATTGTTAGTAAATGGGGTTTGGCTTGTTCAAACCCCTTGTTGGTAATTAAACCTTGGAATGAAATAGAATAATGTTTAGGGAAATGATGAATGAACATGTAATGTTACAACTCACCAAACTCTTGTTATGAAATCTAAAAACTTGTTGAAGTGACTAGCTTGAATGTAGATCTTGAAATGCTTGAATTCTTGATAGATCTTTACTTGAATAGCTTGCTTGAATTAAAACCATACATCACAAATATTAGCTCAAAAACACACATGATGGAAGAATATCCTTGACATGATGCTTGAATCTTGATGATATCTCCAAATTCTTGATGAATTGCTCTTAAATTCTCTTGTGAACTCAATTATGCTATTAGGAATGCTCTCAAAAAAGTCTTGTTATGAAAATGAATGAAGGAACCTTGTATTTATACTTATCTATGCTTAATATCTTGAAATTAAACCACAACAAGCCGACATATGAATTCATTAATTAAAAAAGGCTAAATCATGCAAAGATTTGAATTACATCCCAAAAAATACCTTAAGGGGGAGTAAGACGCCCTAGGTCACATCTTAGTCCCGAGGCATGAAACTCGAGGCATAGACTCCAAAAAGGGGCCCATTTAAGGCACTCTTGAAATCAAGGTCTCAAGACCTTTGGAGGAAAAAGATGCCTGAGATGGCATCTTAGTCCCGACCCAAAAATTAGGGACATGCGACTAGAATCATTAAATTATTTTTTCCCATTTGATGTTTTTCGGGATTAACCATAAAAATATGCCATTCATTAGGCTTGTGGATGCAAAATATGACCAATTAAGACATAAATAAGGATAAACAAAGTAAGTCAGGCCCAAAGAAGTGTGAAAATGTAAGGGTATGCTTTTTCCTACACTACACTACCCAATAGATGGTTCCTGGAAGACACACTTCTCTCTCGTGCACCTTCTACCCAGCCTTAACCTCTACTAGAGGATAAAATATATAAAGAGGTTAATGAATAGAGAAACCTTCAAAAGGGTTAATAAATAGAGCAACCTTCAAAAGAGTTAATTAAAATTGAAACAACCAAAAAAAATACAGATACTTCATTCTTGCTTCTTATATCCATTCATCTAAAATTTTAAACATTTTTATAGAAAAAAAAAACATTTATTTGGAGATCTAAAAAATGTGCTTTTAAATTCATTTTAAAATGAGTGACATTGTTAAAATGCCTAATCAATTTTTTTTTCATTTAAATACTTCACTTATATATAAAATAAATAACTAACTATTATCTTCCAATTAGTGTATAACTAGTATTAATTTATTTTAAAAAAGATAAAAAAAAAGTGAGAGGGGAGATGGGCATTGTTGCTACTATATGTGTTTTAGCAAAAAAATAAATTGTCCTTATCAAATGTGTAAGGCTCTTCCAAATTTAAAGCTCATCAATACATCCTCTTTACAACAAATAGGGGAAATATTCAAAAAATGTTGATGTTTACTGTGGAAAGAAAGCGAGGTTGTTTTATTTGCAAACCAGTAGGCCCCATGATTATCCTTTGATAAAGTACTTGAGGAAAATTGACTACCATTGATTACTTTGCAAGAATAGAAAAGCTCTCTTGAATGAATGGACACAGTACATTTTTCACTTAATGAAATGGAAATGACAATAGTTACATAAAAAAAAACATTATAAAATCCTTGCAAAAATTAATTGAGATTATTGTGGTGAAAAAGGAAAGCACCTTGAATCTTGAGAGGGAGGCTGATTCCTTCAGGAAAACTTTGGACATCTACCTTGCGGCTTCAGGCCAGAGAGTCAATGAGCAAAAGTCTTCTATTTTCTTCTTTAATACTCCTCAAGCTATCTAGCGTAGGATTGCTGCTATTCTGTAGTTTCAAATTGGGACTCTTCCCTTTGTCTACTTGGGTATTCCTCTTGCTGTTGGCCGTCAGCCCAGATCTTCTTGGCAGCAGTTGCTTGATAAGCTGAGGTGAAAGGTTAATCATTGGACTCATCGTTGGTTGTCTTTTGCAGCTAGATTGACTCTTCTTAAGTCTGTCATCCAGGCCCTTCCCATCTACAGGTGCTTTGTTCAAGTGGCTCCTATGTATTTCCTTAAGGAATTTGATGCTCTTTCTCGTCAATTTCTTTGGAGCGATAATTTGTTGTCTTCAAAATGGAGCCTTGTTAAGTGGGAATCGGTGTGTAGAACAAAGCAGGAGGGGGGTCTTGGTTTACGCTCTGCTATTTTGAATAGGAAAGCTCTTGCTGCTAAGCTTTATTGGCGCTGGTGCACCCATCAGCACCAATTATGGGCTCGTATTCTCAACCTTAAATATCTTCAGGGTGTTGCTTCTGTTGAGGTCCCTCACTATCCTCTGGAAGGGGGTGGTTCTATGATTTGGCATACTTTGAAAGTGGGGGCGCAGTTGATTAAGGATGCTCTTTTTGGGATCTGTCATTCGGGGTCACATGCTCTTTTTTGGTCAGATTCCTGGGATGGTCACCCTCCTATTCTTTCTTCTTTTCCTCATCTCCAGCCTCTTTCTGAGGTTTTTAGTGCAGCTGGCTGGGATACTATGGAGCATTATAAGGTGGCGCAACATGATGGTTTGGTTCTACGTTTTCGTTGGAAGCACCCTTCTGAGTGGCCACCAGGAGGGTCGGAGGGGGATAGGCGTGACCTTTCCCAACTTTTGGCTTCCCGTGCTTGTAATTCTTTGAGAGGACCTGATGTCTTGGCTTGGGATGGTTCAGACTTGTCTGGAAAGTACTCTGTGGTTGCTGGTTATAAATAGATTGGTAGGCAGTTGTTTGGGGACATTGAGGTCCCTTGGTGGAAGCAAGTTTGGCACAAGTTGTCATGGCCCAAGTGCAACTTCTTTATGTGGTTAGTGGCTCAAAATCGGTGTCTCACTTGGGATAATTTATGTAAGTGTGGTTTTCAAGGCCCCTCTATGTGTGTTTTGTGTCAAGGTTGTGAAGAGAGTGTTTCCCATATCTTCTTCCAATGCTCCTATGCTAGGGAGATTTGGCACTTCTGGTGGGGGGTGTGGAATACGGCCTGCTGGCATGTTTCCTCTTTGGTGGAATTTGGGGAACAATGGGGCAGGGCCCCTATTTCTACTTCCTTTCTCCAGGCTGCTTGGGCTATTGGGCCTTCCTTTATTATCTGGAATCTTTGGTTGGAGAGGAATAGGTGGATCTTTCAGGATTTGCGGCTGATGGATCCTCACCTTTGGAGGAAAATTTTACACTCCTTAGGAGAAACTATTGCGGCTAAGTGTGATATGACTATGCGGGTGGACCCTCGGGATGTTGATTGTTGTAATCGTCTTCATCTTCCTCCTCCACATCGAAAACTCATGCGTAACAGATGCAGGCATCCTACCCCGAAGGTGAATAGGGAGGGAAGATGGACCCCTCCTCCCTTGGGAGTCCTAAAACCCAACTCGGATGGCTCTTCTCGTGGTAATCCTGGCCATGCTGGCATTGGAGGTGTGGGTCGTGATAGCTCTGGAGATGTTCAGTTTATTTTCTCTGTGTATAAGGGTCTTCATACGAATAATCTTATGGAGGCTCAGGCTATTTTAGTGGTTGTGGAGTGGGGCAGTCAGTTGGGATGGTGAATGATCATATGTGAGTCTGACTCCTAGGTTGTGGTGAACTTACTGAAAAGGCAGTATATGGATAATGCGAGCTGGCAGTTGGCTTTGATTGTTGAACAAATTCTCACTCTCTGTGCATCTCTGGAGCATGTTACCTTCAACCATATTCCCTGTGAATGGAAAGGTGTGGCTGATTGCTTGGCTAAATGGGCTTCCGATCATTTGCATGATTGGAATTTGGTGGATCGGGGCCAACTGACCCCGGATTTGTCTCATCAATTGGATCACTTGGTTGAACTTGATAGGTCCATTTAATGGCCTTGCTTTGTAATGTTTCCTTGGTTTAATAATATTTTTACCCCTTTATGTTAATTTTAAAGATCTCATGAAAAAACTCCAATTATAAAGCAAGGAACCAACACCATGACAAGTTTCCACAATCAATCCGTAGTTGAAACATAATGAGAGGTGAAGGATGGGAGGGTCACCGGTTAGGAGTAAAGGTTGAAAAGTTAGAAAAATGGACAAGGTCACCAGCAAAGGAATACACAAGCAATTGAGCAACACCCTACTTCTACCTGTAGAAAGGTAATACATATTAGTGAGAATGGGTGCACCATCGAGTAGGGATCTACCTTGTACCCATAAATGGGAAACATGAAGAGCTTAAAAGAGCTCATGGATGCCCTAAAAAAATAGTGACTCAAAAAGTCTTCTCATACACAACACATCTAGTAAAGAAGGGAGCCAAGACCATATAATATATGTGAGTAAGAATTTATGTAGTGGGTGCACGTTGTTCTTCTCATCTGGAAAACCATTTAAAGCATCTGATGTGTCATGGCTATGTACCAGAACTATATTTTTCCACGAAGCATCACCAGGAAGTTACAAAGCCTCCTCCATAGAACTATGTCAGAGATTAAGCGAATCTACCCTAATTCGGAAATTGTTTAAGTTTTATTAGCCTATTCAAAGCATAACAACATAAGAAGATGACATCTCAATAGGAGTTGGACGAGAAGGCCAGGGTTGGAGAGACTTTGGAGCCTGCTAGGAAGAGCTTGGATGCTAAAGAACATTTTATAGAAGGTAAAATAATTTCATAAAATCAACCAAAGACTGTAAAATAATTTCATATTTTTGTGTTCTCTATCAACTTTTAGCTGCCACAAACAACTTTAGGGAAGCATAGTTTCTAGGAACTAGCAGGTTCAGGAGTGTCTACATAGGAAACCTTAGCACCAGTGGGAACCAAGAGATGACATTGGTAGCGATGAAAAATTTGATAGTGTCAAGGCTGATTAGTTTTTAAATGAAATAAACCAAAACCAATCTCCCAACAGCTGTTGCTTCAATCTATTCATAATAAGCGATTAAAACATATTCAAGAAAAAGAAACGGTTTTCTGCTAGCCATTAGAGAGTGGGATTACCTCCCAATTATACACAATATAATACACTATAATTTCATTTGATATGTTACATGCAAAGGATTTAATTTCATTAGGATTGACAGTGAATATCAGATGTTATAGCCACCACTACTAGCCAACATTATTTTAGGATTGATGGAAAATATCAAACTAGGAGGCCCACATCATTTTAACTTGAATTGTTTTTCTCTACACATGTTCTTTCCACCCCTGGTGTGACACTAGAATGCCTCTAGTGTAATTATATCAATCTAATTTAATTATTTGATAACAATTAAATTATCAAATTTTATGTCAATTTGATTTAATTGATATCATTTGAATTAAATTTATATATATCTAGTCATACTATATATATATATCAAATCAAGAAACATGGAAATTAATCATCTACATGTAAAAAATAGTTGGAATAAATATTTGAAATATATTTACTTAATTTTTTAGAAAAGTTACATTTATTACTTTAAAACTATTTTTTAAACTCTAGTCATTTTATTTTACCTTACAATAGTTTGGAAATCATTTAATTCTATTTGATTTAAAGCATGTTACTTTTATTTACTTAAGAGTAATTTTATTTAATAGATATTTAAGATAATTTTAAATAAAATTATTTATTGAATATTTTACATGATAGGGCCTCCTTTTTATTAAAAGGGGTAAACACTTTTGACTTAGAGTTATGAACCCACAAATGAAGGACCTCATCCCTAAGATAAATTCTCAACAATCACACTCCAATGGAATTTCAAGCTTGATGGAAAGAATAACAACACAACAACTTAACCATCACACCATGCCACTATTGACACATAATAGGGCCTCTTAAGACCTTCATAGTAAAGAAACAATTTTATTCAGTAAACTCCATAGCATCATCACAAAATAGGATATTTATTGAAAGTAGAAATCAATGATTCAATGATTGAAAGAAGATAAAAAAATTGATTTAAAGCATAGAAAGCCAAATTGTATTAGTTAAATTATGTTGGAAAATGGTAATAAGATTAATAAATAAGAGGAAATACAAGAAGATGTTAGGTTCTTTAAAGATTTATTAAACCAAAATTTAAATGTTTATAACTTTGTTGAGGAACAACTGCTACAAGTTATAAATGAATATATTTCAAATCAAGACTTGAAGGAAATGATTAAGGATATTACTACAAAAGAGATCAAAAAAATTGTTTTCTCTCTTGATCCTTACAAGGCCCTAGGCCCAAATGAGCTCCCTTCTGATTTTTTAATTAATATTAGAACATCATAGAGAAAGATATTACTATTGTTGCCTAAGAATTCTTCAACTTTGAAAGCATATTAAAGGAAACTAATAATACCTTTTTTATTTTCATCTCTAAAATATCTAGAGCTAACAATTTTATGGAGTTTAGGCCTATAAATCTATGTAAAACCATTTAAAAAGACTTTTCCAAGTTTTTGGTCCTTAGAATCCAACCATTCCTTAGATGAAAATTTATAGATATCATAATAATGGTTCATTAGACATTACATTCTATGGAAAAAAGTAAGAAATATATCATAGTTTTAAATTAGGACATCTCGAAAGATTACAACAAGGTATCTTGGAACTTCCAATATGAAATTTTAAAGAAATTTGACTTCAAGGGAAAGATATTGAAACTCATGGAGAATTGCTCCACAACCACTAATTGCTTAGTTTTAATTAATCAAATCCCCAATGAACACTTCAAAGCTTTTGAGGGTATAATACAAGGATACCCTCTATCCACGTACTTGTTCATAATTATGGTAGAAGTTCTAGGTAGATGCATTGTTGGCCTCCTACAATGATTTAACAACTAAGCCCATGAAGATGTGATTCAAAGATTGCACATCTAATCTGAATAGTTGTCTTAATCACCATGAAGGTGCATTTAACTTGTCGATCTAGGAATGTAGACTTGAAATGGGTCAGCACAGTATGTGCACTAGGAATCCATAGTAGCCATATTCATCCTATAGCTAAGAAAGACATAATGTTGAAAGTAAATTGCTTGGAAAGGAATAATATAAATGTTGAACATCAACCAACAACTATAATAAGATGAAATGCATGACAAAAATGAAAATCTAAGCAAACAAACATGAAACTACTTTATCTGCTTTGGTTGCAGGAACAGTCACATAATGGAATTCTAGTGGCTGCAAGAATAGACAATGCCAGATTCTTGACTAACTACTCAACAAAAATTAATAACTAAACTAAAGGACAAAAATCTCACCAAGTGGGCCCCCTTGGATGAGTATCCCTTAAGAAAAATGTAAACTCATATGTACCAACTTATAACTTCATTTTATTCATTGAAAAACATGAGTACAATAGAGCATAATAACTGTATTATTGAAAAACTAGGAATGTGAATACAATCATCAGATTAAGCAACCTCTTGAAATGGAGCATCTGAGTCTTATTTATAGGAAGAAAAGCTACTAACTAACTACCTAGCAAGGCAGTCAAATCCAATAGATTAGGAGGATGCCACTTTAGGGAAAGCATAAAAAGTGGAGAAGCGGTTACGCATGCATGAAATATGGTGAAGCATGTGTGCCTTAACACAAATTTAGCACAACAATAACACCTATATTAGCTCAACAGATAATTAAGACCATTTACAAGGTGGTTACAATTTCAATTTGAATGAGGAATCTCCCTTTGTCGAGAGTCTTCCCTCCATTTACCTTTGAATGATCACCTTGTTGACCGTTATGGCTAATGACCAGCTGGCAGAATCTTCCTCAATTTTGTAGACCTCAATTATATTTGCAT
The DNA here is from genome assembly GCA_007258455.2 of Sequoia sempervirens. Lineage (NCBI taxonomy): Eukaryota > Viridiplantae > Streptophyta > Pinopsida > Cupressales > Cupressaceae > Sequoia > Sequoia sempervirens. Next base: position 56,502,268 of record VDFB02047397.1, read on the forward strand.
AACAATATTAGTACACACAATAATTGCATATTTGTAGCTTCCTTAAAGTGACATTCATTAATCCGTGCATGTAAAATTAACATAGATAGTTCATATAGTTGTAGAAGAGGGGGATTGACTAATCACAAGTTCTCTTCATTCAGAGAGCTTCACGGGGCGAACTGCCCTAAATTACCTCAAGGAACAATGCAGAAGTTTCAAAATCTAAAAGAGCAGGTCACAGAGATTTTTTGGAAAAACTGACAAGCTCTCAACCAAAGGACATCAACGCAAAAAACAAATGACAATGCAGTGCACTAGAATCTCAAAGGTGTGTTGGCATCTCGTATGAACCAGAAAGTGAGTTTATCTAATAAAATAGCTAAAGTGACTACTTCTACTCAAATTGGTAAGAAATCTTAAAATGTAGGAAAGTGACAGAATTGAAACAGAGTGAAGTAAAACTAATAAAGATAAGAAGAAGAAAGGAAAGAAATGATTACAACCACATGAGTGATGAAGCCTCCACCAAACAAATGTCCTCAAAACCTGCAAGCGTGATATCTGGAGAGAATTTTTGGGCTGTATAGGGGTTTTCCTCAGTCAAACCCTCGTTTTGGTGTTCCTTCCTCCACGGATAGCCAAGAAGATAGAGAAAGAGAGAAGAGAATAAAGCATGTGGTGAAAGAAAAACCTGCTTAGGAGTAGAACCTGCACCACTAAGTAAGCGTCTGATGAAAGTAAACCCTTCTTGAGGAGGATAACCCATATCACAAAAGAGGTGATAAAAGAAAACCTCACTCTAGGAGGAGAGCCTATATCACCAAGTAAGTATATGAAGAGTAGGGGATATGGAATCCTAGGATGCTCACAAGCATGAAATGAGGGTAGGTGAGGTTACAAAGGGTGTTATAAGTGGAGCTTGAGAGAGATTGAAGTTGTTACAACAAGTTGTATGAAGTTGTGCAAGAAAGTGATGGAGTGAGGCTAAAAGCTAGAATGAGGCAAGAGAAGTGCCAACAAGACATGGAAGAAGTTAGAAAATCCAAATGGAGTGAAAAGACTGCATTTAAGGAGAGAAAGGAAGCAAAATGAAGCTTCTCGGATGGTTACAAGGAATACCAAGCTATTTCCATTGAAAAACTTAGCTGACAAGTGGAAAAAATGCTCAAAAATGGTTGTCTGAGCATTGAAACATTGTAGGACATTAGCGTGGCACGCTAGTGTCCAGACATGTCAGGGTGAAGCCACAATAGTGGTTTACAATTTGAAGGAGGAAGGAAAACTGAGAAAAAATGACCCCATGGAAAAAAAATTGGTTTTAGGGGTTCGAATGAACCTATAAATTCGACCAAACCAAAGAGGGGTTCAATCGAACTAGGGTTCGAATGAACCTATTTAATTACTAGGCCCACATTTCCCACCTAAAACACAAAAGGAAAATTCATATTGAGGGGGGTTCGAATGAACCATGGTTCACTAGAACCCCCCTGGTTCTAGCGAACCCCCATTTTCCCTAATTTTTGACCTTGTTCACAAAAAAAACTTATTTTTTTATGCTTTGAAGCTCGGGTTGAGGATGAAAATGGAGCAATATTTAAAAAACCAATTGGAATTAGGTAGTCCTCAGAACGAGCTATTCAACAAATATAAATTTAATATGTTTTGGTTGTATTATGTACTTGTTTTTTTAGTTTTATTAAACATAGGATTTTCATTGAAAATGAAGGTCTCTGTTCTGCACATATGGAAAAATAGTAGATTATCAATTTATTTTTTTGAAAAATATGAGTGCACCAGATATTGAAGTCCGTGATCCATCAAAAAAATAATAATTGAATTTCGATATACAAAAAAAGTTATGCGTTATACGGTCGCGCTATGTCTGAATTGTAATTGGTTTGACTTATAACCTTTATTAAAGAAAAAATATTCAATAAAAAACTATCTAACCAAGTGAAAGTGCTAGGTATCAGAGTTACAAATCTAAATTCGAAAGAATTATAATTTTATCCTTCATGGAATAAAAATTATGCATTATACGGTGTGCGTCACTTTCTAAAAATGTTGTTTTTTGAGAAAAACCAGTTTTCGTGGGAGATGGAAAAAGAAGTACAATCTGATTCCAAAATTTTTGAAAAAAATATTTTTAGAATCTACACAAAAAATGTGACGAGAGTCTAGTTTGCATCATTTTCAAATTCTGCACGGTTTAGCTGCTATAGGTGCCCGAATGTGAAGATTTAGTTAAAATAATAATTTCAGTGTCCAATTTGGCCAAAAATTGTAAACCACTATTGTGACTACAAAACAATGTGAATGGGAAAAGCACACAGTTTAACAAAAAGCTAACACACAAGGGTGGCTGCTGAAAAGGGGTGCTAGAGCATCCTGAGAGGGAGAAAGGCTAATGCAAGGGCTAAAAAGACCCTACTCAAAATGCTAAGGGAGTGGAAATTAAAGCGAATGCAAGAATGTGCACAAAATTGCAAAGGGTGCAATTTTACACTTATACATTTTTCCCCCACTTTAGCGGGCATCTGAATTTATGCTAATATGCATGTTAAAGGAAATCTACTAAACACAAATAATATCATATGCCAAAAGGATACTGTAGAGGAAGCAGATAACTCTTCAAACCATGGAAGCATGCCCCTAGGCTAAAGACCTACAAAACCAATGTGTTCGAAGAGAAAAACCTACACCAGACAGCAAGGTTAGGGTATAAAAAGCTAAAGGATTCAAGTCAGCAAAGTAAAGAGACCTCGATGTAGAAGGTTGTCTTAGTACTATGCATTTCATCCCTAAAACAATAACACATAATAATTTTAAGATGAAGAAAGAAGGAGCATATACTCGGGATGAAGAAGATGCAGATCTTCAATGATCCGATATATATAAGTTGAGCAAAAAGAGAATTTAAGAAATTAAGTGCCTTACAGACCTATAAACCTGCAAGGAAGGTATCCTTCAAGAACTTTCACATGAAGGAAATCAAGAAAGTGCCTTACAAATCTGTAGACCTGCAAGGAGGAAATTCCTAGGATCTCTCACATGGAAGAAGCCGAGAAAGTTCCGTACAGACCCGTAGACCTGCAAGGAAGGTATCCTCCAAGATCTCTCACATGAAGGAAACTGAGAAAAACACCTTACAGACCCGTAGACCTGCAAGGAGGCAACTCCCAAGATCTCTCACATGGAAGAAGTTGAGAAAGCGCCTTACAAACCCACAAACCTACAAGGAAGGTATCCTCCAAGATCTCTCACATGAAGGAAAGCCAAAGAAAGTGCCCTACAAACCCACAGACTTGCAGGGGAGCCACCTCCAAGATCTCTTGCATGGAGGAATCTCAAAGGAAGCACCCTACAGGCTCTCAGGCCTATAGGGAGGTATCCTCCAAGATCTCTCACTTGGAGGAAACCTAGGAAAGTGGACTCCACAGAGTCAAAAAGTGGCCATGTAGGTAAGTGAACGGATAGTCACGCAAGCCATCGACAATTTGGAAGGATTTCAAAGGGGTCCCTCGGGAGCCCAGTGTGATAAAAGAGGGTTCCACTCAAGGGACGTGCCATTTGAAAAGCAAGGTCTAGTCAACTTGCCCCCAAGCTAGACATAAAGATATGAAATAGGTCTAGTCGAGCTACCCCCAAGCTAGATGCCATAGACTTCATTCAGGAGAAAATATTTCAAAGAGGTCCCTTGAGAACCCTTCAAAAGAGAAAAGGGGTCCATTCAAGGGATTCTTCATTTGAAAGATCTAGAGAGAGAAAGCGAGGGTAATTAAGAAGGACACACATATCCAAAATGAGTTATCACTATCCCCAACACACAGGGGAGGAGAACCATGCAAGATATTTAGAACAAACAGGATCTAGAGGTAAACCTTGATATCACTTGTCATGCGAAGTAAAGGTAGGTGCGTCAATCAAACAGGAGTTTGATGGCACCTCAATCACAAAGTTGTATTGTATCCTTCAAGGCCTTTCATTCACTAGTGGAATGGCCGAGCACTCGATGGTATGCACAAAAGGAATTTTTTCCTTCATCATGTTTATGAGATTTATTATGTGTAGAAGAAGAAAGAGTGATCAAGTGGGCTTTAAGAAGCCTCAACAAGATACACTCTTTTTCAGATAAAGCATAAGGAGTAGGAAGCAACCCTTTCTCTTGTGGAGAAAAACTTGACTACTCATAAGAAGAAGGCATGAAGGTAGCAAACAATGGAGGATCTACATGGAGAGTATTATTCAGACAAAGGGGATCATACTCCTTTATGAGATCTCCATTGTCTTTCTTGATAGGACTACCAACATTAACCTCTTTAACGTAAGTGTGATCGTCTTCCTCAAAAGGAGGATCAACACCATGAACATTACAATTTGCATTCACCTTACCTCGCAATATAGAAGAATGACCATCTTTGATAGTGGGTTCAGATGATGTTATTGGAAGGTCTGGGTGGATCGGGTCGACTTTATATCCCCAATGAAGGAGTTTGTAAGTTCTAAGGAACCCCAGTCATCACCAAGACATGTGTTCTCTTGAGAAGAGGTAGAAGGAGCAGACTTAGTATTTCTTGCTTCAGAAAGATCTTCCTTGGGGACATCTATCTCAAGAGTATCCTTTGTAGTAGGTACTGCTGGAGTAAAGATCGACACACTAGAAGACACTGAAGGTATAAGAGTAGGCACAACTGAGACCTAACCAACAACTGCCATTTAACATAAGTACATAGCCTCAGGGTCAACTTTGACTGTGACTACTTTATTGTTACAAATGAACTTAATAGATTTATGCAAGGTAGATGGGACTGCACCCATAGCATGAATCCATGATCTACCAAGAAGAAGGTTATACGGTAACTTTTCTACCATAGCATATACAAGGGTGGGTATAGTAACGGGTCCAAGCTGTAAAGGTAATAATATTGTACCTAGAGCTCATCACCCAACATTATCAAACCCACGAATGTCAATAGAAGAAGTATTAAGAGAAGATGAGTCAATATTAATCTTAGGAAATAGATTGATGCTAGATACATTGAGTGTTGAACTGACATCAACAAGAGTACGCCTAATTCCAATTTTATTAATGTTGACTATAATCATTAAAGGGTCTGCTTGCTTTTGCACTTCCAAAGGTGGGAGCTCCTATGAATAGAACATGATATTCAACGAATTTGCATGAATATATGCCATCAATGCATCAACACCTACTGACCTAGTAGAAGAAGGCAATAGGATCTTTTGCAAAGCTTCCTGAAGCATACCTTGGTAAACCAGAGTAGATTGAAGCAAATCCCATAGTGAGATCTTATTCAAAGGAACCCGAGGTTGCTTGACAAGAAGGTAATCACTAGGTGCTTTAGTCATAGGTTTAGGTGCTTAAGGAAGGCTTGATTGTTTATTCGTTCTATTTTCATAAGTATGGGCTACTGCTCTATAAGAGGGAGCCTTAGAACGATTAGGAGAACCACCATCAAATGGAACACCATCAATAGAACAAATCCTTTTAGAAGAAGGACTAGTTGGATTCACGTAAATGATCAGTCCCTTAGGCCTTTGAGGGGCAACAGAGACATAGACTACATTTACAGGCTCATCACAACTAGTAGAATAATTATTTGAAGACATATTCTCAACATCAATCCAAAAAGGATCAAATGTGGAATAATTATCTAAAGAAACATTCTCAATGTTGATCTAGGGAGAATCAGATGTGGAAGGAGGTTCATCATCCACTAATGCAACCTCTCTAAGAGAGAGTGCATTAGAACAAAGATGAGATTCATCATTCACGAATGCATCATCTATATAGCAGAGTGCATTGGAATGGAAGGAAGATTCATCATTCACACATGCTATAAGGAAAGACTCTAGTGCAGAAATCACTTTCTTAATGTCAATTCATAGGAGAATAATGTAGGAGTACTTTTAATTTCAAATTATAGAGCATTAAGATTCACACATAAAAGAATAGACAATAATATCAATAGAGAAAAGACACCAGATTTACGTGGGAAAACCCTTTCGAGAGAAAAACCCACCACCAAAGAAAAGTCACTTTATTCACAGTAAATTTTTTTTACAATAAAGTTATAGATCCCTCCCTCATGGTTTTAGTTCTCTAATATTAGACAACAACATTATAATTGGCCAACCACAGTCAATCACAACACTATTACAATGTTCTTTCAACATATAGTCCACTCAACACACAATACTAATCTGTCTATTGTTCTTCTTGCTATACTCACTTCGACCCTACAATTTCTAGGAATCTACTATCCAAATCGATTTGGTTCACTCAACTGCTAAGAAGCTCAACTGTCGAAATTATCCCACATTGGCGCAAAATATTAATAGTGATTAGTTTATAAACAAAATACCGAAGACTTTAGGTATCCATGAGTTAGTCCTTTTGATTACCACCTCACTCGTACACCCATGGTCAAACCAACCATCGACATGGCCCCGCCAAAGTGAACACCTATCAGCACGTCACTCAAAATGTTAACTTCATAACCACCACCTACAAGTTACAAATTTACCAATCCCCATGACAAGTCAATGCCATTGTCACTCAGTTAGAGAAAACTAAAACTTCATAACCACCGCAACAAGTTTACAAGTTACAAAAATCACCGATGCCATGACAATGAAGGAGATTAGTCAGTCAAGAAGTTTCAAAACTTCTTAACTCCACAACAAGGTTATGAAACCTCCAAACTCTGCAACAAGAAGTTACGAAACTTGCAAACTCTGCGACAAGGTTACAAAACCTCCAAACTCCACAACAAGAAGTTACGAAACTTCCAAACTTCACGACAAGGTTACAAAACCTCCAAACTCCGTGACAAGAAATTACGATACTTCCAAATTCCACGATGAGAAGTTATGAAACTTCCAAACTTAGGAACTTCAGCAATCGACCGATAATGAAGACTTGAACAAAGATACAAGCCAGTAAGTTGAGGCACAATTTCCAACAATCTCCCACTTGATGAAGACTTACTAGCTTCCTCCAAACTCAAAGTTAATGTTCAAGGTCATGGGCTCCAAGGCCCATGGAACTAACACACCACCTGTACTTTTTTGTGCTCATGGGCTTTGTCAACATATCTACAACATTTTCTAGAGTATCCACCTTTTATAAATAGATCTTTCCATCATCCACCATATCTCATACAAAATGATATTGCACATCAATATTTTTTGTCTTGGCATGGAAAGTGGAATTTTTCACCAAATAAATAGCAATCTGACTGTCACAACAAATTTTAATTTGCACTGCATTACACCCAATGTCAGAACACAAGTGCTTTAACTAGACTGCTTCCTTACAGGCATGTGTTGTAGCCATGTATTCTACCTCCATAGTGGACAAAGCGACTATAGCCTACCGCTTGCTCATCCAACTAATTGCACCACCATTCAACATGAAAATATATCCATTGGTGGATCTTCTACTATCAACGTCCCCTACCCAGTCAGAATCCACATAGCCTCGAATGCTAATAGATATATTTGAAATAGATGAGTTACCATGATAACACAAAGCATGTACTAAGAAGTACCTTTTAAATATCTAAACACTCTTTTCACAACATCCCAATGTGGTCTTCTTGGATTTTCCATAAATCTACTGATTACTCCCACTACTTGGGCAATGTTTGGCCTTGTATAGACCATTGCATACATTAAACTACCCACAACACTAGCATAAGGCACTCTGGTTATGTCCTCCATCTCAATAGTAGATTTTGGACAATCTTCAACATATAGCTTTGTTCCCTGCAAAACTGGAACAACTAGCTTCTTGCAATTAGTCATACAAAATCTCTCTAGAATAGTATTAATGTACTTACTTTGGTTGAGCCAAAGCTTTCTACTCTTTTGTCCCTAGTTATTTCCATCCCTAGAATATACCTAGCTACACCAAGATCTTTCATTTCAAACTTTGTAGACAATTGAAATTTAAGATCAGAAACCATGAGCTTACTATTCCCAATGAATAACATGTCATCCACATACAAGGAAATAACTAAGACACGATCATTTTTAGATTTGAAATACACACAATGATCAAATTTTGATCTTTCAAATCCCAATGAAAAAACAAATGTGTCAAACTTTTGGTACCACATTCTAGGTGATTGTTTCAAACCATACATAGACTTCTTTAACTTGCATACCATATGTTTTTAACCTTTTTCCACATAGTGCTCAGGCTGGAACATATAAATTTTTTCTTCAAGATCACCATGAAGAAATGTTATTTTCACATCCATTTGTTCAATCTATAAGTCATATGTTGCTGCAAGTGACAGAAGAAACCTGATAGATGCCAGCTTAGCTACAAGAGAAAAGATTTCTCCATAATCAATTCCCTCTACTTGGGAATAACCTTTTGCAACCAACCTCACCTTATACTTTTCAACACTTCCATCCAGACTTATTTTCTTTTTAAATACCCATTTATAGCCAATAGCTTTCCTACCTTCAGGAAAGGGCACCAAACTCCAAGTGTCACTCTTTTCTAATGATGCCATTTCTTCATTCATGACTTCCAACCAAGAGTTTACATCAGGTATATTAATTGCCTCTTTAATAGTCTTAGGCTCATCAATGCTAGTAATCAAAGCATAGGCATAAGTAGAATCTAACATAGAGAACCCATACCTATCAGTTTGCTTTATTTCACATGTTGACCTCGTCAAGGGCTGAGGCTGAGGTTGTTCTTCTTCTTCAAAACTCTCAAAACTCCCCAAGCTCTCCTTATATTCAGTTATGTTTTGAAAATTTAATTCCTCTTTATCTGGCGTAGGAGGAATTTCAACTACATCCTTTTTATTTTTTGATTTTATCTCTGACTGGAGATCCAAAATAGAAGGCTTCAACTCATGAAAAATAACATTTCTACTATACAAAACCTTCTCAATCACAGGGTTCCAAGGCTTGTATCCTTTTATTCCAACACTATAGCCAATAAATATACATTTAACAACTTTATTCTCCAACTTAGATATTTTTTCATTCAACACATATGCATATGCCTTACAACCAAAAACTCTAATGTGTCTAAGAGGGCTTCTTACCAAACCATGCTTCGAAAGGTGTCCTCTTAATAAGAGCAGAATTAGGAGAATAATTTAATAAATAACATCATGTTGTAATTGCCTTAACCCGTAACTTCTCCTCCAAGCCAACATTTCTTAGCATACTTCATGCTCTTTCCATCACTGTCTTGTTGAACCTTTCAGCAACACCATTTTGCTGCGGAGTATAGGGTGTAGTCTTATGTCTTTTAATTCCATGATCTTTACAGTACCTTTCGAACTCATTAGAACAAAAATCACCGCCATTGTCAGTACTTAACATTTTATTTTCTTTCCAGTTTGATTTTCCACAAGGTTTTTAAATTCCTTAAAATGACTGAAAACTTCTTATTTACTCTTTAAAAAATACACAAATACCCTTCTCAAATTGTCATCAATAAAAGAAACATAGTATTTAGAATTCAATAACGAAGGAACATTTACTGGACCAAACACATCAGAATGAATGTAATCAAGTATACCAGAAGATTTATGAGGACTGGAATAAAATGAAACATGGTGTTATTTACCATATATACAATGTTCACAAAATTCGAATTCAAGGTTACAGTCATCAAGCCCTTCAATCGGGTTTTTATTCTTCAATGTTTTTAAACCTCTTTCCCGAATGTGGCTTGGCATGTGATGCCACAACATTGTTTTCTTAGCTGGAAGCTTCATTTCCAAAGAATTAGCTCATGCTAAAACAATCACCTCTTTCCCTATAGATTTACATAGTTTTTTAGAAGAATTGTTGCATTGAACTGCATTGGTGTCCAACTTATACAGAGTACCAATTCAAGCACCCTTTGCCAGCAACATAGAGCCTCTTGTCATCTTACAAACACCATTAGATAAAGAGACTTGTACACCGACATCATTTAGCATAGTAATAGAAAGTAAATTTTGAGCCAGACCTAGCATATGCATAACATCATTGATTCCCTTCACCCTTCCATCAGGGAACTTAATTTTGACTCTTCCACGACCAACTATATCTAGGGATAAATTGATTGCCAAGTACACCTTTCCACCATCATATTTTGCATACTTTGTGAACCAGTCTCTGTGAGATGTCATGTGGAAAGATGCTTCAGAATCAATCAACTAGACATCATTTGATGCCAGAGTTGCCAAGGCTGTAATGAAGACATTTGTTTCGTTTTGAGAAGAATCATTGTCAAAAGAGTTCTTCTTCTTCTTCTTCTTCTTCTTCTTCTCCTCTTTGCAATCCTTTCAGACATGACTAGGTTTCCCACAGTTCCAACACTTCACCTTGGACTTTTTGCCAGGATACTTTGATCTCCCTTATGATTTCAATTTGGATTTCATGTCCTTACCTTTTTCTTTCGATCGGCCTTAAACAAAAAGAGCCTCCTTTGCCATCTAAGAAGATTTTCTTCTCATTTCTTCTGATAACAAAGAAGCAACAACATATTCCATCTTGAAAGTAAATTTTGTACTCCCAATGGCCATCACCAAGTGATCCCAAGAATTAGGCAAAGAAAATAACAACAATATACAACGATCTTCTTCTTCAATATTCACACCCACAGATGTTAACTGAGTAATCAACATGTTAAAAGTATTCAAGTGATCAACAATAGATGCTCCTTCTTGCATTTTCAAAGAATACAACTTCTTCCTCAAGAACAACTTGTTTACCAAGGACTTGCCCTAATAAATATCTCCAAGTCTTTTCCACAAGGAGGCTGTAGTCTTCTATTCATGCACATTAAGAAGAACAAAGTCTTCCAAACAAAGCCTTATCAACCCCTTTGATTTTTGATCTACAAGATCCCAATCTTCTTGCTTCATGCCAAAAGGTTTCATTCCAGACACAACCATCCAAAGATCATGATCAACCAATAGATCTTCCATTTTGAGTTTCCACAACTCAAAATTGCTACCATTGAATTTCTCAATTTCAATCTTTCCAGATGTACTTGCTAGTGCCATCTCAATCTGTAATTTGACAATTACCATACTTCTACAAGACTCCCACTGAATAGAAATGACACAAAATATCCAACCAACCCACAATGATAACACAACTGGCCAGGCTCTGATACCACTTGTAAGGAAAGACTCTAGCGTGGAAATTGCTTTCCTAATGTCAATTCACAGGAGAATAATGTAGTACTTTTAATTTCAAATTACAAAGCATTATGATTCACACATAAAAGAATAGGCAATAATATCAACAGAGAAAAGACACCGGATTTATGTGGGAAAACCCTTTTGAGAGAAAAACGCACCACCAAAGAAAAGTCACTTTATTCATAATAAAAAAAATTACAATAAATTTATAGATCCTTCCTTCCTAGTATTAGTTCTCTAATATTACACATCAGCATTTCAATCGGCCAACCATAGTCAATCGCAACATTGTTACAATGTTCTTTCAACATACAGTCCACTCAACACACAATACCAATCAGTCTGCCATTCTTCTTGCTATACTCACTTTGACCCTTCGATTTCCAGGAATCTACTTTCCAAATCAATTCGGTTTGCTCAACTACCAAGAAGCTCAACCATTGACATTATCCCACATTGGCATAGAATATTAATATTCATTAGTTTACAAATAAAATCCCGAAGACTTTAGGTATCCACGAGTTAGCCCTTTTGATTACCAACTCACTCGTACACCCGCGGTCAAACCAACCATCGACATGGCCCCACCAAAGTGAACACCCATCGATGCATTGCTCAAAATGTTAACTTTATAACCACCACCTACAAGTTACAAACTTACCAATCCCCATGACAAGCCGATGCCACTATTGCCCAGTCGGAGAAAACTCAAACTTCATAACCATCACAACAAGTTTACAAGTTACAAAAATCATCGATGCCACAACAACGAAGGAGATTAGTCAGTCAAGAAGTTACAAAACTTCCAAACTCCGCGACAAGGTTACAAAACCTCCAAACTCCTTGACAAGAAGTTATGAAACTTCTAAACTCTGCAACAAGGTTACGAAACCTCCAAACTCGATGACAAGAAGTTACAAAACTTCCAAACTTTGTGACAAGGTTATGAAACCTCAAAAATCTGCAACAATGAGTTACAAAACTTCCAAACTCTGCGACAAGAAGTTACGAAAGTTCCAAACTTAGGAACTTTAGCAATCAACCAACAATGAAGACTTGAATAGAGATACAAGCTAGCAAGTTGAGGTACAATTTCCAACACATGCAACGTCTATAGAAGAGAGTGCATTGGAATGAAGGGTAGATATATCATCCATAAATGGATCATCTCCAAAAGAGAGTGCACTGGAGTGACTCATAATTAAGGTTGGTGAGTTGATCAGATTGTTATGGTGATTTAATTAGCTTTCCAACTTGGTTAGATATTGCTAAGCCTTCACTAGTAGGAAGTGAAGGATTTTTCCCAATGCAAATCATCATCCTTGAGCCATATGTGTGGAGTCAAGCGGTTGAGTTATAGTTAATCCTTGACATTTAATTGAGTGTCTTTGATTGGTGTTGAGGATCTCTGATACCTGGGAAGGCAATATATTGTAAGGAGCTATGCATTGGTACTATTAACTCTTTTGAAAGTGTATTATGAATGCCTAGATATAGTGAGCTGAGCACTGTGCATGACTATCTACACATTACCCTATGAAATGCATGGATTATTGTAGGTATTGATGACATTTATAAATATGGCTAAGTTTTAGCCTTCAACCTTCGGTCTTTAGAATCCAAAATGAAGGATTCAGACTTGGGCATGCCAAATTTAATTATGATAGCCCTGTTGGTAGCTTCAAAGTACTGATTACATAGTCTCTAATTGGCTAGGTGAGTTGAGATCAGTGTGGCTATGCTGACAATGACTTTAGAGAGTAATATCTAAAGGAAGTTTCAGGTCACAACCTATAACTAGATCTGCAATTCTCTTCAGACCTATTGTAGCTTCATTCCTGGTCACTTTTTACGAAATCTATTACAAATGCAACTCTGAGATACTTATCTCTTTGGTAGGCCATGGACTTGATCTATAATTTGAATGATGAGATGTACTTCCAATTTTAAATTGTTTATCAATGAGTGCTTACGATACCTTTATTGTGAACTATTTGTTAATTCAAGTATTAGTATTGGCAACATATATCAATTTGTTACACTTGCAACAATCCAATGGCCGGAAATTGTAAACAATTGGAATAGTCAAGCAAACCATAGAACAAATCAGATACAACCATGTGCAAAGAAACTATTTTCAAGGGCGGCGAGGGGATTTTATATTGAGGCCTTTCATCAGACTAGTTTTATAGTATTGTCAAAGATGGGTAGATAATATGTGAAAAGGCAAGTGATCTAGATGTTGATTATGATGTATAGAAGTTTGTTTCTAAATATATTCTTTGCAATTATAAATGATAATTAGATGATGTGATATGAAATAATGGTGAAATGAATACACAGATGAATTGTGACATAAGTGTGTACTAAGTTGAATCCTAATGATTGTGACCAAAGAATAAAATTATTTTTAAAATTAGATTCATATTATATAAGAACGTTCCCATAAAAAAATAAAAATTGAAATAAAAATAAATATATGAAAATTGAGCCAATAAATAATAAAAACAATCAAATACTTATATGAATAATTAAAAATAAAATGAAAAGAGAAAGCAAACTTAATATAAAAATTTGTCACATTTTTTCGAAATAAACCCACAGCTAAATGAGAATGAGCGTTGCTGTAATAATTTCCCCATTACACATAGCAGGCAAAGTATTCACATGTTTGTCAGGCCGAAAATGGTGATCTAACTAGGAAAGGGCTGTTGGACTTTTGGGATTGACGGTTGAGAAATGAGAATAGCATTGCAAGGCCATAAATTTCCCACATATGTATCCGCCAACATCAAAATCATATGGCATTTCATACCTAGGCATATGACCTCGACTATTTGATTTGTTCATGACAGCTGGAATGGCGAGTCAGTATAGACAATAGCCATATGCTTCCTTCAGCAGCACGTCATAGATTTTAGCTTGAAACAGCGACCGTAATGGGCATACAAAATGTTGGCAGTGCACTAAAGGCATGAGTTGCAGAGGCCCTAGCGGAGCTGATAAGCCCGCAGCTTCAACCAGAAATAAGGAAAATTAGCATAGATTTGATCAACTCTTTCCTTTCCACTAATTCTGGAATGGTCTTGATCTATGACATTTGCAGCCATTAAAATAAAGACCACACTTACAGAAAGCCGTGATTCAGCATCGACCCATATTTTTTGAAAGTCTAGAATTGTGGAGGTTAAAGAGTCAAATTTTAGTAATGGGGAGTTTTCTGTGTTGGGTGTGTATCGATTAGGCAACCGTAGGAATTGTTAACAAGTTGGGTCGGTTTCTGAAGCCTGCAGAATTAGGATTATTCCTTGTCAATCCTTGTTTGGAAGAATGGATCGCAGGCACCTTGTCTAGTCAATGTCAATATCTGGACATCCGCATTGAGACCAGAACAAAGGTTTGAATTGCCTTTCCCCTGACAAGTTTACTTTTACTTTAAATGGCATGAGTTTTGTTTTGGTTGAATTGGGTTTTCCCTTGAATGAATGAGGACATAGATCAAAAGGCTTTTGAATTGGGCTTCGCCATGCTCGACTTATTCTCATCTTTCTCGAATTGAATTTCATTATTCTACAATGTCTGCAGGTGTGCTCCACCAGGCGGACTTTCCTATTTGGAGGCGCTCACACAACATGTGCAGGACAAAAACCAAGAAACATGAAGAACACAATTCTAGCGTGACGAATACGTTCGCCTTTGTTTGACCTCCTGCAATTTCGGTTACAAAAATGGCAAAATACCCAAAACACATAGAACGATCGTGTATACAACTGAAATTACAAAAATAGATCAGTAAAGGAAGAATCCCTCCTCAATGGCCGCATGGAAATACCGCTCGGTTTAAGTTTATTTCTATTCTTTCCTTGCTGAGCAGAGTTAGATCTCCTTATTTCGCCATTCCACCTGGTCTCAGCCCTACTACCCTGTTGGATTCTCATGTTTTGCTTTCCACCTCACAGGTGTTGAGTCCTCTATCTGAGCATGTCCTAATACACAGACATGAACCGGCATCAGATAAACCTTCTGTTTCTATGCTGATATATTAAAAAAATCACAAAACAAAGAAAATCAAGTAAGAAATAGCTTATAGGAGCCCTAGTGATTCTGAAAAATTAATGAAATATTCAACCTAATTCAGTAGCAGTTAGGGGCTAAGATGGCAAATAACTACTCCCACTTAGTCTATTTGACATTATTGATTTTACAGCCTATGATAAATAAAATAGATTGGAGAGCCACGTCCCAATACTAAAGCATCCACATCCACAAGTATTCGCCCTACCCTGAGCCACAATGAAATAAATGCTACACCTAATTATTATAAATAAAATATTATTATTATTATTATATTGTGATTGATGCTATTAAGTTATGTTAAAAAGATGACATTCATTTCAAATTAACTTTCATCACAATCTATCTATTTATTGATTAAAAAATATACATTCAAAATATAAACATGGTAATGAAGATACCCATTATAGATTGCGGTGAATCGCTAGTAATTATTCGTACAAACAAACAAGGAAATAAAGTTGAAAATATTTGAGCATACAGCAAGGCCCACTAGGTAAAACATCCATTGAAGGTTAGCAGAGATCGACGTAGACAGTTCCATACACTTTTTCGTAGACGTCACCTCCCACGTTACTAAGAAGACAAAATATTAAAAGACAAAGAAAAACTAACTACTCCTTGGAGATCGAACCTTCCAAGAACGAGGAAACATTCCCAGGTCAAACAAGGCTGGTTTAGAAGCGTATCAGCCAAGTTATTTCATTTGCTATAAGTTGAGAAGCCCACACTTCTTTCTTCTGCGTTCTACATATTATTTGAAGCTTTCAACAAAGATGGCAAAGACAGCGAGCGGGCAGAGAGAGAAGAAAGATTATTGAAGGTTAGCAGAGATCGACGTAGACAGTTTCATACACTTTTTCGTAGACGTCACCTCCCACGTTACTAAGAAGACAAAATATTAAAAGACAAAGAAAAACTAACTACTCTTTGGAGATCGAACTTTCCAAGTACGAGCAAACATTCCCAGGTCAAACAAGGCAGGTTTAGAAGCGTATCAGCCAAGTTATTTCATTTGCTATAAGTTGAGAAGCCCACACTTCTTTCTTCTGCGTTCTACATATTATTTGAAGCTTTCAACAAAGATGGCAAAAACAGCGAGCGGGCAGAGAGAGAAGAAAGTTTTGCAAATCTTAGAGCAATGGCAGCGTTTGAACTCTTGCAAGCAAATGAAAAGAAGAGGAACAGCCAACAGCGGTTCGAAAAAAGGGTGCATGCGGGGAAAAGGCGGACCTGAAAATGGGCTGTACAATTACAGAGGAGTGAGGCAGCGAACTTGGGGTAAATGGGTTGCAGAAATAAGAGAACCCAACAATGGCAAGCGCCTCTGGTTGGGCACCTTCGGCACACCCCAAGCTGCCGCTCTTGCATATGACCGAGCTGCTCAAATCATGTATGGATCTTCAGCAAGGCTTAACAATCCTCCTCCTCAACCTCAAAATCTCAATATTGATAATTTCATTGCAGATCAACGCTCCAGTGATGACATGACCAAGGGCGAGCTGTGGGACGTTAATATAGACGAAATTTTAATGATGTTGGATGAGGAAGACAATATAAATAGCAAACTTACATCCAGTTTTATCTCACCAAACCTCGCCAAACAGCCTTCTAATGGCTCTTTTGAAATGTATACAGCACAGTAATTTGGAACCATGAAGAAAATAGCTTCATCTTGATGTTGACCATTCTTTCCCATTGTAAATGCACTCAAGGTTTTCACGTAAAAGACAAAATCATGTCCTTATTACAAAGCTTTTTAAATACTGGTTTTGAATGATAAAGTCTGTTTAGTCACGGGGACTGTTTTTGCAACATGATTGTTGTATTTTTAAGTTTTGTAATTTCAAGAGTTGTTGAGTGGAAATGTCATATAGCCTTAATGTGTATTATATGACTCAAATTCCATGGTTTTGGTGGTACACTATCATGGATAGGTTCAAATAAACAGTTTGTTATCATCAATACATTAATTGTGTGGGGAATTAGGGCTCCCATATGAATAATTGATGTGTCACTTATAATGTACTAATTATTCATATTGAGGCGTTACTATTAAAGCATGTGTTGATCATATTTTATTTGAATGTTTGCATTTAAAATATTGAATCTATTTCTATTATATAATTTTTCCTTCATATATTATTTCTTATTCTATTACGATAAAGCTTTTGCTTGCTATGTTAATCAGTTACAAATGGTTTAGTTAACTTTTATTTATTTTGTTTTTTAAATAACCATTATATTATTAATTATCAAGAATAGTCTCAATTCCTAAACAAAATATAATTAGATAGAAAAATGATTACAGAGAAGTTCATCTAACACAATGTGATTTAATTGATCAAAATTAATCTTAAATGAAAATAGATTATTTTAATGAGCACTTGTGCAATTTTAAACATTCCTACTAAAAAAGTGTGCTATTGAATGTAAAAAAGTACTAATGCATCTACATTGATTGTGAAAATGTGAATCCTAATAAATTTTATTTATAGCAAAAAAAGGTTCATTTCTAGAGGTTTGAGTTCTATATAAATAATAAATTCCAACATATTAACATAAGTACATGAGGGAAGGGATAAATTTTTCCTCTTAAAAAAGATTCTAATGAAAGAGCTCATATTTATTTTAAAATTAAAACTATGTTTCACATTCCTTAACATAATGATTTTTTCACTAATAATTTTTTTCACTTCATAAATTCAAATAATACTTGACACATACCAAGACCATCAAAGTCCTTTTAATCACTATTTAATTTTTCCTTGGATTTTTATTCTAATCTTACTACTACAAGGTATCTTCACTTCCTAGACCATAACTTCTAGGCATACAAGGAAAAATTTCCTTCTTGTGGTGTCTCTCAAGCATTCATGCTCTTAGTGGAGGGTTTGTTATTCACCTTTCTCTATTTATATATTTCAAGAATACTTTATGATGATGAGATTAATGAAAAATATACTAGTTTAGATGATTTTGGATATGAATTCTATAATCATCCTTTTCTTATTGTATGCCTCAAAAAATTGTAATGAATATATATTCTAAGCTTTCAACTTTCTATCAAGAAACTTTAAGATAATTTATCAATAAA